>JASEVX010000010.1:60942911-60983923 GCA_031761405.1 Serripes groenlandicus | reverse complement strand
ATTAAGAATTTCCTTTAAATATGTATTTATATCAGGGTTATTATATGTCAATTACAAGACCGTCAGTGCCGCTGGTGTTTTCCTTTTCCTATAAACGTTTGAAATGTTTTCAATAAACCTAAAAAGTTAAATTTTGTACCTAAAATGGCCTCAATATTTTCTAAGCTGATAAAATTCCCATTGTTATACATTAGATCTCTCAACATTCTAAATCCTCTATCATACAATTCTTTGATATATATAACTTTCGAATTGATTTTAAAATGTTCATTGTAGAACAAAGGCATGTTTAATATCTTATCCCAAGAGTTGATTTTAATTTTGTTTATGTATTCCATGTATGATTTTAATACGTCAATCCAAAAATCGTTTTTTCACGGTTTCTGAAGTAATTTCACGAAAGATTTTTCCTAAATTAATTATTTTTCTTACGTCAAATAAATTGTATATCATTTCATAGCATTTGTTATTAAGTTCTTTAGCCATTTTAATTTCATGCTAGAGATAACACTTTTGATATCTATCATTTTTAAACCCCATTCCTCATAACCTTTAATGAAAATTGTTTGTTTTATTTTAGCTCTTCCATCCCAAACGAATCTATACATTGTTTCATTTAAGTTTTTTTTATGTCTGCTTTTGGAGACGGAAGGCTAATAAATAAATGTGTTAAAATTGGAATAAGGAGTGATTTTACGACTGTTATTCTACCAATTGGTGTTAATTTCCTTCTTTTCCAATAAGATATACATTTAGAAAGGCTTTTAAGTTTTGGCTCAAAATTTAAATCATTCATTTTGTTAAGGTTCACGTCAAAAATAATGCCCAGTAACTTAAACTGCGTTTCTCCCCAGGTTAATTTCCACTTTGTTTTTATTGAGTGTATACTATATTTGCGCGATCCAATCCAGATAAGCTTTGTTTTATCGAAATAACATTTTAATCCTGATATAATAGAGAATGTATTCAGAACTTTTAAAACACTTTTCAATGAATGTTCTGTCCCGTCTAAGAGCAAAGTGGTGTCATCAGCAAATTGACTAATGAGATATTCCGTTTCCTTTATTTGTATACCTTTAATGTCTTTGCATTGTTTTATTTTGATACTTAAAATTTCCGAGCACAGGATGAAGATATAAGTCGAAACGGGGTCCCCTTGGCGACAGCCCCTTTTAACAGTAAAGAATTCCGACAGGAAGCCATTTAACTGAACGCTTACCTGCGTATTGTATAAAAATGATTGTGTCCACTTTTTGAACATAGGACCAAATTTAAAGTAATCAAGAGTTTTTGAGATAAAATCAAAAGAAACAGAATCGAAGGCTTTTTCAAAATCGATTAGCATCAGAAGTCCTGGAATATTATTGTCTTCACAATATTTCATCACATCATAGACCAATCGAGTATTTTCTCCTATAAAACGCCCTTTTAGAAAATGAGATTAACTCGTCCAGTACTGTTTTTAGTCTGTTTGCTATTGTTCCCGAAGCTAATTTGTACAATACATTTAATAGGGTTATAGGTCTCCAATTTTTTAAGAACTGTTTAGGTTTATTATCTTTAGGGATACATGTAATTATTCCTGATTTGATATTACTTGAAAATGAGTCGTTAATATAGGCATAGTTTAGACATCTTACAACAAAATGACCAATTTTAGACAGAATACTTTATACAAATTTGCCGTAAATCCGTCACATCCGGGACTTTTGTCATTATTCATATTTTTTAAAGTATAAGTTACTTCTTGGTAATTTAAAAGACCCTCCAATTGTTTTGCTTTGGTATCGTTTAACTTATTTACTCTTGAATTTTGCAAAAACTCTTCCAAATTGAACTCTTTAGAGGTATCTTGTTCGCTATATAAGTTTTCATAAAATATTTTTGTTTCATTCAGTATTTCATCTTGACGAAAGATTTTTGTCCCGTCTTGTTTTTCGATAAATTTTATGGATTTTGATGAATTGTGTTGTTTTTCAAGATTACAAAAATAGTTCGTTACCTTTTCGCCATCATCAATCCATTTTGACCGTGACCGTACAAAGTACACCTTAAGTTTTTGTTGTCTTAATTCTTGTAATTCAGATTGAAGTTGAAGAAGTCTTTCTTTATTATTTTCATCTAAGCAAGTTTCTATATTTAGAATTTCGGATAAAAGTGACTTCTCATACTTATTTCTTTCTTTGGCTCTGTAGCTAGAAAATGAGATAGTCTTTCCACGTATCTCCATTAAAAGGGTTTCCAAGAAAAGTTGATCATTAATGACTAATTGTATTTGTGACCTATCCATATTTAAGACATAATCAGTGTCATAAACAGGCAAGCAGTATTGACGTATGATTTCATCGATTTTTTCATTTATGCAATTTATATAATCAATATCATGAAGTAATGAATTGTTGAATTTCCATAAACCTTTTCCGTGTTTAACATCCGAAAACTGTAATTCTAGCACAGTAATTGAGTGATCCGATTTATAGCTCAAATCGATATCACAATTCCTTAAGAATTGTTTCATGTCGCTAGTTATTAAGTAAAAGTCAAGCCTGCCTTTTTGTAAAGGTGTGAGCCGTTTCCACGTGTACTTTCTTGAGTTTCCCTGTAACTCCCTAAAAGGATCTACGAGATTTCTATCATTCATATTACTTTGAACTACTTTCCTTGCTTTTTTATTATGATTACACGATTTGTAATTTTCATAGTCTAAATCGGGATCAAGTACTAAGTTAAAGTCTCCGCATATAATATAATTTTCCGTATTTGAAAGGGAGTCAATTTCACTGAAAATAATTGTAAAAAAGTTTGGATCATCAATATTAGGTGCATACAAAGTGATAAGTTTAAACCAGGGACTCTATATTACCTGTAATATAGTGTCCCTGTTTAAACGTAGTATCGCAAAAAATTAGTTCCAGAATTAAAAAAAAATCCATTTTCGTCTTTTTTACAATTGAGAATTTTAATGTCTAGCTGCTTTTTAAGTAGTATTGCAACACCTTTTGAGTTGGATGTACCATGGCTAAAGAAACAGCTTCCATTCCACTCAGCGTATATATATTTTTCAATGCATTCAGTGAAGTGAGTTTCTTGTAGGCATAGAATATCCGTATTTTTTTCTTTGAATAAATTGAACAAATCTTGGCGCTTCTTACTGTTGTTTAGACCACGGCAATTGTACGAGTGAATCTTAAGATTATCCACTTGGTAGTTTATGTAGAAAAATCGTTACTGAATACTTGCTAACTGAAAATGGACAAATTCCACAATTAATAGCAGCACACTGTCGCCTATACACACTCATAGGAACACATTTGTTAAGAAAAATGTAAAAACGCATGTTTGGTGAATGAGATATCTCAAAAATGAAATAATTGATTACACTTCTGTGTGTACTTATGATTACATGTCAGATTATTGTGAGATTGTATCTGAAAAACCTTTACACAACGTGAGCTTAAGAAATATGCTATTTGATTATCTTCTTACCCCAACATGTATCGATTGGAGGTTATTTCAGTCCCCCAAACAGAATTCATTTTAAGTCCTATGTAACATATGACTTTTGAAATCATTGTGTGAGAAGGTGAAATATCTCATCTTTGTCAAATTATGGGCACTTTGTTGCATGTATATGTTAAATAGTGACCCTGGGCAAGTTCACCTTCACTCTCAATAATTTCCCCTGATAACAAGACCCTATTTCCAATTGCCCAGATTTTGTATTTATTATTTTAGAACCGTCTATGAGGTAAAGCGTTAAAAAATAAAAGTTGTCCAATCAGATAACTGTCACTTTTTACCAAAATCATTAGCCGTGACAGGCCATTTTTTCATTGGTCATTGCAATTAAAGAAGCAAAATATTGATTGGTTGACAGATATATTACGTATAAGAGGGCGTGACAATATAGGCATTAAAAAAATTGTCATAACACACTGTTGAAAATGGGCGGGACAATAATCATTGTATTGTTTTTTTCACTTTTGTCGGATTGAATAGTCTAATTTTAAACGACAAAGCATTAAGGTTTAAACAAATATATTTGTATAGCAAATGATGCCAAAATCAGAAAATTCTGATAATAATTTGTGTAATCAATCAAATTAAATAAAGAAAATGACCTTTCGGTTACCTTGGGACGCCACAGTGACCTTCACTGCTTGTCCTTCAAGGAATGTGTTGGTCCAATACGTTCTAAATTAAGTAAAGCAATACAAGATTTACACTGGGACGCCAGTGAACACTCCTAAGTATTCCTCAGGTTATCATCAAATGTATAAGTATAACAAATCATCTCAACTCCACATGAACAAGTTGTTTCACGTGATAAATATCGTTCACATATTATTTAACCCTTACTCCCATGCAGATGGGAAGTATAAAAAGATCCCTCAACTCTACATGATAATTTGAACAAGTTGTTACATGTAATAAAACATCGAGCAAATATTAGTTAACACTTTCTCCGATACAGACAATATTTTACGCTCTTTGTAGATGTTTTTCTTTTATGAAGAGCGTTTCAAGAAAGGATGAGCCTGCACTCGTTGAGCAATTTCACATTTTCACATAATGCTCTCAACTATGCCTATCAGTAAATGGGTTAAACTCCTACAAAAGAATAATATACTTTCTTAGTACTACGGTTACATCAACTTTTTTATTTATTCTCTAAATCACTAGTATATTAATTGCAACGAGTTTTTGTTATGGTAAAATCAATTATATAATTACCCAATATTGGCATACGATTTTTGACGTATCATGCAGTTAATTATTTTTGAGAACAATGTGCGGAAAGGAGGAATTTCCATCAATGAGTAACCTTACCCTCTTTCACATTGCTGTCACACAGTTACCTTGTTAAGTACCAGTTATTTCTTCTGATGAGGTAACTAGCCAATGGGCGACTAAAATCAAATGTTGGAAGAAAACCAGTTGTCCGGGAAGCATGTTGGTTGGAGTAACGGTGTGATAAAACCACGAATCACATACGTTGGTGAACTGGAAGATTGTACTAAACGGCATTAAGCATCAAATCAATCAATCAATCAATCAAGCATCCATATATTAACCTGAGGATGTCGGTATTTGCATGTGTTGTGACTCAAAGATCATTGTGCATGTACTAAACCCTATCCTACATCTATTCATATTGTGTTGTTACCAATGTTATGTATATGCCACTTATTTGCTTATTTGATTCTATGGGTTTGTTTACACTCGCACGTGGCTGTTTTGTTGGGTATTTAGCTGTGTGAAGTTAGCTAAACATACGACATTCGACATTCGACATTCAAAAATTAAAACTTCAAAAAATCGAATGTCGTTCTGGCACGACATTCGACATTCGACATTCAAAAGTTGGAAAAAAAAACGAATGTCGTGCTGGCACGACATTCGACATTCAAAAGTTGAAAACAAAAAAAAAGAATGTCGTGCTGGCACGTTATTCGACATTCGACATTCAAAAATAAAACTTCAAAAAATCGAATGTCGTGCTGGCACGACATTCGATATTCAAAAGTTGAAAAAAAAACGAATGTCGTGCTGGCACGACATACGACATTCGACATTCAAAAATTAAAAAAAAATCTAAACGGAGTGGAACAACTGATTTCTACCCGAGTCTGCCGCGTGTATTACGGGGAGCACTTGGGCCGATAGCCCTTGTCACAGGAGTCGAAAAAAAAAATCACAATGGAGTGGAACACTTTTATTTTTTTCTTACGAGCGTGGAACAACGGCATTAAGGCGGATTTCTACTTGAGTCTGCTGCGTGTATTACGGGGAGCACTTGGGCCTACAAGCCCTTGTCACGGTAGTCTAAGAAAAAAAAATCACAATGGAGTGGAACACTTTTATTTTTATTACAGGTCCCGCAGTCTACCCGCGCTTACGGCGAAGTGTAGAGCTTTGTTTTACGCTAGCACTCCGCTGCTAGTAGGGGAAATGTGCGCCGGTGCCGCATATGATATACGGCCGGTCCCGCAGTCTAGCCGCGCTTAAGGCGAAGTGCTGAGCCTTGATTTAGGCGAGCAATCGGCTGCTAGTAGGGGGAATGTGAGCCCGGGTCGCATACGCTATAAGGCAGGCCCTGCAGTCTACATTCGACATTGGAAATTCAAAAACGAATGTCGTGCTGGCACGACATCATACGACATTCAAAAATTAAAACTTTTGTTGTTCCACTCCCGTAAGGTTTTTTTTCCAACTTTTGAATGTCGAATGTCGTATGTCGATTTTTTGAAGTTTTATTTTTTTAATGTCGACCCGGGCTCACATTTCCCCTACTAGCAGCCGAGTGCTCGCATAAATCATGGCTCAGCACTTCGCCGTAAGCGCGGGTAGACTGCGGGACCGGCCGTATATCATATGCGGCACCAGCGCACATTTCCCCTACTAGCAGCGGAGGGCTAGCGTAAAACAAAGCTCAGCACTTCGCCGTAAGCGCGGGTAGACTGCGGGACCTGCCTTAAAGAGTATGCGGCCCCGGCTTACATTTCCCCGACTAGCAGCAGAGTGCTCCCCGTAAAACACGCAGCAGACTCAGGTAGAAATCCGCCTTAAGGCTGTTGTTCCACGCCCGTAAGAAAAAAAATAAAAGTGTTCCACTCCATTGTGATTTTTTTTTTGTTCGACTGCCGTGACAAGGGCTTGTAGGCCCAAGTGCTCCCCGTAATACACGCAGCAGACTCGAGTAGGAATCCGCCTTAAGGCCGTTGTTCCACGCCCGTAAGAAAAATAAATAAAAGTGTTCCACTCCATTGATTTTTTTTTTTTTCAACTTTTGAATGTCGAATGTCGTGCCAGCACGACATTCGATTTTTTGAAGTTTTATTTTTTGAATGTCGAATGTCGAATGTCGTGCCAGCACGACATTAAATTGTTTGAAGTTTTATTTTTTGAATGTCGAATGTCGTATGTTTAGCTAACTTCACACAGCTTGGGTATTTACCTACCCTGCGTTCAATGAATCAGTTTGGTAGCTCACGGATGAGAAGTCTTTGGACAATAGTTCAATCGATGGCCTGGCACTTATGAAATATCTGTATCTTATATCCATTGATAATAACGGGAGAGAGAAAATAGAACATCACCTTTCGGTTACATGTAGTACACAGTGCTGATTGTGGAGGCGAGTGAAGTGTCAAGTTGACATCTTCATTATATTCTTCATGAGCTTTAAGAACTGTACGCTTCATGCGTTTTAAGGATAACTCCGATCACGGAGTCATTGTTTGATTTATATCAAAATGATGTCAAGTCTTATAATGGATAACGTTTTTTTTAGACTTGGTCGCTGATCCGCGACCCTGGTACTTGAGGCACACACTCTAACCCTATGGACAAGAGGGATATGTAGGTAGACGGCGTTTCAGCTGTATTTCAGTTATATATTTGCGACAATTAACAATCAAACCTTGGTCGCTGCGTGACTATTCACAAGTAGGATTGGTTTAAGAGAGTGGCTAGGCTAAGTTAAAGAGAGTGTTTTCGGTCATGCTTTCTTTAGATAATCCCATAGCAGGAGATCGAGTTTCAAATCGCTTCCGTGCCATACACACTATTAGGAACCAAGGTAAAATTGCCTGGAATGGTCATGTGTTGTATCGTGACACATGTATTGTTAGTGACATTACATATAATTAAATAAACGCAAAAGCCTCCCTTCTCGTTGCTTTTAATGATTTTACTTCCAAGAAGCCCTGGATTAAGTTAGACATTTATAATATTGGTTCCTGGTTATTATGTCTCCCCCTGTATACAGGGGAGATATATTGTTTTTGTCCTTGATGTCTGTCTGTCTGTCTGTCTGTTCGTCCCAAAAATCTTGTCCGATCCATATCTCCCAGACGGCTTGAAGGATTTTCATGAAACTTGGGTCACATGTTCACCTCATCAAGGCGACGTGCAGAACCCGCGTCTCGACAATATAGGGTCAAGGTCAAGGTCACGCTTGAAGGTCAAAGGTTTGAGGCTTTATTTCGTGTCCGCTCCATATCTCCCAGGCGGCTTGAAGGATTTTCATGAAACTTGGGTCACATGTTCACCTCATCAAGGCGACGTGCAGAACCCGTGTCTCGACAATATAGGGTCAAGGTCAAGGTCACGCTTGAAGGTCAAAGGTTTGAGGCTTTATTTCGTGTCCGCTCCATATCTCCGAGACGGCTTGAAGGATTTTCATGAAACTTAGGTCACATGTTCACCTCATCAAGGCGACGTGCAGAACCTGCGTCTCGACAATATAGGGTCAAGGTCAAGGTCACGCTTGAAGGTCAAATGGTTTGAGGCTTTATTTCGTGTCCGCTCCATATCTCCGAGACGGCTTGAAGGATTTTCATGAAACTTGGGTCACATGTTCACCTCATCAAGGCGACGTGCAGAACCCGCGTCTCGACAATATAGGGTCAATGTCAAGGTCACGCTTGAAGGTCAAAGGTTTGAGGCTTTATTTCGTGTCCGCTCCATATCTCCCAGACGGCTTGAAGGATTTTCATGAAACTTGGGTCACATGTTCACCTCATCAAGGTGACGTGCAGAACTGGCGTCTCGACAATATAGGGTCAATGTCAAGGTCACGCTTGAAGGTCAAAGGTTTGAGGCTTTATTTTGTGTCCGCTCCATATCTCCCAGACGGCTTGAAGGATTTTAATGAAACTTTGGTCACATGTTCACCTCATCAAGGCGACGTGCAGAACCCGTGTCTCGACAATATAGGGTCAAGGTCAAGGTCACGCTTGAAGGTCAAATGTTTGAGGCTTTATTTCGTGTCCGCTCCATATCTCCAAGACGGCTTGAAAGATTTTCATGAAACTTGGGTCACATGTTCACCTCATCAAGGCGACGTGCATAACCCGCGTCTCGACCATACCGGGTCAAGGTCAAGGTCACGTTTGAAGGTCAAAGGTTTGAGGCTTTATTTTGTGTCAACTCCATATCTCCAAGACGGTTTGAAGTATTTTCATGAAACTTGGGTCAGATGTTCACCTCATCAATGCGACGTGCAGAACCCACGTCTCGACCATACTGGGTCAAGGTCACGCTTGAAGGTCGAAGGTTTGAGGCTTTATTTTGTGTCCACTCCATATCTCCTTAAAGGATTTTCATGATACGTGGGTCACATGTTCACCTCATCATGGCGACGTGCAGAACCCGCGTCTCGACCATACCGGTTCAAGGTCAAGGTCACGCTTGAAGGTCAAAGGTTTTAGGCTTTATTTCGTGTCCACTCAATATCTCCAAGACTGCTTGAAGGATTTTCATGAAACTTGGGTCAGATGTTCACCTCGTCAAGGCGACGTGCAGAACCCGCGTCTCGACCATACTGGGTCATATTCGGGAAAGGGTTATCATGTATTGCTCATGCCTTCTATATAGTGTTCATTGTCAACTATAGAACCTTACCTTGGAGAAAAAACAGTGTAAAGTTAACTGTCAACTATATAATGTATTGTCAGAGAAAAAAACCGGTGCTAAGTTAATTGTCAACAATAGAATCTTGGCCTACCTAAGAGAGAAAACCATGATAAGTTAACTGTGAACTTTATAAAGTTTTGTCGGAGAAAAAAAACCAATGTTAAGTTAACTCTCAACTATTGTAATTAGAATGTAACTTTAGTCAGTATGCAGAACCAAGACTGGAACAGTGCAACCCCTTTACATCTGATCAGACTGATTGGAATCTCCTGTAGCAAACATTTATCTACAGCACATACAAGTACATTTTGAAACATTGTACATAATATTTCAAACCTTTTACATATCGATGGCTTCATGCAAAACGGTTGTAACTACATCTTGTAACAAGATGTAGTTACAACCGTTTTGCATGAAGCCTACGATATGTAGGTAGCCAACTTGGTATGGTTTGTGAAATATCATAATGATAATTGATGATATTTATCATAAGCAACAATTTTAGTTTTTATTTGCCATTGCTTATGTTTAGCAACAGTTGTTAACTGTTTTGAAGAATACTTCAGTCTTGAATGTTACAGCTGCAGTAAAAATATGTGTTTCTGTAAACCATTTGAAATCATGTCCACTTTGTACCAGGTCAAGACAAAACATTAGTAATTAAAAATTGAGTACTGTCCAACTTGGTCAAATTTTTGTTTGTCTGCTTTATAGGTTGGAATGTTTTGAGAGATTTTGACAGATATTTGAGGGGGAGACATATGTTTTTGTCAAAACAATTCTAGTTATATAGGGGACATGAATGCAGAACCGATACATGTATTCGCGCCAAAACGATATATATAATATATTCAATTATTATACTTCATTTGCAGAGATTTTCATTAGTTTCGTTATATGTGGAAAAGCGTTGAATTATAAATAAAAAAAAGCGGGTGGAGTGAAACATCATTTTCATTTGACACGGTTACCGTGTTTGTTTATGTTATTGAGTGTGAAAATTAATGTCTCCTTGGTCAAGAGTTAGTTTGGAATCAATATTGAAACGCGCAATTTCTATCAACACAATTAAAATATTCTTCAAACATAATCAGGGGCCAGCTTCGTAAACATCAAACATCGTAGGAGTAATCGTAAATTGTGCGTACGTTCCTTTCTGCGATTGTCTTACGACGGTTCCCGCAAAATTATCACAACCGGTTCCCACCAGTATAATCAAAGCACTGAAAGTGCTGACGGCTTGGGGGCTGCAGGAAGGTTGGAGAAGTAGGGAAAATGTGAAAGGAAATAACAAGCACAGCTTATGTTTATGTATTTATTGTTAAGAAGTTGAAAAATCATATCAAAAATAGTAAATATTATGAAACTGCCTATTTGAAAACAGGAGGACCTTGTTGGCACTATATCTCTCACCTGAGTGCAAGAGCTCACAATTATACAGATTTAAGACATGAAGAATCAAAGGAAAATTTGACAGCAGGTTTAGGCAGAATATTTTGAAGTTTCTGCATTATTATATGGAGAAATAAGTCAATGTTAAATCAACTTCCATAAGTAGAAATCATTATCTAAACTATGTACTAGACTGGGAGAAAGTGTTTGATCAATGCAAAACTCGAGACAATTATTCTGACATAGATTCAAAATACAACCTCCAGAGTGTTATCAAGATTTTCCTTCATTTGGCCTAGTGACCTTATTCTGTTTTACCTGATATGACCCATACTCGACAATGGACTAGATATTATCAATACAAACATGCTGACGTTTCAAGCTGCTGAAGCAACGAATGCGACCTCCAGACTATTAACAAGATTTTCCTTCAGTTTGGCCTAGTGACCTAGTTTTTAACCGGCATGACCCATAATCGAACTCGGCCTAGATATCGTTAAGATTAACATTCTGACCAAATTTTAAAAAAATGTGGCTTCTACAGTGTTGACAAGATTTGTCTTCAATATTGCCTAGTGACGTACTTTTTGAACAGACATAACCAATATTCAAACTCGGCCTACATATCATCCAGACAAACATTCAAGTTGGCATAGTGACCTAGTTTCTGACCTAATATGACCACTAGTCTAACTTGATCTAAATATTATTCAGACAAAATGTGAAGTTGCTGAAAACATGCGACCTCTAGATTGTTAACAAGATTTTCCATCAATTTGTCCTAGTGACCTAGTGACCATATTCGGACTGGGCCTAGAAATCATTACGATCAACATTCTGATCTAATTTTAAACTAGTAAAGCAGAAGTTTTAACATGCTGAAGTTAAAAATGCAGCCTCTAGAGTGTTAACAAGATGTCCCTTCAATTTGGCCAAGTGACCTAGTTTATCATAATGATATCTAAGTCAAGTTCGAATATGCGTCATATTGGGTCATTGTCACAAGATGGTCAAGGGTCGACAACTCACTAAAGTAGAATTGAACGCCGATGGTTGAATAAAAATATATGTTTAATTTACAGTTCTGAAATATATACAATTTTGAATAATTAACTTAAACATATATTTTTATTCAACCATCGGCGTTCAATTCTACTTTAGTGAGTTGTCGACCCTTGACCATCTTGTGACAAATGGTGTCAGAAGTGAGATGATTCGCTCGATGTATCGAGGCGGCAACGAACTAGGGTAGAATTGGATAGGTTAATTGTAACTCTGCAGATATTCCTTCATTAGATTCATTTTTTACTGGCAATTGTACAGTGCATTTTACACTTGATACAAATAGCTTATGATTTATACATGGGGTTTTAAGTTAATTTTTTTGTTTATTCCCTGTGATGAGACACAGCGGCGCTGCCATAAGCGTTTCTGCAGTAAAGCGTGGAGTCTGAGGGATAGAAGGGGTGTGCTTTAAAAGTGTTAAGACTGATATCTGAACATTATAAATAGATTTAGGGTCGTGCATAGTGAGTCTCGAAAGTGGATTATACCGTACAGGATATGCAGATAATTCAAATATAGATTTGAAGTCCCATGAAGTGTAGTTATTATTAACTTAGATTGTAGTTATTAAGTTTTGATATAGGGGTAGCGTATAGTACTATTGATCATTCACTATTGATAATCATGACTAGTATGAAGGTGTTGATAGAGTTAGGCAAGGAGTTCGGTCATGAAGGTGAGAATCTTCAAAAGTTCGTTCAAGATGAACAAGCAAAGGAACGAGAACAGAGACTGAGAGATCGTGAATTCGAGAGAGAGAAGGAAGAGAAAGAAGTTAAGTTATTAGAACTACAGAGATTATTAGAGAGAGAGAAGGAAGAGAAAGAAGTTAAGTTAATAGAACGGCAGAGAGAAGCTGAGAGAGAGAAGGAACATAAAGTATTAGAGTTAATGGAACGACAGAGAGTAGTCGAGGGAGAGAAAGAAGAGCTGGATCATCGGAGAGCATTGGAGTTAGTTCAATTACAACATCAGCAGGCGATGGAGTTGGCCAAACATGGATTAGGTAAGTCTTTTATTAAAGATCAAAAAATCAAAGGACCGAAATTACCATGGTTTGACGAGGATAAGGATAATATGGACAGTTATCTATCCAGGTTTGAGCGATATGCAGAAGCACAAGGTTGGAAGAATGATCAGTGGTCATTACATCTTAGTGCATTATTGAAAGGTAAGGCGTTAGATGTTTATTATAGATTACCTGCAGAGGACGCTTTAGACTATATTAAGTTAAAGTCAGCATTATTGCAACGTTTTGAGTTAACTGAAGAAGGGTTTAGAAAACGGTTCAAAGTAGCTAGACCAGAAACGGGAGAGACGTTTGTTCAGTACTTACGGAGATCAATGAATTATCTCGAACGTTGGTTGGAATTAGGAAAGATAGTAAAATCGTACGAAGGCGTCATTGATTTTTTGTTACGAGATCAGTTGTTGTCAATTTGCAATAAGGACTTGTATTTATTTTTGAAAGAAAAGATGTTTACAGATGGTAATGAGATGGCGGTACAGGCGGATCTATTTGCTGAAGCAAGAGGTGGGTGTAGGAATGTTGTTTTAAGTGGAAATAATAAAGAAAAGGATCAGGTTGCTAGAGGGTTTAGGTCCGATACAGGACAACGACAGGGTTCCAGTACGCAGAAGGCAGGTAATTCTTTCACTAATTGGAAATGTAGCTATTGTGGTGGAAATCACAGATCGGACGATTGTAGGAAAAGGGGTAGTAGGCATAGTATGGCTGCTGTCGACGATACTGGTGGACGATTTACATCTGGAGATACTAGGAATGCAAGTACTGGTCCATTTGAAAGGTATAGCCACAATCAGGGTAACCAATATTTCAAGGGGAGAGGAAAGCCTCGAGGTCTGTATCGTGGGGGATTAAAGCGAACAGCCAGTTCTAGTTGCATATATTTGTGTAACGATAGTTCGGAACAGCTAGGTGCATGTATGGAAAGGAATTGTCCTACCAAGGAAGGCACAGTTAACGGAGTAAGAGTAAACATGATGAGAGACACGGGTGCCACGTGCGTAGTTGTAAGGAAACGGTTAGTACAGGAACACCAGTTCTTAGGTAAGGAAAGATGTTGCAAATATATCGATGGATCTGAGCATTATTTTCCGGTAGCAATGATAGAGGTGAAGACTCCGTATTATGAGGGTACAACGGAGGCGTTATGTATAGACACTCCACTCTATGATTTAGTTGTAGGTAACATTACAGGCGCGAAATATCCGGAACCCGGAGATGTATCAAATGCAATGCAGACTCGGTCGCAAACAGAACAAAATCCTAAACCATACAGGAAATTACATGTTCCAGGTAAGATTTTAGATATATCGCAAGCAGAATACCGCGACCTGCAGATGGCAGATGAAACTCTGTCGAAGACGAGAGAAAAGGCGAATGAAAGAACGTTTCATAATTGCAAAGGGGGTGGACAGGTAAGGTATCTGTTTAAGAACAAATTATTGTATAGGGAATTTGAATTTCCTAATCGGAAGCAGTCTTATCAGTTAGTTGTTCCTAAGACGTGTCGGGAAGCGGTTTTAAAGATAGCACAGGAGTCATTGATGGCAGGGCATTTAGGTATACGGAAAACTAGGGACAGAGCATTAGCAGAGTTCTATTGGCCAGGGGTTTGTTCGGAAGTCAGTCGGTATTGTAGATCATGCGATATATGTCAACGAACGATGCCAAAAGGTAAGGTTCAAAAAGTACCATTAGGAGAGATGCCATTAATCGAAACGCCTTTTAAGCGTGTAGCAGTTGATTTAGTAGGACCAATCGAACCAATGACAGACAGGAAAAACAGGTACATTTTAGTCATGGTAGATTATGCTACAAGGTATCCGGAAGCCGTGGCTTTACCAGGGATTGAGACTGAACGAGTAGCGGAAGCATTGGTCGATATGTTCAGTAGACTAGGAATACCGGAGGAGATGTTGACGGACATGGGATCACAGTTCACATCTAAGATGATGGCTGAGGTAAGTAGACTGTTATCCTTACGTCAGTTGACTACAACGCCATACCACCCAATGTGTAACGGATTGGTGGAAAAGTTTAATGGAACATTGAAACGGATGATTAAGCGTATGTGTAGCGAGAGGCCCAAGGATTGGGATAAGTACATTAATGCTGCGTTATTTGCGTATAGGGAAGTGCCACAGGAAAGTCTGGGGTTTTCCCCATTTGAATTACTCTATGGCCGGACGGTCAGAGGACCGTTGAGCATTTTGAAAGAGTTATGGTCTGGCGAGGTCAATGATGTTGAAGTGAAATTGACATACCAGTACGTAATAGATTTACGTGAGCGACTCGAAGAGACATGTAAGATGGCACAGGATGAGTTAAGTAAGGCAAAGTCTAGACAGAAGATATACTATAACAAACGGGCAAAGGACAAAAGTTTCCCGATAGGTGCCAAGGTTCTGGTATTACTTCCGGTAAGTCACAATAAATTATTATTGCAGTGGAAGGGTCCATTTGAAGTGATCAAGGTGATGAATAAGGTAGATTATAGAATTAATATGAAGGGTAAGGAAAAGACTTTTCATGCCAATATGTTGAAACAGTACAATGAGCGAAGTGCTGATGACGGTAGTAGTGATAAAGGTATATTAGCAGTAGTTTGTTCTGCAGTTATTGAAGATAGTGAAGATCGGAAATTAGATAATGCAGACGTAGATTGGGTAGATGAGAAGATACCTTTAGAGTGTCTTTCTAGAGTAGGTAACGAGTCTAAGAAAGATGTAGACGTTTGTAAAGAATTGTCTCCTGAACAGAGGGAACAGGTTGACATGGTTTTGGAAGAGTTCGCCGATGTTTTGACAGACATACCGGGAACTACTTCACTTGTTGAACATGATATTAAATTAAATACATCAGAACCCATCAGGTTCAAGGGTTATCCTATTCCATACCAGTCAGTGGCAACAGTAAACGAAGAGGTCAGTAAGATGTTAGAGTTAGGAGTCATAGAGCATTCTAATGCATCGTTTTCGAGTCCTATAGTATTTGTTAGGAAGAAGGACGGCACAGTTCGGTTTTGTATAGGATGAGCATTAGAGCGATTCCAGGTAGAGAAAATGTAGGGGCAGATTACTTAAGTAGAGTAAACAGTCAAGTAAAGGAATCAGAAGACAGTTAGTGAAATGAGTATTTTAGGCACACATTGGAGTCATGACAGCTGTGTAATCGTGTATATATATATAAGGAATGCAATACTAAGGGAAATTAAGATACGGGTTGTAAATAGTACAGGGAACGAACCTGGTGTATTTTGTTAAATAGACAAAGTGTAACCACTTTATCCTTGGGGGGAACGTGTTGTAACAAAATAGATTTGGCGTGGCCTAAATAAAAGACGGTCAGTTAGTGCAGGTTGGTCACGTATGGTTTTAACTTATCGCAGGATTGTCAGGGAGATCATTGTTTATGAAGTTATTATCATATACATATGTGATAAGTGATATTAAGCATATTAAGAGTTCATTTCATGTAAATCCGTTGAGAATTAAGGAATTGACGGGTTTAAAAACGTTAATTACGTTAAACTATGTTGCTATTTTCATTTGGCCTATAAATGTATTGAAACTAGTTGTTGATTGTGAATTACGATTTGCACGGGAATTTTGCCTGTCATCAGGAGACCCAGAGGTTGATTGGTGCTATATAACTTACTCAAACATTTGTTTTGACCGTCAGTATCACAGGAGTTACCAGATGGTTTTCACTCGTTATAGTGAGAGGTAGTTGATGTGACCAATTCACACGGCATATGGGTATGTAAATTCTTAGTTATTGTGCAAAGGGGTTTTCGGCATAATGAAGGAATGGAATCTGTGCAAATTTACAATGTTAGGGATTGAGATAATTATTACATGATTGAATTGTTTAGAGAATTTCTGGTTCACGAAGTGAATGTTTTTACAGAAATTGAGTCCGTTAGGAGCGAGACAATGTGTTATGTTATTGGGAAAGATATGTTGTATGAAAAGGATAAGAATGGAAGTGGGAAATGTAAAAGGATATTAGTATAGAGATGAGCTACCATAGGAGTATAAAATGGTAGGCTGTTAGGTTTACGGAACATTATTGATATTATTGTAAGACATGGTTATTTATTACAATTTTAGCCGTTTTATGTCTGGCAGACAATCGAAGGTCCAAACGTAGAAGTTTGAAGAACCAGTGTGTGTGACGCAGTCCACAACTTAATAAGACGTCGTAACGGGGGACATTAGGAGTGCCGTCATAGGACGTGTAGAACCATATATCCACAGTTGTGTGGCTTGTCGATCCCGGAATCCAAGGATATACGCGACGCAATGAATATAAGTACAACGACTCGGTGAAGTCGGGAAACGGATACAGTTGGATGTGAAGTACAACGTGTATGAACATTCCAAATACAGGGTACAGTAACGGAAGTGATGGGACAGTTAAGTGACTGGGGTGAGAGTGTGTATGAGAGTGCGTGAGTAGTTCTTTTGTTTATAGCCTCTCGATTTGTCAGGAAAGTTAATTATTCAAAATTGTATATATTTCAGAACTGTAAATTAAACATATATTTTTATTCAACCATCGGCGTTCAATTCTACTTTAGTGAGTTGTCGACCCTTGACCATCTTGTGACAATGACCCAATATGACGCATATTCGAACTTGACTTAGATATCATTATGATAAACATTCATACGATAATGCCGTTGATACCTCCGCAGCGCTTGCGGGCACCTGTACAGCGCAATCGGGTCGCCCGGTTGAGGGAGAGGTTGGCGTTTGCACTCTACCGCTACAACTTAGTTATTGGTGCATTGATGGCTGAAAAGGAGAGGTATGGTCTCATTCACTTCACTGCCACTCTCCCTCTCTTGTGGGTTCTGTACTCTCCGTCTCATTCAGCTATGAAATCTTTAATGTTGACACTTTTGTGATAAACTGTGTGTTAACTTGTTACTTTCTGTGAAGAGCGACTGCATGCTCTGATGAATGAGCCGGCTTTCATAACCTTCGAGCAATAGTGCGTGGTCTGCCAGACGCCGGTCTGTCCCCGGTCAATGTCTGCCCGATTTCCGGCCGGGCTCTGAGCGGCGTCTGGATTGTCTGGGTAGTCCAAAATTTGGCCTGGCGCTCGCCCGATAGGTGTGATGCCCGGCCGGACATCGGCCAGTCATCAGCCGATTAATCTGCGATGAGGTTTTAAGTCCGAGTTAGATCCGCCACTGAATTTGTCTCGCGACTTCTTTGTTTACCATTCGTTTTTCGTCGCACGGCCCTACGCCCCCGGTAAATCCGCCACTGCATTTGTCATGCGACATTTTTGTACTTTTCCGTTTCACTTGGCGAATACTAATAAGCTTCCATATTTGACCTCTCGGCGAAATTTCGAAAACATTTGTTAAACTTATATTGGAGTCCTCACGCCTTAAGTTGTTCACTGATGTTCCAACAACATTATAATGAACTTTTTTTGGGAGATCTTAACCTTTTAAATGCAGTTTTGTTGAATCCATGATGAACTATTTTTCTCGCGCAGTCTCACCCTTAAATGCGTTGTTGGGTGTTAACAGCAAATGGCAGGCTGCCAACTCCGGGTCTCATTATAAACGTTGTATCTTTCGATATAGTGTTCAGGACCACGGAACACTACGTGTAGGAGGACAAGCTGACATTTAAGCCGTCGGTAGAAAGATATGGCTATATCTTTTAACAGTGTCATTGATTTCCTTTTAGGAAATGGTATAATTTATGCTTAGGATAAAGTAAGTATAATTGGGCAATGTACAGTTGCAGTTTATATAAACATGTCTAATTATTATACATTTTAAAATGCAATTCACATTTCCAACGATTTTAGTATTTCTTGTATTAATGCTAATTATTGCAATGAACACCCATTTAAGACAGCCAGAGAGAGAGAGAGAGACAGATAGACAGAGGCATAGTGAGAGTTGGATAGATAGATAGTCAGACATACATTCAGACAGATAGAGAGAGACACACACACACACAGAGATAGATATATATATATACACACACACATACACACACACACACACACACACACACACACACACACACACACACACACACACACACACACATAGACAGACTGACAGATAGACAGTCAGACATAGACATATGCGAGAATGGAGAAGGGAAAGGTTGGAGAGAAAATGAATAAACAAAACAAAACCTGTTAAAGAATCTAAACGTTTATTCTGTAGTTTGGTTAATGTTAAAGGGCCTTAACTCATGGAGCTTTACAAAGGGGAGAAAGGCGAAAAATAATTATTATGAATCATACATGTGATAAACGTCTACACACAAAATGAAATCTGTTTGAACACCTTCCTTGAAATGTAGCAAATTCATAGAAACCTTGTATCCATCAGAAGTTAGAACTGAGGAGTATAGAAGGTCAATTGAAGCACAATTCAAAATACTTTATTTTATATGTACATATAGTTTGTAATTTTGACAAAATTGCGCGAGTTTTTATTTATCGAATGTTATCAAATGTAGCCAATCAGTATTTTCATTCAGTTCATACACCTATATCCATTCATATAGATATTAAGAATACTTTTTACACTGTTTGCATTCACAACTCATACGGTTGCTTTTTTCTGATAGAGCGCGACAGACATTAAAACTATTTGAGTGGCGTCTATCAAATCGGGGAATAATCTGCGTACAGTGAAGCTTCAGGTGAGTCCGCACATCCATGCATTGTCATCCGGGTCTTCACTGCCCGCTTGCAATTAATGTAGACCCAGATGTAAGTTCTGTCTCCGGGTGTTACTCCGATAACCCCTTTGTGTGATCCCAAATAGATGGCAGTAGTTCATTTGTAGTAATAAGAAACTAACTAAACATTCAAATAGGAAGGTGCAAACAGTGACGATAATTTAATTACAGAAAATGTGTACAAAAAACGGTGTTTCAGCATTTAACATACGATAAAGGTAAGGATTGAAATATAGTTATGTCATTGAAGGGCGTAACCTATGTCTTCTGTATACACTCTATGTAACCACAGCTTAGGAAAAAATGAGAAATTGTTGTGATTAATATTATAATATAAACGTTTGGAAACTACACTGTGTATGTCTGGTAAGTATACATTAAAGCTAAACTGGATTATAGGCTACACTTACTTCAATTATTACAGACACATGTGTCTGAGGCAGCCACACAGGGACAGATAAAACAATGGCTGCCGAACACAGATTGCTGCTTTATACAAGTCAATTATATAAAACAGTATTGTTTGGTTAACCTTCAGCTAAATGTTTAATACAAGGTGGTTGCTTTACAGAGGTAACCATTTCGCTGTAATGATTTCAAAAATAAATTCGAAAGTCTAATTACCAACTTTGTTTCTTATATAACCAATACCAAAAAAGAAGGCACAGTTAAAACAAAATATGATAGAGAACTATTAAGGGGACGCTATCCCGTACAATTCATTCAATTTACATGTGGAACTTTGTAATAGTTGCCTTTCTTTGTATATCAAATCTAATGAATATGTGGAATATATTGTTTGATTCCGCAAGTAAAAGTTAGCCTATGAGTCATGTGAGGTTATACAAGAGATATAAAAAAAAGTGTCAATGGTCTGTAAAATATAATGACATGTTTTAATTGAAGAACTTCCTGTCATAAATCAATGCATGTTTGGTATCAAATTAATCTAAATTAAAAACAGCGAGCGTCCTCATGCACATATGAACCGTTCCACCAGAAGACCAACAGTGTTGACTTTGCGTAAAGTATTGACCGGGATCAGCCTAAATGTGACAGCCCGGATTAGCCTGCGCGGACTGCGCAAGCTGATCTGTGTCGATACATTACGCAAAGTCCATAATGTTTGTTTTTTTCTCGTGGAACGGCTCATATATTCATCCCTAATTGTGAGCAATGGCTATTTCGAGGGCTTGGTTTGAAACGGTTGTAAATAAAAACATATTTTGAAAACCCTAGTTTAGGGGCAATTTTGACCCCTTTGTAAACAATGCAAATTTAGGTGCCATTGCTCAGAACGAGCAATGGCACCTACATTTCCATTGTTTACCAAGAAAAATGATTTAACGCTTATAAAGACGTTATGGCGAGGTGATTAACCTTGGTAGAAAAATACCAATTTTAGTTACAACCGTTTCACGCCAAGCCCTCGATTTAAAACCTACGCACGTTTTTATCATCCAAAGGCCTATTTAATTTGACACATACAATCCCATACCCAAATCTGAAGACAAATCTGAAGTGCTAAGAAGAACGTTGCTGACGACCATGCACAACGATACTGTTTTATTGGTAGCAAGCAATACTATGAGTCAGTTTGTTCAATTGGGAGACATCGGCCAGTTATCTCCCTTTAATACTCTCTACATCTAGCTAGGTCCTATCATTTGGTTTCCTCTGTTTTTATCATTGGTTTCTTTGCACTGGATGGTGCACTTATAATTGCATTTTCTTGGCCAACTGTTATTAGATTGATTAGTAATTCCAAATATGTGTTCTTTAAACACTGCTATGTAAATGTTCTCTTTTAAATCTTCACTTTAATTAACACATTTATGATTAATGTGTACAGAGTAAGTGCAATATATTATTGCGAAATAGCGATAAAGACAAAGGATTCCAACTAAAAGGACCTACCAACTATTTGGTCTTCCTTGGTCTTTATCTGACAAGGGAGATAATATAATTATCACTAATGTCCCTCATTGACTGGTTTGTTAAATGAACCAAAACGAAAACATTTCTCAGATTGTGTAAGTCAAACACAAATACACTGATGTATATTTTCAATCCATTCCCCCTTTTTTAAACTCTATGCAAACGTAAGGCATGAACCAAACGGATTGCCCATCGACGCCACGTGTTGTGACATCAATAAGCATTCATTAACTACAGTCAATATAATGGTTATTAATAAATGGCTAACTTATGTACAATAAAACATAATAAGTAGTCCTTCATCTTATGAAAAATAAGACAGCAAACGTCAAATCGTTATGATCGCTTCCCTTGAACATGACGACTTAAGATTACCCTGTCGACAGCATGTCACTTTTGAAAACATTGCAGGAAACGGATAATTGAGCTAAAACGAGCAATTTATCAATTTCCTACACTGTCTTACTGTCTGATTATATATAAATTTTAATTTTCTAAAAACATGTATCACATAATTTTTCCAGTGTATGTTCAATATGTTTAGCATAATATAAGGTGAAGGTTAGTTCACCAGAAACTGTTTATGGTTGTAGCATAATATTGATAACCCTTTCCCTGATATAGACGCTTTCTAACGCCTCTGCAGTAGAAGGCTTTTTGAAAACATAGTGACAAAAGAAGAAATTGCTCAAAACAAGCAATTTCTCCTTTTGCCACAATGTTTTCCACTTTTAGTCATAGGTTATCCATTCAATTATAGAGATTTTCCATTTTTTGACAAAATATGTTCAAAGTCGTCTGCTACAGAATTGTCGTATGAGGGAACGGGTTAAACCAATGACAAAAAAGCTTCAGCGCCGAATTCCCTAAAGTAGAGTGTTCCATGTTAAAAATGGAGCGATTCAATTGTTCATGTAATAAGAATTTTGGAATATTTCGATAACTGAAAGGCAAACAATTTTAGTTTCATGTGAGGTAGTTCGTTAAGAGCTAACTCACCTGAATCTGGATTGTTTGCAAAAACCTCAATATTGACAGTGGCTGTAACACCGCCTACATATCTAAGTAGTTGGTGAATATCTGACTCTAGTATGGCTCTAGTATGACACAGGTCAACTGTGTTCAAGGTAAAACTGTCCTTTACCAAGGCAATGGTTAGCAATGAGCATCCTGCTTATTTTAAGATGAAGGACTAAACACAAACAACATCGTAGCCTCTTAAAGGTATTCCGTCAATTAGTTCGGTTAATTACTTTATATGAATTGTGTCGGCTTAGAATTTCAAGTTGAAAAGAGTATAACGCAATTACGTGCCCTTTTCCGCTAGCATTCTTTGGCGCTGTGTAACAACGACGCCACCAATACATCGTGGACTGTCGGATGGACTCGCGTCATTCTAATAAGTTTGTTGTAGCAGCAACATTTGAATACATTGCAGTAAAGATGAAATTACTCAATTTCAACTTTCCCAACAACGTCTTCAAAACGCTATCAAAATTAATGTTTCAGTCTTTCAGATGTGGCAATTTCCTTCTTTAAAATTTCTTCAAAGTAGGCACCTTCAAAACAGTTTTTAATAGAAATACCTTTAAGTGGCTTAAAATACTTACGGATTCCTGCAGTTGAAATGGATATTCATTTATCTTTCTGGCGTTTGTTTTATTGGCACCATTTATTGCAAAAAAGCATGACAAATTTCTGATACCATTTTTGTGAAATCTGTAGTTTTCGTTTCTATTATACTGATTTAAAAAGTATAACTATTGACTACAGTTTAAAACATTATCACAAAAGAAGTTGCTTACAACAAGCAATGATTCCTTTTCCCACAATGTCTTTAGAAGAGTAGTCGGCTGCAGATGTGTCTGCATGTGTAAAGAGAAAACAAAATATTCGTATCATTTTTAAACCCTTTCAATTTTAAAATAGACCTGCATTTGGAAGAGTCCATCGTCTTTTATAGAAATATCAAGATAAAATCATTGAGTTGAGCAGCCAATAGTATGGAGCTACACTTGCATCACAGACGACCCAAAAAACGATTCCAGCAGTCTAGTGGTTGAACCTAAAACAAACGTCCATGACAACTCCTTAGAACCCGTATAGCTAACAATGGTCTCTATGAAGAGCGCGTAACCGGTTACTAACATCAAAATGGTAACGAAATAAATTGAAAAGAAAAAAATAAGAAGGAAACTATGTTCAAACTTAATAATTAAGTTAAATGGACTAATAATTTATACCAAACATGTTTCCATGAAAACAAACAATCCCAGACAATCGTGGATAACATCGTATTCACATTCAATGTAAGAATGAAAGACATAGAAGAAAACCTATGAACACATTAGTAACACACACAGTTTACATATGTACACGTGCAAACAGACATAGTGCCTGCGTAAACATACATAAAGTCGCCGACTTTACTAGAAAGTAGGCACTCGGTCATTTCAAACAATGTAAAATCCAAGCACCAAACTGCATCTAGCATACAATTAATAGCCCCATTACTGGCTCTTTGTTACGCGTTACTTATTCGAAACGAAAATAACACTTGCACAAATAAAGTAGCATCTTTAAGTCAGTACAGCAACCATTCTAAGTAGCATTTGTAGCATTTAATTTCATGTAAGCGAACTCCTAGAATGGCTTAGTCAATCAGAAATTGAGTATTGGGCTTTTCATTTAAATGTTAAGTAAAATAGTTGATGAGTACCGACGAAATGAAGCAGTAAAAGTACTGATAGGCTTTCGGAAAGCTGTTCGCTATTTTCCGCCAATTAGGAAAACCCCGAATGATTCCTGTTTGTATTGCCCAGTAGGGCTTTGGCTTGATTTTACACTGCTCGTAAAAATTATCAAAGTACGTGCTTTCGTATAAAGCTGGTCCAATATTGATTGACAGATAGAATAGGATTACATCAAGGAAAAAGGTAAAGATGCAAGTATATGTACTGCGAGTAATTTATGGCCATTTCGTCAAATGTGTATCTAAACGTTGAACTATAACATACATAATGAAGCATATAACCTATATGCAATAACCGAAAAGCGTATTTAACTAACCAACGGTTGAATATGAGCGATTGTTACGTTGCTTTATATCCGTGATATTAGATTTGTTATAGTGATGTCAATTTGAAAGGTCAAGTTCCATGGGGCATTCTTGGACACGCTAGAATAATCAACGCACCATCTGTGCGACGTATCTAGTAGGCCATTTTTGTCATATCAGTACACCATGGCGCTGTTCTAAATGATTCAATTACACTTAATCGTACGTATTTATAATGCTAATTCTTAAAACTGGCATATTCATCCCATGCTTTGATAAGTGATCGTATACGTATGCAATAGCATGTGCATATAAACTAATACACTAGTAGTGAAACAATGTAAACCAGGATTTGACTACACGAGTTTGAGGCCGATCCGTGTCTATATTGGAACTCGAATTAAACATAAATGTTGATTAAAGTCGCACATAGAAGAAAGAAGGTGATTGGGATTTACACCTATAAAAAGCATGAATTAAAATGAAGCATGTGGACATTCTTGGTGGATACTGGGTGTTGTAGACCAACGCCAAAACATAACATCACAAAATGAACTCATGAATATTTATAAATTACAGATTTTAAAAACATTCGCCATCATGAACATTTGCGATATGAACAAAACGTGACATACTGCGTATACGGACATACTATTGAATAATGAAAAAAAATACAAACTAAATTAAATCCGAATATAAGTTAAGTTTTTTTTAAGGAAATATACGCTACCTAAAACCGAATACATTTCTAAGGAAATGAATACATACAGAAGATATCTAGTTTGACAGGCGATCAATGCTACCCTTGCTGTATATGCGAACACGGAAGACCGATATTACAGTGTGCCTTCTTATTAAGGTCTTTTCATTATCCCTATATGTAGAATAACGCGAGTTCATATGTTTGCTTCAAGAATGGTTATGTGATGTCACAATCGAAATCCATTTTTGTCTGGAGAAGCGTATGGTTAATTGACATGTGTTCTAGGAACTCAAATCATTGCATACATGGGTGGATATATGTCTACCTCTATATCCATGTTATCTTAGACAAATGCACATTTGTTTTCAAGTGCTAATTGATACCAGAATCAGACTGTTTGAACGGACCGGTTTGAATTGCTCTCATATTTCCAGAGGTTTGACTATCTGGAAGGCCACTCATATAAACTCGCGAACGAGCTTGCGCTCTTCTCTGATTTAAGTTAATACCTCAGAGATTATTTTGTATTTTACTTGCCTCATACATCATTTACATTTAGATTCATGCTTCAACATGTTCATTTAGTTTAACTCTTTCAGCGCCAAAGGCAATATTGAGCTTTTTTTCCAAACAATACAGATTCAGGTGAGTCAGCTCGTAACGAGCTGTCTCACCTGAAATCTGCATTGTTTGGCTGTGAGTTATTAGGATATTCCAACAATCCTATAACATGAAAATAGAATCGTCCGAGTTTGAACATGGAAGAGTCTACTTAAATAATTCGGCGCTTAAAGGGTTAAGGCTTCACAGCGTTCATACATTCAGGTTATTCATTCTGTCAATCACCATTGTGTCTACATTTCATATCTTAGTATAAATATGTGATGAATCAAATCAATCAAAATTAACGATGAAACGATGAGTAAATATCAACGCAGGATTTACAACTATCACGGCTTCACATCACTCTTATTTCTAGCATTTTTGCGAAGAATGAAAAATCTAAAGTAAACAAGCATTTCTAACATATCATTCTAACCGATAGCTCAATCGGGCCAAAGCCGGCTTCTTTTCGAAATATACCTTCAAACTAATAAAGCGCCCTGTCAGAAGCATAATTAAAACATACAATGACGTACTTCCTGTCCGAATGAATGTAGACCATGCGGGCTGTTTCTGATAATATCCCAATCTTTATAGCTTTAACAGAAGCAAGCACGCTACTGGGAGTCTTGTTACTACCCATATGATGGGTGTATTTCTGAATGACGCCCGAGATCTGAATGACCGGTGAATTGCGAAAACTATTTCGACCAATGTGAATACATATCAGCCAGCTCATCCGCGAAGTCTGATCAAGCACTGCACTGTTCGTACATAATTCATAGAAAGCTTCACGTCACTTCTGTAAAGCAACATCCGTTTAGATACTTTAGAATGAAAGCGTAGCTCTTTTTCTACACTTTAAGGTTGTTTTTCTTGTAGCAATGCTCAACGCCAGTTTACGAACATAACCATATAGCTTCGATTTATTGGTTGCATTATTCCATAGGTGTTACTCCATCATGTACATGATATAATTGAGCTTGATTGGAAGTACGTTAACGCAATACAATCTGAGTTCTGATACAAACCATTTGGCTACCAATTTTGTGTCTCGTGTTTGCGTCTGCATTACCTCGAATGTTGGTAAGTATGTATAAATCGATACGAGAAGACTTGTGAAAATATTGTGCGAGAGCTAGAAATCACCCAAAACGAGGAATGTCTTCGTTTTCGACAAAGAGTACATACAAAATCATCGTCTAGTTTTCCCAATGTTATACTCCATATAATTTCAGCCAAACGGAATAAACGATAACCATTAAATGTATTTCGACCATGATGTGAACCTGAGCCGAAACAGATGACAGACCAAACCCGAATGTTAGTAACATCGTGCATCCTAATATAACAACAGCTTAAGCTTAGCGTCAAGTAGTTGAAGACTCTTTCCCGTGTTACGAAGTCTTTTTTTGTTCGTCAAACCCTATGCTGTGGGTACCCAAAATAGTCGATCGCCTAATTGCGACTATTACTGTGACTACCCACAACATAGAGTTTGGTTGAGTATTGATATAGACATTGTGAGTTAATGACATCGTGTATTGGCCTCTTGTCTAAATTAAGCCAAAGATACGTGATCTCAAACTAGACGTTGTACTCCAGTACCTTATCACTATAATATGTGCAGTGCAAATCTTCTCCTAATACATTACGCAAACCAAAAACTCCATTCACATATGGTTAGCAACCTGTCTCCTTTCACATAAAGTCAAAGAACATGATCGTGAAATTCCCTCGATGCATCCTGTGATTAAATTTCTCCAGCTAGGTTACCATGGCAACTCAATTTTCATGTCTCTTATAACAAGTCCTCGCTCCATCGAAAATATCACCCACTACCAGTCTTAAATACAGCGTTCAACTAAACCAATAAGAGTAATGGTTACCTCCCTTCCATCGTGATAGAGCGAACCTTCAGTCTGATTTGACTTCAACACAGATGTAACAGCTCTCTCCTCGCTATTCAAGACAAGCTTTTATTCTGATCAAAAAGCTGCCTGATAGCCAGCACAAACAATGCGCGCTAACTTCCGGTCACATGACGGGAAATCCGTTAAAATAGGGAATTATGGGTAGGAATGGCGGTGGCTCCCCTCAGGAAAGTAGATTGAAAAACATTGTGGCTAAACTTAAGTTCAATGCTATAACCAAAACTAGCAATTGCCTTTGCTGCACAAAGTCCTGAAATAGAAGAAACAGCAACGTTAATTAAGTTATACAACATAATCATATACTCGACTATTTGGTGTAAGACTATCCCAAACGTTTCCATGATGCTGTTTTCACATTGATGACGAACAGCGCAGATGCTGATCAGACTTTGTGGAAGCTGATCTGGATCTTCGCCGGTCGTATTGTCCCTATTGTCGGTTTTGATTTAGTGACCCTATTAATACAAACAGTAAACCGTCTTCAGTAAGTGGCCTGCCTCAAATATTTCCGCAAAGATAAATCCGAGTTTTTTTCGTTCGTCATTCACCCTTGCGGTTAACGATTTATGTGAAGTCTGTCAACAGTATAGAGCCAGACTGTATACTGAAGACTGCTCAACTCAAATTAACATATCTTTCTTAGCTTTGGAACCTTCCAAATGCAAAGCTGGGTCAATTCTATTTTAAAACGTTCAGTAAGTAAAGGGTTAAACAACCTGACTTTCATATGAGAGCATTAGTAGTTGTTGCAGATCGACAGTAAATAATTCATAATTCGTAATTGTAATTCATGCTGTCCGTATGAAATATTTCAGTGACACAGCTAAATTAAATCCGACTGATGGGTCGTCAACTGATAGATACATTTCTTACTAAACATAACAGTTATTGCTACGATATATTGATACGTTATCTTTAAGATACATTTGCTAACAATGTAGATCAAGTTTAGTCTGCACAGTCGTGCGGTCAACCTTGGTTGACTTTGTTTGCATTTGATAAGCCAATGTGTAAACGAGTGAATACCTATTAACCCTTCTCCACATACAGACGTATTGTCAGGCCTCTTGTTCTGTCGACTTTTGAAAACATTATAATGAATCCTTCTTTTACCACACTATTTTCAACTTTATTCAATGATTATACTAACATTGATATATATATTTTCCATATGTTTACCTAAATGTTTTCAAAATTGTCTTCTGCATAGTTTTCGTATATGGAAATGAAGCAATGAAACAAAAGGACCGAGATTGCCTTTTATCGATCACCTGATTTATGGTTTAGTAGCACATGTGTCACTGCTAATATCGGGGGAAAACGTTATCAATAGTGCAATAATATAAAACGCCATAAATTAAACACTTTGTTAGTAGTGGACATTTGTAATAAGGCATTAAAGCGACTGAACTCCAGATACCCAACTGTCGAAAAATAAATAAAAATTCCAATTTTAAGAAAATAAGTGTTATTTTGTATTTGGGGCATTAAAATATGATAACTGACATATTACATTACCCTATAATCGGTGAGATTTTCTTGTTTTCGATACTTTTTCCATCGCAAATTCTACCCTGTCAGTAACGGGGTAAGTATTTTTAAATAGGAAACCCCTTCATCGGGACAATTGAAAACGACTCAAGTTCACTTTATTGATAAAAAACGATACATTTTCTACCCTGGTTTTACTTGGATAACATAAGGAATAACATTTAGGGCAAATTCGATTTTTTTTTTTTTTTTTTTTAGTGCCATCTCGATTTCAGTCGCTTTAAACCTTTGAACAGTTTTGAACGAGGACCACCAAAGGATAATTTATGTGAAGTATAGTTTAGGTCGATATGTCCTTTGAAGCTGAAAGTATATGTTATTCATTTTCTGATGTCCCCGGGTGATTACTTCTTCAATCTATCAATATGACGACTGGAACAAATTACGAAGGAGGTAAATTTTCCCTCTTTCTGATACCGCCCAGTTGCTATAATTTTCAAATAATCAACATGGTATATTTTTACTACATTATCTTGCAACCAGACAAGCGGGTTCAGAGAAGGTTATTTACAGTTTGGGGTTCCCCCTTTCCATTCTGATCCTACAGCAACAAAAGATCTCCATTCAATTGAAAAATATGAGTACCGAGCAAACATCCCATTGACTTTCGATTGAAATTGATCTAGTAGCTAAGGAGGAGATGTCGTTAAAAGCTAAAAGTGTGTTTAACCCCTTCTTTGACGCCAATAGACGACGTGACGGACGTCCGTCAGATAGTGATCAGAAAAGATTACTTTGAGCTTTCGGCCCAGGTGATCTTAAAGCAGTGGTAAAACAACTGTAAGAATGATTGAAGCACTATATGTAAAGTGAATATTCAGAAGCAGGGTTCCACAATGAGGTTCTTAAAAAAACACTATTCAATTAGTAAAACATATTTTACATCCAAGGTATAAACGACGATAATACAAGTTATTGTGACCAGTTATTTGTCCTCGTAATAGAGATTTATAACCTGGATGTATTGGAGGGCAGTCGATTGTCTGTAAAACAGCCAGGAACAGACTGTTAGATTAACTGGACGATGTGGCATGACTGTAATGCGAATATAAATATCATTAGACCACTATGTACATGGCTTTTGTCCACGCTGGTAATATTAACGTTATTGTTGGTTTTCACGGATCACCGCTCTTTGGGGCCAGTTAGGGTACCACTTAAAAGTGCTTTGACGTGGTACTAGTAGTGCTAGACTAGTAGATTATTATCAGAAGATACACCTTGTTATATTACATGTAAGCGGACGATGGAGGCTCGTATAAGACTGTGCGTATGCACAGTTTATCACGAACCTTCACTGTACGTGGATGAAGCTGGAACCCAGCTGACATAACTCGAATCAAATACTGTATTTCTGAAAACAACTATTGTGTTGTTATATATATACCCGTAAATCGCCTAATATAACAGCAACGTCCCCCTGTCGCCTTCTTTCTGCGAGTTCCTGCAGGCGCCTAAGTTCTTCCCGCTTTGCTGAACCTAATCTAAACGCCTCATCCCGCGGCATAGGTTTTGTGTCTGATTTCTTTATGGTGGTAATGTCTGGAAGACTTCCTCGAATTCCCGTACGGCCTATTGTGTTTCCGGTTCGACCAACTTTGTTTTGGCTCTCGATCGTATATTCCCTAGGTAGATTCCCTCTCGAGGACGAGTGATTCTGATTGGGAGTGGCGTTAGTGACTCCATGAACTCGTTTTCTAATTCCATTCTCAATGATAAAAGTATCTGGGTTTTTCCTAGCCAGGTTTTCACTACTGTGTGCTTGATCCGTAACTGGGGGTGAAACTCCACTATCACTTTCGTCTCCTTTAACTATACAAGGGAGTGTTCGACGTCTCTGAAAACTACGCAGACCATCGTCAACCCCTTCTGAAACCCCAGAATCGGGGGACGTGTCGCTTGGGTAAAGAGGTTTCCTATCGGGAGTCAGGCCATTGTCACCGAGCCCGCTGTCATCATGTTGAGCTGAATACTGGTCGAAATGGTCATTAAGAATTGTGGAATTAAAAAGTTCACTAAAGCCCCGCCCTCGTCGGGAACCCGCTAAAAAACTATAACGTCTTATCTTCAATGAGGGGCTCCTATTGTGCGGAGTGTGGTTAATCACAGTCTCGTGCGAAGGGTTAAGGGAATTTGGCGATTGTAATAAGGGGTTTGTCGCACTAAGATAGTTAAAGTCCGATTGGGCGCTTGTTTTTCGCGAGGCTCCGAACTGGTCGATAGGCGACAGGTTAGCGCCATCTCGCCCCATCATAGATTTTGAGCGTTGATGGGGGTTGTGATTTTGCTCTACATCGTAGTTTCTAAAATCGTAATTCGCCTCATGAGACTGTCCATTATGATTCTGCTCCATTAGCTTCTTTTTGATTATATCAGTGCCTGAAAATGGAAATAGAAAATAGGTTGAAATTATAAGCTTTAATTTTCCAAGTAGAACAACAGTTTAGTGACATATTTGCTGTTACTTCAGATCGATAACAAATGCTCTTAGCTCCACAGACAATTTACATTTCTAGTTCATTTTAAAAGGTGAGTAAATGGCACCAATCATGTTCGATTTGTCATTATAGGAGCGTGAAATCGCACTAGTTGAATACGGACAGATATCGAATGATTTAAGTACCCACACTATAGGGTTTTGTTGAGCTTAAGAGAAATATAGGCGGGCAACGATCAGTTTTAGCCTCCTTATCTAGACCTCTGAATAAATAAGCAATTGTGCAAGTTTAATTAAATGTGCATGGCTAATACGAATGGGTAGATAATCCATCAATTGTAGACACACATCTACAATTTGTTAACGCATTACCACCGTCAACTAAAGGGTATTGATTTTCTCATTTATATTGACAACATTTAATTTTTGACAGAATTATGGGCATATACTTTCATTTCTTTCTCGAATACAAGATAATTTACAAACAAAAATATGGACCTAGTCTGCCAGTGGTCGGGTTACGTTTTCTAACGATAATCGGACAATTATAACTTATGTATGTACATTATGCTAGACAAAATCGTGCACTTCCAATTAAAAGATAAAACTAGTGGAATTGTCTAACATCTCCTCCGCATCACGTACATGTCTAGTCGTCTTGCTTGTAATGTGGATGATACCTTTTTCAAATTTAACAGATATTTCACGATGATTTCGGTTACCACTGAGACGAATGTTTGGTTTGCCATTTAACTTTAATCGATGAAAGGTTTCGTCACAATTTTCTGAAACGCAAGTGTCTTCAGTTATCATTCTCAAAAATAGCTACACACTTGAACAATTAACACTGTGTTTAACCCTTTCCCGCATACAGCAAATATACAGCTGACGACTTCGAAAGTATCTAGGCAATGATAGGATAAATCTCTTTAATTGAGAGGATTTTTAAAATCAAGGCAAAAAGGGACATGGCTCATTATGAGCAATATTTATTTTTGCCACAATCCGTTTCTAAGTCGTCTGCTGCAGAGGCATCAGAAAGCGTCTGGAGAAAGGGTTAACCCTTTCCCTCATACGACAATTCTGCAGCAGACGACTTTGAACATATTTTGTCAAAATATAGAAAATCTCTATAATTGAATGGATAACCTATGACTAAAAGTGGAAAACATTGTGGCAAAAGGAGAAATTGCTCGTTTTGAGCAATTTCTTCTTTTGTCACTTTGTTTTCAAAAAGCCGTCTGCTGCAGAGGCGTCAGAAAGCATTTATATGAGGGAAAGGGTTAAATCAATATTGACCGCGTCATACGGAAATCAATTTTCGGCACTTGGCTACCAGGAAAGATCCAGATCAGCCCGAGCCTCCGCAGAGTCAGATCAGGATCTTCTCTGTTCGTCATCTAGTTGTAGTAGCATCATGTACGTTTGTAATTTGATCGTTAATACTGTTTATGTCAAGATATTTGAATGTCGGATTTCGCGTGACGTGGTCTACACTACATTGCACAATAAAATGATCACGTCACGACAATGCAACACTACCCATTTGGCATTACACGGCTGGTATGTATTCAATATCTATTATTATACCTCAAGTGACTTTGTAATGTTAAATTATCATATACTCATCATGGGCAATTTCTTACAGTCTCAGGCTAACAGTACGTGTTTGACCGGTTAACAGTATACTGTTACATGGCAAGCGCGTTAAACTGTTGGTTATGCACGTGCATGACGTCATTTCAAATAATAACGTCACCTTTTAGACGCGCGTGCCATGTAACAGTATACTGTTAACCGGTATATTCATATGTGTGTGTTACATTGTAATAGATCTACCCATGTTCACCTCCCCTACAAAGGTACAGAATAAATTGAATAAACGTGTAATTTTGTTCGGTATAATAAAATAAATATTGCATGGCTTCCAGTGTGACAGTACATATTGTCAACATACGGGTAAATACTGTTAACCTCGGCTTCGCCTCGGGTAACAGTATTTTCCTCATGTTGACAATATGTACTGTCACACTGGAAGCATTGCAATATTTATATAATGTGTGCTTGCGCTAGCACCAGAGAAAATGCCCCCATTCGTTTAAAAACAAACAGTATAATACGGACTAGTATAAACCATAACATACTAAACGAGGCGGTTTCGTGTGTTTGAAAGGTGTTTGACATCGCTTTGAACAGTACTGCAGTTACATCGCGGTGTCTCATGGGTAATTCACCAGAACTACCGGTATAATTTATTCTGTCAACGTTACCTCTGCAGCGATGCTATCCCAGCAAGGGGGAGGGAAGCCATTAATACCCTTTCCCTCATACGACGATTCTGCAGCAGACGACTTTGAACATGTTTTATCAAAAAGTAGAAAATCTCTATAATTGAATGGATAACCTATGACTAAAAGTGGAAAACATTGTGACAAAAGGAGAAATTGCACGTTTTGTGCAATTTCTCCTTTTGTCACTATGTTTTCAAAAAGCCGTCTGCTGCAGAGGCGTCAGAAAGCGTCCATATGAGGGAAAGGGTTAATACCATTTATAGAGTATTTCGTATGACCTAAACCGGGGATTGAACCCTGATCTTCAGCTCCGAAAGTTGACGAAAAACACCTTAATTCAAGTAAATAAAGGTAGTTTGCATGTCGTAAAGACTAGTGTGTATTTGCACTGTTTCAGGCAAAAACACACGCAGCGTTAGTAAAAACAGGTAAGCATTCCATAAACGTGGTATGAACAAGAGGTTCCTGTCGCACCGAATGAAAACTACCTGACTCGAAATAATGTGCAATACATACAGGTACATTCCCAGGTCTTGCATTTATCAAAGCCGAACATTATGATACTGTATTGCCTTTTTCTTATACACAAGCTTGACTTGTTGGAGTTTTTACGCCGTTCTCAATATCTAAGTTATATCATGGCGACCCAACATGTATTCTTGATCCCTGCGCGACTAACCAGTACCAGACTAGAGAATGTGCATTGCAAAAGGTAAGGGAACTTCATCAAAACGGCCGTGAACAGAAATCGAAAATTGACACCTGGTCTTATTTCCTGCCCGCTATGCACTTCTCCGTGTTGGTTATGTGACTGATTGAGGTTTAATGTCGTTTCAAAAAAAAATCAGTCATAACACAGCGGCTGGTGCACCACATCATGTGTGTCATGGACTTCCCACAGCAGTACTCCAGTATAACAAAAAATAGCAACTAGCTGCTTTTTCCATTGGTGTAAGACGAATGACGCGTGTCACAGTTGGCAACGGGGGATTACTTATAAAACCCATCTATTCGACCAAAGTAAATAATAACAAAAGGATCCGATCAAATTTCGGAGCATTATTCTCTTATTGTAACCATTACATTTATGCAAATAAACGACAGGATGACGTACGTAAGAGGAGGACCTTAATCAACCTTTGTAAAGGTAAGGGCTTATCTGGACCCCCCCCCCCCCCCCGAGGAGGATCTTGATCAACCTTTGTGAATGTAAGGGCTTATCTGGACCCCCCCCCCCCCCCCCCCCCCCCCCGTGCATTGCATTTGTTCGATACAAAGTGGTAATAATCAAATGACTCCTTCGCGCCTGACGCGGCCCATCTATGCATGTCTGAGTTCAGCATTACACATGTCAAAGACCGTAGAATATGCGTGGCTTTTTGCCAAGCCATGCTGCATTCATTAGTAGATGAGAGAGCGCACTTGGCCTATATATGTATGCCTTTGAACCTAAGTACTGCCTGTCTGGTTCATTCAAAATAGGACTAAAACATATAATCCAAGCAAGACGTTACAGCGTTTTTGCATGTTATTGACGACGTGTTTTGACAATGCGTCGATCTCGGTAAAGTCATACACAGAAAATACATGCAAACTTTGAGTTTATTCAAAGACGTAAGTCTTTAAACCATATCGAGGGCTTGGCGTGAAACGGTTGTAACTAAAACCCTATTTTGACCCCTTTGTAAACAATGCAAATTTAGGTGCCATTGCTCAGAACGAGCAATGTCACCTAAATTTCCATTGTTTACCAAGAAAAATGATTTAACGCTTATAAAGACTTTAAGGCGAGGTGATTAACCTTGGTAAACAAATACTAATGTTAGTTACAACCATTTCACGCCAAGCCCTCGATATGCATGCTTTCTATGATGCCGACGTCCATTTTACAACTTTGCAGCAGACGATGTTCTTGAACATTGCGGGAAGAGGAGAATTTGTTCAAAAAGAGCACGCTCTCCTTTTTCTCACAATATCTTAAGTTAAACTGCATTACTTATATACACGTAATAATGTTTCACAGACATTTTGAAAACGAGAGAAGTTTTAAATATTATATGAGGAACGTGGATACAACGTGCTTTATTAAAATATATGTACAGCACAGATGTTCGCTTTCAATTTCAACATCAAATCTAATAATAATTCGACGTTTATTATCAATTTAACGTTTAATATCAACTCATGTTTTCATCTGCAGGAAAATGTGTACCTCATAATTTCGCCGAGCACCGGTTGCTCGGTAGGTAGCGAAACGGGCTGCCAATCTTGGGATTGCGAGTTCGAACCCAAGCTCTGCCAACGTTCTCTATGACGTTTGACAAAATTCAATGCGTCTAGGGTCATTCGTTTTCCACTAATGGGCTAAATATAGAATAGCAGCCAGTTGGTTAGAAAGCATGTTGTGTGGAGTGCTGGTGTGAGAAAGCCAGGAAACTGAATCATTTGTTTTAAAAAAGGAATCAAAGTGTTGCGAATACTTGACAGTACATGTTTCATATATTCAGAAATATATTCAGAAATACTTGCATTGCCATGCCCGTACGTTCTACAATGTACACATTGGTAATTCTGTTCAAGGTAGATTCGGAACACTCTGTCAATGTAATCAGCGTAATCTGAACAAGCTTACTTATGTGACTAGTGCATATCTTGATTAGACGATATGGATGCATGATATGATCGACATCGTTCACAAAGGTCGACTTGTACAATTTTCCATAGATAGGTTCATATCATAAAAACAATGCAAGTCAAGATATCTGTATTTACATTGTTGTCATCTTTGGAGTTGGTTATTGACGTAAAAAACGTTATCTACATTATTGTCGTGGTGGAAATCAGCAATTGACTTTATTTTATAATAGTGCCGTCCTTGGATTTAGTTATTGACGTTAACAACGTTATCTACATTATTGTCGTGAAAGGAATCAGTTATGGACTTTATTTTACATTACTGTCGTCGTTGGAAATTAGTTATGACGTTATCAACGTTATTTACATTATTTACATTATGTCATCGTTGGATTAGCTCTTGACGTTTTATACATCATTGTCATCGTTGGAGTTCGTTAGTATAGTTAACAACGTTATTTATTTAATTGTTGGAGCTAGTTATTGACGTTTACAACGTTATTTACTTTTTTGCTATGATTGGAGTTAGTTATTGACGTTAAGAAAGTTATTTAAATTATTGTTGTCGTTGTTGTTTAATATTGGGACTAACAAAGTTATTGACATTATTGTCGTTGTTTGAGATAACTATTGACGTAAACAACGTTATTTATTTATTATTGTCGCCGTTGGAACAGTGACAGCGTCATTGGAGTTAGTTATTATTTTTTGGCCTGGGGCTTTAGCCCTTGGTCATAGTAGTAATACCATTTTTTTCCCGGAGTTGGCAGCCTGCCAATTGCTGTTAGCACCAAACAACGCATGAGAAACTGCGCGAGAAAAATAGTTCATCATGGATTCAACAAAACTGTTGGAGTTAGCTATTGACGTTAACAACATTATTAAAATTATGTGTACTTTGATATGTGTCCTTCTATTTTCCTTGCGAAAAATGTATGCAATATCAATCCATAATGCAGGCAATGTGATATTGCACTAAGATCTTTTTCACGGAAATATGTCCATACAGTAACGTAACAGAGCCCTCCCATCGTACCTTTGTTAAGTTTAGAGACCAGCTAAGAATGTTTGGAACATATTTTGCAGATGGTACGCAGCGAAAAATCTAAAGACATTCAAGAACCAAATCCGTTCTATGTATAGCGATGTCCGTGTGTAATACAAACGTAGTTTCTGACGTAATAATGTGATGTGTTATTCAATGACATCGGTATTTAAAAGACTTGCTACACTTTTGCCATACGCTATAGTTGTTTTCGATATAATTTTATCTTAATAACACATGCCTTCCAAAATCAAGAAGGGTTTAATAACTGTTAGGATGAATAAGCTAATTATTGTTTTAACGTTCATTTATATGCATGAAGTAGAAGATTGCGAAAAGGAAACATATCTGAACCCTTTCCACACATTTGCAACAGACGAATTGGGAAAACATTGTGACAAAATGAGAAATTGCTCAAAATGAGCAATTTCACCATTTGCCAGCCACACTGTCTCAACTATTTTCAGTAATAATTATTTCATTTATAGAGATTTTCCATGTTTTGGCATGATTGTTTTCAAAGTCGTCTGCTGCAGATAGTTTGTACATGTATGCGGGAACGGGTTAAACTCCGCGTCTACCGATAAGGTGTCTTGGTGCAGCTGCGTACAGTGAAACATCACCCCCAGGCAATCGTATGTTAAAGCACAGTATCACAAACGCCATCCCTGTTCGCCAGTATGGTATATAGTCATAACTGCAATATTTTATAACAACCTAGATTTTGTTTCTGACTCGTTTTCCATTATAGTGTTACCTTTATTGATGCCATATCAGACATTCAATTTAACAAATCCTAAGCTGTCAAACGCGGTTCTAATGTATTTTTATCAGGTATCGATGCTAAAATGAGACCCTGACACGTAAACCCTGACATTCCAAGTTCAGGTATGCATAACACGACCTGTTATCCTCTAAGTAACTGTTAATTGTTAATTTTTAATGAACCTTTTCGCCAATCGCTTTCAAAGAATGCATTTAAACGGGATAATTATACTAACCAGCTTTTCAGGTGAATACTTGAAATAGTATAGAAATAACTCAGATATCGATGGATAATACTTGAAAGCATAAACTCATCAAACGGTTAGCTATTGATTAGACTCGGCACTATCAAGTGATCAATTACATTAATTGGTTTATCCCTCAGGGCAGTGTTACGCAATAGTTTTCTCACTAAACAAGGACAAATGTCATAACCAGTTCAAGTCCAAGAACATCTTCGGACATCCGCGTTTATTGACTCTGTTTGCTACACTCCAAACATCTAAATATACCATTTGAGCATTTGTATTGTCTATAATCGCAAATAAAATAGTGACATACCTGGTTGGTGAAACTCGGGTGCGAACTGTTTGGCTTTTAATCTTGCTGTATCCGAGTCTTGTTCTGCTCTCAGTGCTGCCTGATCAGCCTGTTCGGCTTTACCACGGGCCGTTGCCATCCTGAAAATGTATATGAAAATTGTGTCAGGGTTAAGATGAGAAACATTATATAAATGCACTGAGGCTGGTTTACGTATAGAAAACGTTCATACATCATGTAGATTTTAAAGTAACTTTGATATCAAAGTTTCTTGTTTTGTTGCTATCGACATTTCTTCAAGGAATTATATCAGGGGAATGCAATCAATTCGACTGATCAGATCGTTCAAATCTACGTATACAATTAGAAACAGTTGTTATTAAGTGTTGAGGTCGAGACGACGCTCAATGTTCATGGAACATACTCAGTATATAACGTGTCCATACCGTCCTAGTGTTCCTGTAGCACCAATACAGATGCAACTTGTTTTTTACCATACTAGTTTCGACCTTGAGCAAGGTCGATGGAGATGAATGGTCTGATGATTTTCCATCAGGATTGGATGCAAAATGTCACATCCAGTGTTCACAATGTTTTTCTTAAATTTGGCCTAGTGTCCTAGTTTTTAACCTCATGGGTCAATTTTCGAACTTGATTAGGATTTGACGGAGATAAATGTTCTGTTGAAGTTTCATAAAGATAAGATAACAATGCGGCCTATATTATAGTATTCCTTGGGTAATTGTAATATGAAATATGTTATACCTTACATATACACAAAAAGTTTCTTCAAGGAATTATATCAGGGGAATGCAATCAATTCGACTGATCAGATCGTTCAAATCTACGTATACAATTAGAAACAGTTGTTATTAAGTGTTGAGGTCGAGACGACGCTCAATGTTCATGGAACATACTCAGTATATAACGTGTCCATACCGTCCTAGTGTTCCTGTAGCACCAATACAGATGCAACTTGTTTTTTACCATACTAGTTTCGACCTTGAGCTAGGTCGATGGAGATGAATGGTCTGATGATTTTCCATCAGGATTGGATGCAAAATGTCACATCCAGTGTTCACAATGTTTTTCTTAAATTTGGCCTAGTGTCCTAGTTTTTAACCTCATGGGTCAATTTTCGAACTTGATTAGGATTTGACGGAGATAAATGTTCTGTTGAAGTTTCATAAAGATAAGATAACAATGCGGCCTATATTATAGTATTCCTTGGGTAATTGTAATATGAAATATGTTATACCTTACATATACACAAAAAGTTGAAGGGAGCATAACTATTGTATTTTTGGGGCTATCTTAGTTAACAATTTGTTTGTCGCCTTTCGTTGTGATGTTAAACATTTCCGTATGGTTTTATCCTAATCCGTCAAATCATGCCTTATATATGGCTCCAGACAGACGGACGGACGACGCCAAACCGAATTCCCATCTAAATTGGGCGGGGAATGAACAAAAGTTATTTATGTAAAGCTAATGATGCTTATACTTCTTAAAAATAGTCTAATATATTGAATATCGGGGCGGTTTTCCCGTGATCTGGCTCCTGTACCAAATTTATATTTGAGCCGCTCCACGAGAAAACTAACATTATGGAATCTGCGTAATGTATCGGCCAATAATAGCCTGCACAGTCCGCGCAGGCTAATCCGGGCCGACACATTCCGTCTCAGGGGGGATAGAGGTATAGAGTAATGATTCCTGAAACAGAAAATCCACAGGAGGCTAAAAGTGTCTGTCCACACTGTTGGTTTTCTCGCGGGACGGCTCATATCATCTGCGTAATGTATCGACCAGATCAGCCTGCGCTGTCCGCGCAGACTGATCCGGCGACAGATCACGTTTCGGGGAAGCCTGTCCTGGTGG
>JASEVX010000010.1:60892291-60942711 GCA_031761405.1 Serripes groenlandicus | reverse complement strand
TAAGTATATAACAACGCTGGCTATATACAAAACACCCGCTATTTTGAGGTTGGTCACCGCACGCATAATGTACATAGCATATCTACACACGTGGCACCAATCTGTATATTGAACAAGCATCACCAACGTAAGCGAAAACAGCTTTATCGTGTGTCATAAATGTTTCTATAGTAACCATCCAAAGTCCTACAGAAGCATTAAAAGCCATGATTAATTTGTACGATAAAACGGTTGCGTAAAAGAAATAGCCGCATTTTCGTCCTAACGTTTTGCAAACGAGTTATTCAACATTTTTTCACATACAGCGAATCTTCAGCAGACGACATTCAAACCAAACAGACCAATACATCGCAACTCTACAAGAATGAAAGTATCGTAATTAAAAAGAGTTGAAAACATTATGACAAAAGGGGAATTTCTCAATTTGTAATGTTGTTTTCAAAAAAAAGGTCTGCTACCAATGTGTCAAAATACGTCTATAGTAATGAGCCGTCCCGCGAGACAACCAACATTATGGCCTATGCGTAATGTATCGATCCAGATCAGCCTGCACAGTCCGCGCAGACCGATCCGTCTCGGGAGGATAGAGATATAGAGTAATGATTCCTGCAACAGAAAATCCACAGGAGACGAAGGGTGTCTGTCCGGGTTAGCCCGCGCAGCATGCTTAAGCTGATCCGGGTCGATACTTTACGCAGAGTCCACAATGTTGCTTTTCTGCGGCGATAGACATCTGCGTAATATATCGACCGGATCAGCCTGCGCTGTCCGCGCAGACTGATCCGGCCGACACATTCCGTCTTAGGGGGATAGATAGAGTAGTGATTCCTGAAACAGTTAATCCACAGGAGGGGAAAAGTGTCTGTCCGAGTTAGCCTGCGCGGCATGTTAAGGCTGATCCGGGTCGATACTTTACGCAGAGTCCACAATGTTGCTTTTCTGCGGCGATAGACATCTGCGTAATATATCGACCAGATCAGCCTGCGCTGTCCGCGCAGACTGATCCGGCCGACACATTCCGTCTTAGGGGGATAGATAGAGTAGTGATTCCTGAAACAGTTAATCCACAGGAGGTGAAAAGTGTCTGTCCGAGTTAGCCTGCGCGGCATGTTAAGGCTGATCCGGGTCGATACTTTACGCAGAGTCCACAATGTTGCTTTTCTGCGGCGATAGACATCTGCGTAATATATCGACCAGATCAGCCTGCGCTGTCCGCGCAGACTGATCCGGCCGACACATTCCGTCTTAGGGGGATAGATAGAGTAGTGATTCCTGAAACAGTTAATCCACAGGAGGTGAAAAGTGTCTGTCCGAGTTAGCCTGCGCGGCATGTTAAGGCTGATCCGGGTCGATACTTTACGCAGAGTCCACAATGTTGCTTTTCTGCGGCGATAGACATCTGCGTAATATATCGACCAGATCAGCCTGCGCTGTCCGCGCAGACTGATCCGGCCGACACATTCCGTCTTAGGGGGATAGATAGAGTAGTGATTCCTGAAACAGTTAATCCACAGGAGGTGAAAAGTGACTGTCCGAGTTAGCCTGCGCGGCATGTTAAGGCTGATCCGGGTCGATACTTTACGCAGATTCCACAATGTTGCTTTTCTGCGGCGATAGACATCTGCGTAATATATCGACCAGATCAGCCTGCGCTGTCCGCGCAGACTGATCCGGCCGACACATTCCGTCTTAGGGGGATAGATAGAGTAGTGATTCCTGAAACAGTTAATCCACAGGAGGTGAAAAGTGTCTGTCCGAGTTAGCCTGCGCGGCATGTTAAGGCTGATCCGGGTCGATACTTTACGCAGAGTCCACAATGTTACTTTTCTGCGGCGATAGACATCTGCGTAATATATCGACCAGATCAGCATGCGCTGTCCGCGCAGACTGATCCGGCCGACACATTTCGTCTTAGGGGGATAGATAGAGTAGTGATTCCTGAAACAGTTAATCCACAGGAGGTGAAAAGTGTCTGTCCGAGTTAGCCTGCGCGGCATGTTAAGGCTGATCCGGGTCGATACTTTACGCAGAGTCCACACTTTTGGTTGTCTCGCGGGACGGCTCATATGTTGGATAAGGTAACTAGATAACCAGTTACACCCTTGTTAGGGAAACAGGCCAAAGGAGTTCGATATACTCTATCTGATCACCTGTTTAAAGTCTTCCAATCATTAATTTTGTTTCGCTAAATGAGATACTTCTTCTCTTCATGAGAAAGGTTTTGTTTTTTGTTTTGGTATTTAAGCCGTTTTCAACATTATTTCAGTTATATCACGACGTCGATTCACTAATTCACAATCTCTGGATAAGAAAACCAGCAACAGGCTAGGAAATGTTCAAGGGCACTCTACTATGAACGCTGCGACGCCCGGTTTCAAATCCCCGACGCTAACCACTCGGCTACAGCAGATTCCTACTTAGACGTCAATATAAGTTACATGATTGTGTTAAAATGTGCCGTGCTCTGCGAAAACTGAAGGCATTTTCGTCAATTGTAGATTCAGATCAATATGTACATCCCTGCAGCCTGGTCTAGCTCTGCACAGTTCGTCAATTAGTCATAAAAGGTTTCAAGAAATTTTCTGTAAAACAGTTGTCATGTAGATCCTTCACATAAATACGAAGACAGGTACACCTGAAGTACCACTTATAACGTTATTGTATTGAAATTATAGACACGAATTGCTTTGATTGAGCATAATCTTTCTAGCTTCTAAAGGCCTGTTTGATAGCGTAAACTGTATTATGTACAAACATTTGACAAGTGCAGATACGTTCAAGAGACAGAGTTAGATACAAGGGAGTCCGAGTACGATGACGTGCTCAGTGTACAGCACCGATACACGCGAGGCATATTTTCTTGACCTCTAGTTGAGTTGGAGCCACTTAAAGCACATCATAAAACTCCAGAACCCACACCGGTATTTGAACCCCAAACCCTTTGATTGACAGTTCACCGTGTTAACCACTAGATCATTGGGCCAAAAAAAGATTAGGATTGGTTATTCTGTAGCAGCACTCAAAAGAACCGCGCCTGACTCTAACTGGCATCACCAGAACCATAACTATATGTTATATAAACCTAAACGAATATCCTGACAAATCATGTAGATTGAAGTCTCACTATATTTACTCTACATAAGGCATATCTGGATACATGACCAGATCCCAAATCGTCCCAAGCGGCTCACACATAATTTGGAGATTGATTGGTTTTGGTTTAATGCAGTATATCAACATATTTCGGTCATATCACGGCGGACAGTTCACCTACCAAAGGGTTTCCCGGTTTTCGTAAAACCAGTACTCCACACAACAGACTTTTCCAAGTTACTGGCTGTATTTCCATATAGACTGTTAGCCCATTGGGTGGGAGACGAATGCCGCACGAAGTTTGTCAAACGTTGTAAAGACAATTGGCAGAGTTTTTGTTCGTATTCACACATTCGTGGTTGACAGCCCACTTCGCTACCAACTGATATTCCGGGGCTGGGCTACTTTTGGAGACAAAGACAATGATTACTTCGAGAGAAAAGCGACTGGTTACTATGATCAAATCCTCCGTTGCCCAATTTGTTTACACAGAAGAGGCTCTGTAAGAGACGCCTCGAAAGTTATAGTTATCAGGGGAGGAATAATCGAAATTTGAAATAGTCGGTAATGTCTGTATTGTTGGTACCCTAAGCTCATGATTGCAAACCCTACTGAACATAATCTCAACACATTTGCGACATATATATACATGTGTATGAGCCGCAACTAGCGATTGTGGGCTCTTAATGCCTCTTAAATTCGTCATCATTCAAAAGTATTTTTAATTTATATATTCGAGTTTAAAAACGTTAAAACAGTAATTTAGTTGTGTCACTGTGGTCATTCATATCACCATTATTGAGCCCGTCAATGGGAATTCATAGATCCGATATGCAAATTGGATGCAGTATTTTAGCCAATCAAAAACGTTGATATGTTATGTTGCTTTTTTCTGAATTACGAACATAAGCCATGTGTGATGCATGAGAACCGGGTAGTTTTAAACGGTTTATTGTTGGTTTGTTCGTGTTGCATGACGACGGACGTGGCTTAAAATACGATCTCGGATCTATGAATTGGTACAAGTTGCCTGTTTCTTACATAAGCTTAATAGAACAGACAAACGGATGCTCCTACACTGTTAAACATGTCAACGTGTACATTTTCCCATAGACATGCTCATGTGATGAATCCAGAGGTCTCTGATCAGATTGAGCGGATACATCAGACTATCTTGGCTATTTGCCGATGCAGAGTAAGTATATTTTATCCGAGTTAACTTATCTCTGTGCTTTTGTTGAGCCTTGATAAATCAGTAACGACGAGGGCTATCAATCAAGACGTAGTAGGTACGAATCCCGGCTCGGTCGTTCCTTCTTTCCGACGAGTGACAAAGGGCATTATTACTAGCGTCATTCGTCTTCACATCAAAGGCTTGAAGACTTGTTGCAAAGTTGTTGCTTGGAAAGAATGCCGTTTGGAGTACTGGTGCAAGATGGCATGTAAACACGTGGTTAGAAAACGGACCGCATTGTTATAACTGACAGACTGTATTCACAATTATATTAAATAGTCAGAAACTTACACAAACATTTGTTCGTTAAAACACATGTTTGAACAGTTGTATATATAAGACAATTAGAACATTCATACCTTGCACAATTCGAACAAATAGCCACATGCTAGTCCCCAGAAATGAATGATTGCTTTTATTCTCACTTCCAGAATTATAACGGTGTACGAAACGTAATCAGCGTTCATTTTTTGTAAATATGTTTTAACAGTTTAATTATCTTTTGTTTTAGGCGTAAGGATTCTGATATGAAAAAAATATATAACACTTATCCCACGTTATTATTTCTAATGGTATCATCACCATTGGTCTTGAACCCTTTCTAACATAAAACAAATCTGCAGCAGAGAAAAATCTAAGCAAAAACTCATCGAATGAATTGAATTGAAAATATTGAGGGTAAATGGAGAAATTGCTTATGATGAGCAATTTCTTCTTTTGTCATAGTGTTTTCGGAAGACGTCGGCTTCAGTCTGTGGCCTTAATATATATATTTATTTACACCCCAAAAATACTGTGTTCATTTGCGCTATGGTTTGCAGGAATAAAATAGCGATTTAGTTTAAATAGCGTTTCAACAGAATTTCAGGTTTATCAAGGTTACCCATTTGATTCGTTGTTTTATCACACCATTACTCCATCCAACAATCTTCCGTACACGTTTAGCCTCCCGTTGGTGGAAGACGAATTACACAAGGACATAAGATACTCATCAGAATAAATAAATGGTCATGATTCGATCATGCCATGAATGGTGTCAGAACAAACTCAACCATAGTGCTGCTATCAATGTCGTGATAAACTTGAATTGAGCCGTCCCGCGAGAAAACCTACATTGTGGACTCTGCGTAAAGTATCGACCCGGATCAGCCTAAGCAAGCCGCTTAGGCTAACTCGGACAGACACTTTTCGCCTCCTGTATATTTGCTGTTTCAGGAATCATTACTCTATACCTCTTTCCCCCTTAGACGGAATATGTCGGCATAGATTAGCCTGCACGGACTGCACATGCTGATCTGGGTCGATACATTACGCAGATTCCAAAATGGTGTTTTTCTCGCGGGACGGCTCAAATATTGTTGGAAGCTGTCTTTAGCAACATACCCAAACTAAATAAAGACCATATTTGTAGGGACGATTGATTGATTGTTTAATAAGGGTTTAACGTTGTTTCAACACTTATTCAGTCATATCACGGGGACCAGTCTACCTGCTCATTTGTTTCCTGGCTTTCTCACATCAGGTCTTAATATAACAGTCTGTTCAAGCAACTGGCTACTTTACCACATAGTCTATAAGCCCATTGTCGGAAGACGAATGACGAGTGTCGCATTAAAGGGACTGAACACCATAATGGTCCAAAATCGTTATATTTTATACTTATTCTAATTAATCCAAAATACGTCTATATACGTATATGTAACGGAATGTTGTAGAAGGTCGTACAAGTCTTGTTTTTCATTATTTCATAGGAAATAAGCAGTTAAAGAAACGTCCGCTCCGTGTTTTCCCGTTTAAAAATACCGTGGAATTTCCTCTTGCTCATTTGAATTTGTGGATTCAATTCGGCATTCTCTAACACTATCGACTCATTACATTCATGTATGCGTGAGTGTAAGGAACAACAACTCTGGGAAGGAGATTGTCAATTCGGTTGTAGTGATAACGTGATAAATATACAGCGATAATTTTAGATTTACTGGGTTACTAACCCAGTAGATTTTACAAAAATAACGAAAAATCTCCGCAATATTAATAGTGTGCATATATTGTAGTACATCAGTCAGCAAATCTCAATGCCTTACATGCAAAAACATCAAGGTAATAGCAATTTTTAACAATTTTCTTTTTTTATCGCTTTTTTCTCATATGGGATTCAGTCCCTTTAAGGTCGAAAAGAATGTCGGTATGACATTTACCTGTAAACTGTTGATGTCAGCGATTTGTCATTTTCTAAGAAAATATCAAGATCGTGTCTAATAAAATCGCTTTTAATGGAACGGATATTCAATTTCAACAACCCGTTAGGTTATGATTGCTTCTCTTGTAAAATTTCTATTTAAGACTAAGAAGTTTGAGTTTGTTACATTTGTTATTTTTAGAATAAAAAATATCCTTTGTTATACCGCCTCGTTGGTGCAGTGGTAGAGCGTTCGCCTCGGGAGCAGAAGGTCGCTGGTTCAATCCCCAGTCGGGTCATGCCAAAGACTTTAAAAATGGTAGTAATGGCTGCCCTCCTTGGCGCTCAGTATTGCGGGATGAGCATTACGACTGAATGGCTGGTACCAGGATAAATAAACCAGTAGTACTGGTAACGTTACATAGGAAACGCCGGATGTAACTGAACAATTGTTGAAAGTGGCATAAAACACAAAACAATCAATCTTATATTAGAAGACATGGTTCAGTTTTATATAAGACATTTTGACTGTTTGAACCTATTTTGTGAAGCCTCTGCCACCAGTATGGCACGATTGGCTGCTCAGCGCAAAATTGTAATCTAAAATATTCTTAGAATTGGCTATGGACTCTTCCAAATGAAAATCTGGATAAGTCCATTTAAAAATATCAGCATTGAAAGGGTTAGGTTGATAATCGGTACATGCAATTGAATATATTGTATATGTATAATATTTGAGAACGAACTCATAGAAGTAAAAGACCATATCTAAAGACAATATTGAACCAAAAAACGTGGTGATGTATATTTTTTTAGACAGATTAATAACATTAGTGTTCACAATTTTGTTTTAACTCTTTCAGCGCCGAATTGTTTAAAGTAGTACTTCCATGTTCAAAATCGGGTATGTTCATTTCTCAATTTATGAAAGTTTTAGACTATTTTGGTAACTAAAAGGCAAACAATGCTGATTTCAGGTGAGACAGCTCGTCACGAGCTGGCTCGCCTGAATCTGCATTGTTTGCAAAAACCTCAATATTGCCTGTGGCGCTGAAAGAGTTAACAACGAGATGTTCTGTTTACATTTTGTACAATTGATTGATTGGGGTTTAACTCCATTTTCAACACTTGTTCAGTCATACCACGGTGGACAGATAACCTACCCATGTGTTTCTTGGCTTTCAAAGACCAGTACTCCACTAACAGTCTTACCGAGCAACTGGCTCCTTTTCACATAAAGTATAAGCCTATTGGTGGAAAAGAATGATGCTTTTCAGAACGAGACTTTTGTTAAACGTCAGAAAGAACGTTCATAGAGCTCGGATACGAACTTACAACCAATGGATGGACAGCCCGAGTAGCTACAGGCAAAGCTACGTCGGCTGGGCTAGTTTGGGAGGGGGGGGGGGGGGGGGTGTTTACTTGCAATCTCACTTATCCTTATATTTCTACAAATACGCAGATGCACTTAATAAATGTTGGATGACTTTGACTAATGCTTGTAGAAAATACATGTGGCTTAAATGATTAATTTAGGTATCTAACTCTTTAGAACAATAAGCTATGTGTTAGCCTATAACAAGATGTGATTTAGCTGGCAGCCCACTCTTGCTTAGTTGCTTAGCCCACTCTTACAAATGTCAATGTGTAATGAGAGTCACGCCCATTCATGCCAACATACAATAATGTGATATGATTTACTTTGAAACTACTCGAGTGGTTATAAACACAATTGATTGGTTTACTCATGTTGTTTATTAATTTATAGCACAGTAGTCAAATACTGGGCGCTGCAGTTTAGTCCAATATGGATTTGCTCTGTCTTCCAGATTCTTGCTTTGTTCCGGTCCGTTTCTGATAAAAGTCAGAAGATACAATACAATCTTAAACGAATGACAGAACAATTATCACATGTTCTGTTGTCTTTTTTTTTTTTTTTTTTTCTTCATAACTGTTGAATTTCTATATAAATTTCTTCAATGTCAAATAAGGGGAAACATACACATCACTGTCTCTCTACCACATTTATGATATAAATAAAAAAAAAGATACAATTTATTACAAGTCATATGCGCATGATGTTAACCGTAACTGTATTCGACGATATGAAAACTCGACACCTCACAGAAAACAAACAATTGATTTATTGATTGATTGGGGTTTAACGCCGTTTTTAACAATTTTTCAGTTATATCACGGCGGCCAGTTCACCTTCTCATGCATTTCCTGGTTTTCTCACACCAGTACTCTACACAACAATCTTCCCAAGCAACTGGCTGCTTTTCCACATAGACTTAGCCCATTGGTGGAAGACGAATGACGCATGTCGCATTGACTTTTGTCAATCGTCGGAAAGAAAGTTGGCCGAGCCGGGATTCGAAATCACAACCCCTGGATTGACAGCCCGCGTCGCTACCGACTGAGCTACCGGAGCTCGGCGAAAAACAAACACTAATTCTATTTATTTAATGCGGAATAGACATCTGCGTAATGTATCGACCAGATCAGCCTGCGCTGTTCGCGCAGACTGATCCGGCCGACACATTCCGTCTTAGGGGGATAGATGTAGTAACATGTCTGAAATTATTGCGGTGAGTCGAACTGTCCTCTAGTTACCGCTTTACACTTTCATACTTGTGGACGCGTTTTGACAAATTTGCTAGAAACAACTTGTTAAAACATTGTGAGCAATTTCACCTTTTTCCACATAAAGTATAAGCCTATTGGTGGAGGATGAATGATGCTTTTCAGAACGAGACTTTTGTTAAACGTCAGAAAGAACGTTCATAGAGCTCGGATACGAACTTACAACCAATGGATGGACAGCCCGAGTAGCTACAGACAAAGCTACGTCGGCTGGGCTAGTTTTCGACCCTATCCAATAAATATACTTTCATTTCCAGAAGTTCCTATTTTGCCAAGAATTTTCAATGTAGTCTGCTGCAGATTTCCCATATGTATGAAATGGTTATTAATATATGATAAAATCATACAATAAGCTCATCGGAAATATGTTCAAGTGCCTCAAGGTTGTTGTCGAAGGTTGTTGCTAACCCACATATAAATGAGACGCGTTTATCGATTTGGAACCTTAATGCATATCTGTCGTCCCACGAGAAAACCAACATTGTGGACTCTGCGTAAAGTATCGACCAGGATCAGCCTCAGCATACCGCGCAGGCTAACCCTGACAGACATGTATCGCCTCCTGAGGATTTTTTGTTTCAGGAATCATTACTTTATATCTCTATCCCCTTGAGACGGAATGTGTCGGCCCGGATTAGCCTGCGCGGAGTCCATAATGTTGGTTTTCTCCATGAAATGCTCATTTGTGTATTGTAAACACTCAGACGAGCTTGTGAATCCGCGCATTCTCAACAGAACCACCACTATATGCCTACACGTAATTTTGTAAAGGATGATTCTTTCAACAAACAAACCTAGAACTGTAACCACACTTGATTCAACCAATATCCAATGAGTATGGTCTCATTACGGGGACTTAATAAGACCCCATCTCGCTAGATGAAGCTCGAAATGATTTCGAATTTGACAGCTTCAAGATCATTTTTGAGTCCGAGTGTCGGTCCAACATGACAGCGGCCAACATGTTTCTCATCATCTATAATATTACCATGGGTTGTGTGGGGTACGCAAAATAATCGTTTCGCTGAGACTAGCCTATTGAGTACTGACAGCATAGGGTCCGGATTATCCCATAAATATTCCAGAACAAGAAACATGCCCCTTATGAAGATTTCTAAACATGGTATTAGGCAGCCCATTCCCGCATACGACAATACTTTTTCCCATGCAATGGCTCAGTTGGCATATACATATTATAAGTATCAGACTGTGTGGAAGCACGGGCGTATCTCTCTATTTCTGATCACAAAAACAACAAAGGCCCGTTTTTTCTGCAGTGTGTCAGATTTATAAGATGAATATGCGAACGGCGGGGGCGTGGCACTAATATATATATATATATATAAACAAAAATTCTACCCACCTTGAAATAGCAATGTCCGCCTTTTGCAGGGCAACGTGTGCCCCTCTCTGTGCCGATAGCACAGCGTTATCGATCCTCTCACGTAACTTAGAAGTCCGTATTAAAAACAATTTTGTTTTCTTTCCTGAAGAAATTAGCACATTGTTTTTATATTTCCCTTCCTCTTTCGAATTATCTTTAAACGTCGTGACACCGTACCCATATTTCTTATTATTAAACCACTCTCCTTCATATTTTAATCCATCCGACCGTTCACTGACGCCAAAACCGGACCGTTTGTCATTTTTCCATTCACCCATGTACGTTTCAGTGACGTTGACGTCCGTAATGTCGTCCTGGCTCACGAAGCTTAAATTACTATCAGTAAACATGGAAGTGTTCGTCATTCCGCTTTGAGTCGACTCGGCACTCACGTGACTCAAACTGCTTATCGTACTACGTACGGAACCGCCCTGACGTTTCGGGGAGTCGTTTATATCGCCCGTGCTCTTTTGTTTCTTGAGTCGTAACCCAGACATTAAGGTTTTACGGAGACTCGTTCTGCCCTGTTTGTCGAAAAATGAACGACGTCTCGCGGGAGGGGTCTCGTCACTCCGAGCTTTGAGCACAAACCCTCCCCGGGACTCGTCCAGCTTCTTGTCTCTATTTTTAACCACCTGTTCGTCCTCGTTTTCGCTTCGTAGAGACGTGAGGGAGGGACTAAGGGCCTTGGGTCTGTAGTGGGATGCAAGGCCATAAGGCACACTTTTCCTGACACCATACCCTTGGCGCATACCACGTAACCATTGTCCTTGATACGTGCCTGGAAAAAAAATATATAAATTTATTTAATCTTTATATTGCTTTATACTCAAATCAAAAGACTAATTATACAGCACAGTACAACAATCCGAAACCTGTTTTCTCCCTAATTTATACGTTTTTTACGATATATATGGAAGATAATGTTGCAATTATGATACCTGGATTAGTATTGTACTACAAGACGCGTGGAAAATATAGTACCCTGCGATGAGTAGCCAATACAAAGTCAGGTATCGCTAATGCAACGGAATTGTCGTATACATGTATACCTTAAATATATTGTTAGACAGAATAAAGACAAACCATACAAAGTTCTATATTTCCAATAAAGAAATATTACAATTTACACACAAAATCTAAATTATTAATTGCGTGTATATCTCGTCCAACTACTGCATTTTGAATGACATGAAATCATATTTATGTGACGTCACGTCATATTTCGTTGAATTCCCGTTACTATAGTTGATACCGTATTTGACCTCGTTTTGTGTCTGTGCCTGACAATCTGCATACAGTTTTGCTGGAAAATTGACATTTATATAATAAATGTATATGCATGAAAGGTAACATACCATGATATGAGAAGGTGATCCTGATGAAAATAATAAAACTGACATGCAGTTTAAACAAAATTAAAAAACATGTCGACTATGTTTGTTTAATAAAAAAAAACATTTTGACATCATCTAGTGTTTCCAGGTCTTATTGACTCTCCGTGACACATAAAGGTAATGTGGCATCACAACAAAGGGGATACAGTTCTAGCGTTTTGTTTAAAGATGTATCTGGAGCTATATATAACATGTTAGCTAACAATAAAGGCCCTTGAAAAACTGGGTGTGGGTGTAAATGCTCGCTTGAGTCCTCCCTGCTTGCAGATGCAATACAACCAGGAACACGATTCAACATGGTGTGCATATAAAGTTTAGCCGAGTGATGTCCTTTAGGTGGCATCCGAACAAATTACAAAGGGTTAACCATGTAGACGGCAACCCTCATAATTATCTCCCTTTATTTATTTGTTTATTAATAATGATTTTTGCTCCTCTAAAAATAGATGCATAGAGGAGGTCATATCTATTTTTAGAGGATCAAGTCCCTATGATTGATTGAATAATCCAAAGGCCCCCATTCACAATTCATGCTTAATGTATTATAATTATAAAATTTAAGCATTTTATAAGATGTAACGTAATTTAATTTGTCATTAAGGTTGAACAAATCAGAAGTTGTTAATTTAGAATTCGAATTGGATTTGTATTTAGAATGATTGGTGAGTTATAGGGTTTTAATTGTATGACACGCAAACAGGATATTGGTTGAAAGCATTACAGCCTGTAAACTGTTTATATAATTAAACAAAATTGAGCCGAAAACCAACATTGTGGACTCTCGTCTCGGATCAGCTTGTGCAGTCCGCGGAGGCTAATCCGGATAGACACTTTTCGCCTTCTGTGGAATCATTACTCTATACCTCTATCCCTCTGAGACGGAATGTGTCGGCCCGGATCAGTCTGCGCGGACTGCGCTGGCTGAACTGGGTCGATACATTACGCAGTAGCCATAATGTTGGTTATCTCGCGGGACGGCTCATGTATTTGCTTACAACCACTCCTTTTACAGTATTGAAATAAAATATATTTTACAAGTACGTCAAAATTATTTTCCCTCCTGCAGACGCATGATGACGCATCTTCAGCAGACCTCTTATGAATACATTTTGACAAAAAGAGAAATTGCCTCATAATGAGTAAGTTTCCTCTTTTGCCGCCACAACATCTAATCAAACGAAATGTTAAAACTCAACTATCTACCGCAGAATTGATGTACGAGGATTAATTTATCGTGTAAAAAAATCGTTGGAAGACACTTGTCAGTTTCAAGCAGAAGGTATACGTGTACGTCTCCTGTGTAAAAGATAGCTTTCTTGGATACAGATGACGTCAGTATGTCACGCGATACGTTCCGTGCCTGACATCCATCGACTTATTAAAAGGTCGTCTTAAATGTCTGGATTGATATCGTCGTCGAACACTTGCCTACATACAGACGCTTTCCGACGCATCAGACACCATTTAAATTAAAAACATTGTGGCAAACGGAGAAATCGCTCATGATGAGCAATTTCTCCATTTGCCAAAATGTTTTCAAATCGTGTCAATATTAATGCTTTTATCTAAAGAAAAAAAGCCGTTTGTTTGCCTATACTATTTCAAAGATGTCTCTTGTATAATTGTCGAACCCTTGCCTACATACAGACGGTTTCCGACGCATCAGACACCCTTTAAAAACATTGTGGCAAAAGGAGAAATTGCTCATGATGAGCAATTTCTCCATTTGCCACAATGTTTTCAAATCATGTCAATATTAATGTTTTTATCTAAAAAAGAAAAAGAAAATTGACGTTTGTTTGCCTATGCTATTTCAAAGATGTCTTTGCAGAATTGTTGACTGATGGAAAGGGTTAAAAGCAGTTCAACATTCTGTCTGCACTATTATCACAATCCTTAAAATAGCCTCATGCATTTATGGGCTATTCCTTCCCACGCTGACATCCCTTTTTTAACTGTCCATCATTTCGTTGAAGAAAGGGTTTGCTGTTAATAAAAATGGCCAAATAAAATAGTTCCAAGTTCGAATGTTCAGTAATATATAATAATATATGTAATTTTGTAAATCTGAATATCCTTTTGGAATTTCAGTGTGTCGTCTATTACAAATTTATATCCCCTCGTTATATTTGCATCACTGCGAATGAGATATATTGCTGTATTGCTGCTTCTTGGTATAATCCTGTCTTTTAAATGACGCCAGTCACAAAGATGTATCTATATCATGTTACCATAGTACTGTTCTCGTGAATTAAAACCTTCTTTGGCTAATTGGCGAATAGTGTTGCGTCAGATCAGAATTGCCCTGACTGATTTAGTTATATGCTAATCGCAAATGCCTTACAGTTGGTTTTCACAGATCGTCGCTAATATGTTTTAAGTATGTCTAGCACGCTATACTCACCAATTGACGTTCTTTTTTATCCCTACACTCTTATCTTTATAGCTTACAGTATAACGCGTTTTCTGGGTATAAAATTACCAAAGAATTAAAGAATAAATCCGATCCTATGATTTGTTTGTGCTTTTATCTCATTTAACTTAATAATGAAAACAAATGAAACGGGGAAAGTGCGTCAATTTAATAGATCAGATTTCTTTCATATTCTTTAAAGGGACTGAATCCCATATGAGAAAAAAGCGAAATAAAAGAAAATTGTTAAAAATTGCTATTACCTTGATGTTTTAGCATGTAAGGCTTTGAGATTTGCTGACTGATGTACTACAATATATGCACACTATTAATATTGCGGAGATTTTTCGTTATTTTGCATTGTAAAATCTACTGGGTTAGTAACCCAGTAAATCTAAAAATATCGCTGTATATTTATCTCGTGATCACTACAACCGAATTGACAATCTCCTTCCCAGAGTTGTTGTTCCTTACACTCACGCATACATGAATGTAATGAGTCGATAGTGTTAGAGAATGCCGAATTGAATCCACAAATTCAAATGAGCAAGAGAAAATTCCACGGTATTTTTAAACAGGAAAACACGGAGCGGACGTTTTTTTAACTGCTTATTTCCTATGAAATAATGAAAAACAAGACTTGTATGACATTCTACAACATTCTGTTACATATATATCGACGTATTTTGGATTAATTAGAATAAGTATAAAATATAACGATTTTGGACCATTATGGTGTTCAGTCCCTTTAAATAACTGAATATCTTTGGCATATTTACATACATTTATTAGAAGCTTCTGTCAACTTGTATATGTTCTGATAGACTGAGCACCTGGAGCGGCTGATATGAACGTTCCCTGTTGAGATATTCTACTGTGTAATTGTGGACGGAAATAAATCATCTACTTTGTTACTGTCTTAACCCTTTCCCACATACAGCAAATTTGCAGCAGACGACTTTTAGAAACATCTAGACAAAAACACAAAACATCTCCTTAAATGATGGTATAATTACTGAAAAAGAATGAAAACATTGTGGCAAAAGGAGAAATTGCTCGTTTTGAGCAATTTCTACTTTTGTCACACTGTGTTCAAAAGTCGTCTGCTACAGAGGCGTCAGAAAGCGTCTATATGTGGGAAAGGGCTAGTCATTGAACATTGTAATGTCTTCATTTATGTTTGGTTTATATTTTTATTTGCGCCGACTTCAACGCAATTCAGGTATATCACTGCGTTTCTGAGTAAATTACAAGTGCTACTGGTCCGAGTAAGTCGTCATGCTAACTACACACACGTGAGCGCAAAGTAAGAAAAGCCATTGTTACCATTTATACAACACTCTGATCGAACATGCGACCTCCTGTGATACATGTACCACCGAGCCCCGGTAGCTCAGTCGGTAGCGACGCGAGCTGTCAATCCAGGGATTGTGAGTTCGAATCCCGGCTCGGCTAACTTTCTTTCCGACGATTGACAAACAACAATGCGACATGCGTCATTCGTCTTCCACCAATGGGCTAAGTCTTTGTGGAAAAGCACCCAGTTGCTTGGGAAGATTTTTGTGTGGAATACTGGTGTGAGAAAACCAGGAAATGCATGAGTAGGTGAACTGGCCTCCGTGATATGACTGAGAAATTGTTAAAAACTGCGTTAAACCTCAATCAATTAATCAATCAATCAATCAACATCTACCACTACACCACATCACACCCCCGGTGCCTATCAGCTCCCCTAAACTGTTGACAATGTCTAACATGTAAATGGACTTTAATGAATATTGATAATTGTAGACACAGATTAGACTATACGAACGTGAAGACTGAGTGTTGCAAGCTAACGTTGATCGCGACTTTTGTTTAAGGTCGTGTAAAGTGTAAAACGTCAATATGAAAAGGGACACGTTGCCCGTTGAGAAACGTGTATATTGAGATCGGCCTGTCGATGACCATAGTCTGATCAAGATAAAAACCGTTAGCATATGAGTCGTTCCACGAGAAAACCAAACATTATGGTGTGTACGTAATGTATCGACCCAGATCAGCCTGCGCAGTTCGCGCAGGCTAATCCGGGCCGACACCTTCCGTCACAGGTGGAAAGAGGTATAGAGTAATGATTACAGAAAATCCACAGGAGCCGAAAAGTGTCTGCCCGGATCGGTCTGCGCGGCATGCTTAAGCTGAATCGGGTCGATACTTCACGCAGAGTCCACAATGTTGGTTTTCTCGTGGGATGGCTTATATTTCGTATAGAAGCTTGTTAGATACTTCTATCGATTTATGTTTCTTCTGGTATGACTGAGAGTCTGAGAAGGTGACCTATACTATTCAGACATAACAAGTTGAACATTCTCCCATGAACGGGCTCAAATGGTGATTTAACCCTTTCCCACATACAACAAATCTGCAGTAGACGAATTTAAAATTATCAAGTCCAAAATATAGAAAAATATCTATACATCATAGAATGGTTATTGGATAAAGTTAAGATCATTGTGGCAAATGGAAAAATTGCGCATCATGCGCAGTTTCTCCTATCGCCATAATTATTTCAAAAGTCGTCTGTTGCAGAGGCATCAAAATATGTCTATATATGGGACAGGGTTAATGTCGCGTATGGAAGGATAACAGTTTGTAAACAAAAGTACCTAAATGGTTATTATGCCCTAACATGTCATTTTGATCTGAATGAACGGCGTTCTGCATACAAGCACCCGAAAGATAGATCCAGATTAGCCAGCCCCGTCTTTACAGCCTTAACTCTTTCAGCGCCGAATTGTTTAAAGTAGACTCTTCCATGTTCAAAATCGGGCGTCTCCATTGCTCATGTAATAAAAGTTTGGACTATTTTTATAACTAAAAGGCAAACAATGCTGATTTCAGGTGAGACAGCTCGTTACGAGCTGATTCACCTGAATCAGTATTGTTTGCAAAAAACCGTAATATTGCCTTTGGCGATGAAAGAGTTAAAATGCATTGTTCATAGAATCTTTCGAGTAAAATATGTGCAGCAGTAGCCATTGTGTTTTTTATCAAGGGTGCCTATTTTCTGTCTGCGTAATAATAAGATTAAGGTTGGAGATCGCAAATCACCTTTCAAATGTAATTAAAGGCTCCTGACGATTGCTTGTTTTATTGATTTTTCTTCTCAATGGGGTTTTACGCCGTTTTCAACATTATTTCAGTTTATACCACAGCGACACTTCACTTAATCATGATCCCTGGGTAAACAAACCAGTACTAGGCTAGGAAATGTGCCTTGCCTAAGGACACTCAACCATAACCGTTGCGCTGCGACTGAGGAACGAGCCCGTTACGCCCGGTTTCAAATCCCCGACTCTAACCACTCGGCCACGGCGGATTGATTCAATCCGACCAAAATACGTGTGTATAAGTCAAAATATACCAATTAAACGCCTTCTGTGTTTCCATGTTAATTAACATGTTTCTACCCTCAATTGTCACACATTCGTCAATTTTCACAGGTATCATTGTAACCTCTCCATTATAAAATAATCCCGAAACAATGGTAGAGTCATGTATTATGCAAGAAGGAAATCACTCCGCGAAATTGATTCCCGTTATTTTGAAAACAATCAGACTGCCAAAACTCTTTTTTTACTATACGACAATATCAAAATAACAAATGATAAAATCAAACGGTTATCAATGCATTCTGTTCACATTTACAAAGATGCATTCTGGTGAAGTTATACACTCATTTCTACGTACACAGACTTATTTAAATCAGATTGGCCGCGGATGCATTTGGTGTTATTCGACTTAGGTCGTCTCTAATTGACCCTATAGACTAAAACATTCATTAGCGTTTACTTTCCTTTTGCCCAATGAAATCTGACGATACAACAACAACTCGATTCTATTTACGCGAGTCACACTCTGCAATCACCGCCGTCACTAATTCACTTACGAGTGACCTCCACTGTTTAACCCTTTCCCTCGTATAGACGGCTTTTTGAAAACATAGTGACAAAAGAAGAAATTGCACAAAACGTGCAATTTCTCCTTTTGCCACAATGTTTTCCACTTTTTGTCATAGGTTATCCAATCAATTATGGAGATTTTCTATTTTTTGACAAAATGCGTTCAAAGTTGTCTGCTGCAGAATTGTCGTATGTGGGAAGGGGTTAATACCTAACGATTGTGTAGGCGACAATTTGATTGGCTGACGCACAAGTCAATCTGAGACGACGTCATCAGATCTATTTACGAACGAGCTAAGTTTAGGTCTTGTTTAATGAGATTGGTTTATGTGTGACGTGCTAAAGATAAAAAATTAACCTATTTATATTCATACAGCAGATCAAAGATATAGACGTTAGCGGCATTGATTGAGATGTTTTCTATTACGCCGATAATACCCTAGGTTAACGTATTCCTCCTCATTAGGTTGGATCTTAGGTATGAGCCGTTCCACGAGAAAAACCTACATTTTGGCCTCTGCGTAATATATCGACCCAGATCAGCCTGCGCAGTCCGCGCAGGCTAATCCGGACCGACACATTCCGTCTGAAGGGGGAATGAGGTATAGAGTAATGATTCCTGAAACAGAAAATCCACAGGAGGCGAAAAGTGTCAGTCCGGGTTAGCCTGCGCGGCATGCTTAGACTGATCCGGGTCGATACTTTACGCAGTATCGACAATGTTGTTTTTTCTCACACATTTGTTTGAATGGTATCTTACGCCGCTTTAAACAGTTTTTCAGTTCTAACGTAACCTCCCTAAATTACCAGTGTCACCGATGGTATTTGTCCTGACATGCATGGATCAGTCGTAATATTATCCCCTGTATCCCCTGAGCAGTGGGGAGAGAAGCCATTACTACCACTGTAAACGTTCTTAATTCTCTCACATATGAGACGAGTTCCGGTAGCTCAGTCGGTAACGACGCGGGCTGTTAAACTAGGGGTTGTGAGTTCGAATCCCGGCTCTGCCAATTTTCTTTCCGACGTTTGACGAAGGTCAATGCGACATGCGTCATTCGTCTTCCACCAATGGGATAAGTCTATGTGGAAAAGCAGCCAGTTGCTTGGAAAGATTGTTGTGTGAAGTACTGGTGATGGAAAACCAGGAAACACATGAGTAGGTGAACTGGCCGCCGTGATATGACTGAGAAATTGTTAAAAACGGCGTTTAAACCCCAATCAATCAATCAATCAATCAATCTCTCACATATAAGATCGTTCGTGCAATCTAAATCCTAGTGCGAACCCACTTGCTGGTGTGTATCTACAATGTTAACAAACGTCAATGTATACCTTTTCCTATGGACGAGTTTCATATAATAAGTCGATTTCGAAAGAAAAACCCTGCACGTGACCTTAGTATGTCAACAAGTTGTACTTTTCCTATGGACGAGTTCAGCACGTGACGTGTAAGAACGTTAACCCTTTTTCCCACATACAGCAAATCTGCAGCAGACGACTTTTGAAGCATCTTGGCAAACATCTTGGGGAAAAAGTTAAGATGTTGTTATTTATGTTTTGATTTCTTGGATTGTTTTACCCCGTTTTCAACCGTATTTCAGTTATATCTCAATACTAGTACCCTTACACATGAGCCTTTTGCGATGTCACTCAGGGGCGTAGCTCCCTTAAGCCACTGTAGGCACGTGCCTACACATAATTTCAAAAAATGCCCCCAAAATGCAGCTGCGGCGATACACATCTGCGTAATGTATCGACCAGATCAGCCTGCGCTGTCCGCGCAGACTGATCCGGCCGACACATTCCGTCTAAGGGGGATAGATTGAATAGAGTAGTGATTCCTGAAACAGAAAATCCACAGGAGGCGAAAAGTGTATACCCGGGTACGCCTATGCTTAGGCTGATCCTGGTCGATATTTAACGCAGAGTCCACAATGTTGATGTTCTCACGAGACGGCCTACACATTGATTATTGCCAGGCTATGCCCCTGTCACTCAACCTTGACAGTCACTCTCGGGCACCGAATCGAGGACCCCCTAATTTCGAAACGATTGACTTCTAACGTAATTCCGGAAACAATCAAAGATTGATTCATTTAAAGTTAAATCGTGCTACCAGTTTTTAAATTAGACAGGCGTTTGTATCCTGATAGGTTGTTCAGACTGCTCATTGTGTACAGGTCACAATACAACAAACAAATTTCTTCTTTGTTTGTTTTGTGTGGGGGGGTATGAATTTAAAACTCAATGTTATTGTTCAATGCATTCTGGTGATGGTATACACTCATTTTCTACACAAACAAAATTGTTTAGGAGCTATTTGACCTTTAAAGATAGGGAAGATTTTCTTTTAGATCAGCTGTGCATATCATGATAAACCAAATACGGGACACAATGGATCAACACATCCACCTTCTGTTATTATGAATTTTCTTGTTCAATAATGCATGATAACATATGTAATTCAAGCACTAAGTGCTGTACTTTGCATGAAGATGTGTAGTCTGTTAATTTGGCATTCCTCTGCATCTATATTATTTATAAATAGAACTGGAAAGGTATATTCAAGTGTTTATATCAATAGTAATGGTTAAATATGTATTAACTATCTATCTAAACCCTTTACAGCTATAGACGCCGTAGAGTTGAAAACATTGTCTCAATATTTGTCTGCTTCAGATACGTCAAAAGCGTTTCGAGGGCTTGGCGTGAAACGGTTGTAACTAAAATTGGTATTTTTTTTACCAAGGCAAATCACCTCGCATTAAAGTCTTTATAATCGTTAAAACATTTTTCTTGGTAAACAAAAGAAATTTAGGTGCCATTGCTCGTTCGGAGCAATGGCACCTGAATTTGCATTGTTTTACAAAGGGGTCAAAATTGCCCCTAAACCAGGGTTTTCAAAATAGGTTTTTAGTTACAACCGTTTCACACCAAGCCCTTGATACATCCATGCTGTTTAACTCTAGAAAGCGTCTAGACTCATTATCATTGACTGCCAACATGTATTAACAAATTGATGCAGTAGATTGTCTATACATTGATACATGAAGAACGCCAGCTGTAGTCTAAGAAATGACTGTTCGAATGTGATCGCAAATCATACTTAACCCTTTCCCACATACAGCAATTCAGCAGACGACTTTGAAAATGTCTTCTAAAAATATGGAAAATCTCTATAAATGTAGGTATAAGTACTGAAAAGAGTTCAAAACACTGTGGCAAAAGGAGAACATTGCTCGTTTTGAGCAATTTCTTCTTTTCTCACAGTGTTTTCAAAATTCGTCTGCTGCAGAGGCGTCAGAATGAGTCTATTTGTGGGTAAGGGTTAATTAAATTCGTGTATGATGGTATAACGGTATAACGGTATAACGGTATAACGCGGTATAACGGTATAATCGTGTATGACGGTATAACGGTATAACGGTATAATCGTGTATAACGGTATAACGGTATAATCGTGTATGACGGTATAAGTAAATGTTGTTTTTAAATTCGCGTACAGTCGGACGAAGATCGATGTAAGTTGTAAGAACCCACTGCCGATGTAAACAAAATATCAGTTTAAACTAATAGGTTCCCCTATTAACCAATACATGTTTCGCTAAATGGATGCTATTAATGCGTGCATATCTCCGGCCGGGTCCTACCACAGGGACTTGCGCCTCTAAAAATAGATATTACACATATATGCATAGATATTAATATCTATGCATATATGTGTAATATCTATTTTTAGAAGAGCAAGTCCCTGTGGTCACACAGAAGACTTTAAAAATGGTAGAAATGTTTTTTCCCTCTTTGACGCTCAGCGTTGCGGGGTTAGCATTACGACCAACTCTGGTGTCGGGATAAATGGACCAGAAGAACTGGTAGCTTACCCAGGAAACGCCGTGATGTAATTGAACAATTGTTAATTGCGGCGTTAAACAACATGCAAACAAAACACAAATTAACGCGTGCATTGCATTTCCTCGTGAAATCGAGTTTATGAGTCCAAACTCGATATATAACGGCCTTCAAAAGATAAGTTACTTTTGGAACTGGGATTGTTTTCAGGCTTTACAAAATACCATGCATTCTTCACCAATATTTCTGTCATGGGTGATTGTTGTATGTATGGTGCTTTTAAGCCGCTTTCAACACGTTTTCAATTATATCACGGCTTTTCTAGGGTAACCATAAATATGAGAGCTAAGGATGAAAATACATTACTACCATTTCTTTACCGTTGATGGGAATAGTCTGATCATTTAAAAACGCGAAGCGTTTTGAGCACATTATGAGGAACATGGATTGAAATGTATCCAAGTGTTCAGAACCAAACAGGTGTAAAGGCGTGAATCTGATAAATCACTTAGAATTACATCGGCAAATGAAGACGAAAAAAGGGAGGTTCGGTCAACAAATATGGTGCGTAAGTACAAACTAGTCTGTGTCTATAGTGTTCGCAGATAGAAGAAACCATGTCATGCCTGACATAGCTAACTCGAAATAGACGAGAGATGTATGGTTTTTTTGTAATATATAATTATATTTCGAAGCGGATGAAGTCCAGACGGTATTCGAAGGAGAAGTGTTATGATTCATATCGAATAAAAGGAAGCGCTATGTGCATGTAGCGAGTGGCCCCAATATTGCATACACTACAAACATGAAATTAAAAATCAATAGCCTAGACAAAACCACAACAAATAGTTCACACATTCAATCTCGTGACAGGTGTCTCTGATGTCTTATTGTGTTGTGTTTAAGTATTACTCCGCGCCTTTTTAACCATATTGGTATTGTTTGTGTAGTTGTGTTGTTTCCTAGGTTACAACATCGTTTTCAACGATACTTTTTATTCATAGTTCGGCGATAAGATACGTATTCATGATCCCTAGGTGACAAACCAATAGGATAGGAAATGCACTTTGCCAAATGTCATTCAATCATGATGGCTGCGAGCGGTGGATCGGGTATTGTTTGTAAAGTGACGGGTATCTCCCAAGCAATTAACTCTATTTGAGCTTCTTATTTAATTCAGTAAATGGGCATTTCTTCTCTTAATCCTTTCCAACCTGCAGACGCATTTTGACGCAATAGCAGCAGACGACTTTTGAAAATATTGTTGCCAAAGGTGAAATTGCTCATTCTGAGCAATCTCTCCCTTGGCCACAATGCACAATGTTTTCAACTTTATCTAAAAATTAAGCTATCTTTAATGGAGATTTTTCAGGTATTTGTCACTTTATTTTCAAAGTCGTCTGCTGCAGATTTGTTGAATGTGGGAAAGGGTTAAGTGTAAAATTGAAACTGCTTCTTTTGGGACAGTTGTATGTGTTTGCCTTACTGTGCATGTTATTAAACTGTGAACTATTACAAGAAACATAAAGAAAATAGGTATGTGAAGTTGGCACGATGTTCGATATTCGGTAATCGATATTCAATACCGATATGAATGTAGAGCTGAAACGAATATAGAGCCAGCACCAGATTCATGAACTCTGTTACGCATTGAAATATACGTTACCGTCATTGTTTAGTATGACGAATATCGATATTCGAGAAAATGGTGCTATCTCTTTTCTGACCATGTAGTAGAGCGAATACCGATTTGAATATCGATTTGAATATAGAGCCAGGTCGATATTCGTGAAAATTTCAATGCGTAACAGAATTCACGAATCTGGTGCTGGCTCTATATTCGTTTCAGCTCTACATTCATATCGGTATTGAATATCGATTACCGAATATCGAACTTCGTGCCAACTTCACATACCTAAAGAAAATCACGGATTAAACACATATGACCAATAGCAATACAATGTTTTCAACAGTCGTCTACTCAAGAGACGTCAGAAAGCGTCTGATTATGGGAAAGGATTAATTTATTCACAAAAATGGCTGTTACCACCGGTCCTGTAAACATGTCGATAGAGTCGTCTGCAATTGACGACTAATTGTACGACGATAACATGACACAACCCCGTCCAATTAATGATTAGGACGGAACTGCTAAACCCTTACAGCTTTGTTTAAAATCCTACAATAACCAGTTAAGTGATACTCATCAACATCAAAACATGAAAATGAGTATTACCATTAACTAATTGCTCACAACGAAAATATATCGGTTAAATTAATGTAAGATAAATTGAATTACACTTTAGAAAAAACGAAGAATACCTATACAATCCTGAAATGTGTTAATTAAAGCTTAACCATTTTCCTCATATAGACGCTTTCTTACGCCTCTGCAGCAGACGGCTTTTTGAAAACATATTGACAAAAGAAGAAATTGCACAAAACGTGCAATTTCTCCTTTTGCCACAATGTTTTCCACTTTTTGTCATAGGTTATCCATTCAATTATGGAGATTTTCTATTTTTTAACAAAATACGTTCAAAGTCGTCTGCTGCAGAATTGCCGTATGAGGCAAAGGGTTAATATGCATTAAACAAAATCGTATTTCTTAAAATCAAGGTATATCAAAAATAAGTGTGGGCGAGTCTTCTTATCTCGAGTTAGATTCGGGGCACGCTGTCTTTGGGGCGAGAAGTCCTGATACCGATTATCTCATTTTCCAAAATTATTTAATAATCTGTTTCAGAACTAAATTTTGAATGTTCAAACGTTGAACTGAGATGTTTTCAAAGCCAAATTAACTTGAAATATCATACATTTTAATCTGAGCGTGCTGGTGTTTTCAGTCTCGTATCAATCAATTCCCCAGTCAGTCGGTTGTGACGCGCTACCTGTGTAAAATATTGGGCTTCAGTGAGAATTTGGCGAGTAATCGGTTTTCGTGACTGTACTCCACATGTGGCAAGGGCACGTGGAATCGCGCCAAATCTCGTTTTATCGCGTAACTCGCATAACCAGCCCACCACACCATCGTGTTAAATGAACATGTGATTATGTTAATCTTTTCCCACATACAGCACATGTGCAGCAGACGACTTTGAAAATATTTAGACATAACATATGGAAAATCTCCTTTAAATGAAACTATAATAATTCCATAGAGTTTAAACTATTATGACACACGGAGAAAGTGCTTATTATGAGCAATGCCTTCTTGAGTCACAATATTACCAATTATCGTTGGCTGTAGATTCGTCAGAATGCGTCTGCAGGTGAGAAACAGTTAATTATTTGCATACTTTGTTTGTTTGGAGCTTTCAACAGCTTTGGTCATATCACGGCGGTCAGTGCACCTACCCATGTTTTCCTGGCTTTCCCACACCAGTACTTACACAACATTCTTTTGAAGCCACTGACTACTTTCTCACATAGATCAGAGGTGAGAGGCAATGGAAAACATCGCCCGAAAGAATGTCGCCGCAACCGGGTATCGAACCTAATCATTTGCATACAAGATATCATATAAGCCGCGTCTAACGTGTTCCACGTATTAAGGTCTTAGTGCATATCGAGGGCTTGGTGTGAAACGGTTGTAACTCAAAACCTATTTTGAAAAACCCTGGATTAGAGGCAATTTTGACCCTTTTGTAAACAATGCAAATTTAGGTGCCATTGCTCAGAACGAGCAATGGCACCTAAATTTCCATGGTTTACCAAGAAAAATGATTTAACGCTTATATTAAAAGACTTTATGGCGAGGTAAATAACCTTGATTAAAAAAAATACCAATTTAAGTTACAACCGTTTCAAGCCAATCCCCCGATATGCGTACAATAAATCATCCGCATAGACTTACAAGAGTATTGACTACATAGTATTTAACGTTTATAAACCTAAATGCTCTTACTGAAGAAAACAACTAGAACTAGAGATTGCTTTTTTGAAAAAGCGCTTGTCTCCCCATTTGTGTGGTCGTAGGGGAGGAAAAGAAATGATGGAGATGAATTGTTTAGTTTTGGACTGGAGATGAAGCAACAGTGACAATCCTCAGTTATTGAGCGGAAAACATTTTTCAGCTGAGGGTTACCATGACCTTGGTATTTTGACCTAGTGACCTCAAAATCAATAGGGGCCATTTGCTGCTGGTGACCAACATGCACACCAAGTATGAAGGTCCTGGGCCCAGGCAATCTTCAGTTATTGAGCGGAAACCATTTTTCAGCCAAAGGTCACCGCGACCTTGACCTTTGATCTACTGACATCAAAATCAATAGGGGTCATCTACAGGTTAGGACCAAGCTGCACACCAAGTATGAAGTTCCTGGGTATAAGCGTTCTTGAGTTATTGAGTAACACATATTTTTCAGCTGAAGGTTACCGTGACCTTCGACATTTGACCTTGTGACCTCAAAATAAAACAAATTCAATAAAGGTCATTTACTGGTTAGGACCAACCTGCACACCAGGTATGAAGTTCCTCAACATAAGCATTCTTTAGTTATTGAGAGGAAACCATTTTTCAGCTGAAGGTTACCATGACCTTGACCTTTAAGCTAGTGACCTCAAAATCAATAGGGGTCATCTACTGGTGGTGACCAACCTGCACACCAAGTATTAACTTCCATGGCCAAAACATTCTACAGTTATTAAGCAAAAACAATGTTTCAGCTCATTGTCACTGTGACCTATCAGCTCAAGGTCAATGTGACCTTGACTTTGACCTCAAAATTAATAGGGTCTTCTACTGGGCATGGCCAACCTGCATACCAAGTATGGAGTTCCTCGGCCCAAGCGTTCTTCAGTTATTGAGCGGAAACCATTTTTTACCTCACAAGGTCACCATGACCTTGACCTTTGACCTTCTGACATCACAATCAATAGGAGTCATCTACTGGTCATGACCAACCTGCATACCAAGTATGAAGATCCTATGCCCATGTGTTCTTCAGTTATTGAGCGGAAACAAGTGTGACGGATGTGACCTTGACCACTGTGACCTTGACCTTTGACCTTAAAATTAATGAGGGTCATTTGCTGGTGGTGACCAACCTACACATCAAGTATGAGGTTCCTGGGCCCAAGCAAAAACTATTTATCAGCTCATTGTCACTGTGACCTTTCAAGCTCATGGTCACTGTGACCTTGACTTTAGACGTACTGACCTCAAAATCAATAGGGGTCTTTTACTAGGCCTGGCCAACCTGCATTCCAAGTATGGAGTTCCTCAGCCAAAGCGTTCTTCAGTTATTGACCGTAAACCATTTTTTACCTCACAAGGTCACCATGACCTTGACCTTTGACCTTCTGTTATCAAAATCAATAGGAGTCAGCTACTGGTCATGACCAACCTGCATACCAAGTATGAAGTTCCTACGCCCAAGCGTTCTTCAGTTATTGAGCGGAAACAAGTGTGACAGACGGAAGGACGGAAGGACGGACGGAAGGACGGACGGAACGGGCAAAAACAATATGTCACCCCCATGTAATGGGGGAGACATAATTATAGCCCTTCTGGTTGTACGCAACTATACCTTTAACATGATACAAAACCGAAAGGTGCAAATACATAAATCGTCGGGCTCGCATCAAATTGATTATCCTTTTTTGATTACTTTTGGACGTTTAACCCAGTAATACGAACTACCATTGATACAACAGATGAATTTTGAAAACATTTTCCAATGTCATTCAATAACTGTACGTTACTCCTTAGAGAGTTATTAGGTCTAGTTGGTTCCGTGATCGTTTGCTGAATATAATGGGACTGACTTTCACTGACACCTATTGATATCGGCTTCCATCAATTAGGATTGATTGATTGATTCATTGATTTGGGTTTAACGCCGTTTTCAACAATTTTTCAGTCATATCACGGCGACCAGTTCACCTACTCATGCGTTTCCTGGTTTTCACACACCAGTACACCACACAACATAATTTCCAATCAACTGGCTGCTTTTTCCACATAGGCTGTTAAACAGCCCATTGGTGAAAGACGAATGACGCAGGTGACAATGACTTTTGTCAAACGTCGGAAAGAATGTTGGCCGAGCTTGGATTCGAACTCACAAACCCTGGATTGACAGCCCGCGTCGCTACCGACTGAGCTACCGGGGCTCGGCCATCAATTAGGAAGATGAAGGTATAGACTTCAGATTTAAATAGTATCTAATGACATGAGTTCTGCTGTATTAATTGATAATTAAAGTCTATATATTTCCTATACCTAGCTCGAACGATTTATTGATTGATTGATGTTAAACGCAGTTTTCAACAATTGTTCAGTCATAACACGGCGGCCAGTTCATCTACTCATGTGTTTTCAAGCTTTCTCACAACAGTACTCCACACAACATACTTTCCAAGCAACTGGCTGCTTTTCCACAAGAAGTGACTATACTTGTCTGAAAGCTTGCAACATATTCCAGATGACTGTGCAATGGCGTTAAAGCTTTTTGAAAGTAGATTTTAAAATCACATGTAAATAAAACTTATAAGCCCTCAATGAACATAGGATCAAATATTCAGGCCATTGCGACAAGCTATGACACAGATTAGCCGGCGCATCTGTATCTTCATGTTAGACATTAAGTCGTACACGCATACCAAAACTCTCTGGAGAAGGATTGGATATCCAAAAACACTGACCATACAAGTAGGTCACTCCATCTTAATTGATCTTAATAGACATTCTAGAAAACCCAGACATAGAAAGAAATGTTTTTAAGTGAGCACAACAAATGATTTAGTAATGCCAAGTCAACCATAACTGATAATACACCTATAATCCGTATTGACTAGATCAAAGTATTTAACAAGAAAAGTTATTGGAGAACTAACCAATACTTCAAAACCTTTTTTTAACAAAATTGCTTTTCAGGAACCAAACCAGAATTAATAATCATAAACTTCATGACAACGGCCGATTAGCATCAATACAATGGAAACATTAAGAAAACTTAACTCATCATATTGGAAACTACTTGGGCACCAAACAGTTTTGATAATACAATTGAAAATGGGGAAAGCATTATTGTTATTCGCATCACACGTTTAAAAGCTTAAACTGTTAGCAATTGTGAGTCTTGGCTAGTATCTGAGAACTCGTTCGTGTTTTATTCAGTTCAGTATTGATGCTTAGCATATTGAAACCATATTTCACAACGGCACACGACAGCAGATTGGAGTGTTATTCACAGCTCTGTTATTATTGAGTTTGTGATTGTTTCACATTTAAGTGTTTCCCGTGAATAGCCTGTCCTGTCAAATCATATAAAGTTCGAAAGATTGCATTCATAGCCTGAAAACACAGAGGAAGTTTTTTTTTTCAAAACCGTTTTCAAATGTCATCTACTGAAGTCTAGGTCATGAAAATAGAGCACTGTACAGATCTACGTCGTTTATTCAAACCAACCATCTCTTTGCGATGTTTATTTATTTATTTATGCCGTGCACTCGACAGATTGAATGTTAAAAGGAAAATAGATCAATTAAGTGGTATACCAGTTTATAAATAAACATGATAATTTAAAACCTGTAGGGTTGTTTTTTCAAAGTACGAACTAGGAAATGACCGGTGCTCCACAAAAGAAATCAACCTTAGCGTAACCATTACATGTTGTTCATAATGAGCAATAATTTATAGCTCTAATAACTATATTATCATTTGTAGAGATCTTCCATATTTTTGCCTAGACGTTTTCAAAGACGTCTGCTGCAGATTTCCAGTATGTGGGAAAAGTTTAAGAAGCAAATATTTAACTGCCAATATCAGAGACAATTTGATTGTTTAAATGAAACTGAAAGGACTGGACACTGTAAATGGAACAGCTTATCAGTAAAAGACTTTAGTAATAAGGAATCTAATCTTTGAACAATTATAATGGGGACCATTTCGACCAAACAGATTCAACCAAATCATATTGGACTCCGACAAGCGGATTTAGAGAAGAAATTAAAAGTGTTGGCTTCCCATTTCCTGATTCCATAGCAACTGACTTTCTTCTATAAAATTAACAACTTTGAACAATTGTAAAAGAGACCGACCAAAGGAAAATTGCTGTTAAATGTTTTTGAAATTGAAAGAGTTGCCGTTTAAAGCTAAAAGTTAACGAAAGAACGGACGACGGACGGACGACATAAGACGGATCAGAATAGATCACATTCTGCCTTCCGCTCATGTGATCTCTGATTGGAAGAGACGAGATCAACGAAACGAAATGGTGCATATACCATGGCCAATACATCATATGAATGTTTATGACGTCAGGGGAAAAGTAAAAGCACGAGATGTTGGTTTTGTTTGTATTTTGTTTGTTTTTGGCTTGAATATGTACAGCCATGTATTTACTGATTGTTTCGTTTAAGGACTGAAAGTAGTGTGATTCCTTACTATGACATGACACGACATATTACGGCATAATTTGAAAATCATTAAGAACCTGGGGCATATGATACCCTCTTGATAAAATGATAATTATATCCACGTGTGTACATTCTGGTTAGATAGAGCATAAGTAGAGGCTGATCTTAACCTACACTGTTCAGAAATATCAAATTTACATTTTCCCAATTACTGGCTCATATTTTGTAATATCATATAATGTATAACCTATAAATATTGTATCGTCAAATTGTCGCTAAACCGGTACATTCGGTGTAAATGAACTCTCGCGATGTTTTTTGTTATTTGAGACAGATACTAGACAATTTCTTTACAAGTATGCTCATCATAATGATCTCATTATATTTATATTAGCACTCCTTCGTCAATTTCGTTATGATTATGTTAATAGCTGTAAACGTCCATGGAAAAGGGTACAATCTGTCATTTCTGAGCAGTGTAGCTTCAAACCGGCCTGCACATCTTCCCCGTTTTATCAGAATCTTCACAAGTTCCTTTAAGTTCTAACGAGATTGTATTATCTGAACAGTGTAGACCTTTTTGGACGTGCGGATCGTGATCTACGCTGTTCACAAGAGCAAATGTGTACCATTTCTCGTGGATAGGCTCATGTTTTACCTGGTGGGAACATACAATAACAAGAGCACCGCATACGGCACAGACGCTCGACTGATAGGGAGAAAAAAAAATGAGCTAAACAAAAAACCTTAACCGGACGACCACGACGACGCCAGGGTCATGACAATAGCTCTCGTTTTTTTTCAAAAGTCGAGCTAAAAAGGGAAATTTATCATTATATTTTGTACTAGTACTTTCATCACCTTGAACTATATTCATTAATTGATTGATAAAGCCTTAACGCCTTACACAAGTACTCATTTGAACAGTCTCTCCGAGCAACTGGCAGCTTTTACACATAGACTAATAATCCATTGGTGGAAGACGAATGACTTTTGTCGTATTTACTTTTTGTCGAACGTCGGATTGATTGTTGGCAGTGCTGTGGATCGAACTCACAACCTCTTGATTGACAGCCCGCTTCGCTACCGACAGAGCTACTGGGACTAGGCTCATGTTATAATAAGTCACATAAGTATTACATTTTGAAAACTAGATGAACAATTTTTTTTATAAAGACTTGTACACATATTGGAACTATCTGGAATCGCTCAATTTGAGCATGTATTTCTTCATTGTATTCAAGTGAATTATCTTGCAGATGCGCCAAAGGTCATCTGTAACCATGGTCTTCCACATCAACTTGTGTCAACGTGTGTCTATTCTAATTATACGGAGTATTTTGTTTTTAGAAAATCTCCATAATTGAATGGATAACCTATAACAAACAGTGGAAAACATTGTGGCAAAAGGAGAAATTGCACATTTTGTGCAATTTCTTCTTTTGTCACTATGTTTTCAAAAAGCTGTCTACTGCAGGTGTCAGAAAGTGTCTATATGAGGGAAAGTGTTATGGTGGTGTAGTGTAACAAAGAGTTCATGGGCACAAATTTGTTATTAGCAGGTAAACTCATGTAAGATGGGAAGTCTTGTAACAAACATTTATTTATTTATTGGGGTTTTACGCCGCTTTCAACATTATTTCAGTTATATTACGGCGACAGTTCACTTATTCATAATCCCTGGGTAAACAAACCAGTACTAGGATAGAAAATGTGCCTTGCCCAATGGGCACTCCACCATGACCGTAGTGCCGCGACTGGGGATCAAACCCGGGACACCCGGTTTCAAATCCCGACGCTAACCACTTAACCACGGCGGATTCCTTATACATAGTAGATGTGCAGGCTGATCTGAACCTACTGTACACTGCTCAGACTAAATGCTTCCATGGATGGGCTTCATTAATCATCATTTCTGGTGAACTAGTTCAATTAAATGCAAACTGCAGTTATGAAGATGTAAATTAAGATTTAATACATATATTCAACCCGTTCCTTCATGCAATAAAATCTGCAGAAGACGACTTTGAAAACACTTAGGCAAAACTATGGAACATCTCTTTAAATGAAAATGTAATTATTGAATAAGGTTGAAATAGTTGTGACCAAAGGAAAATTGCGTTTTCCTGTTTAAAAGAAGTCTACGACAGATGCGTCAAAATGCGTGTTTATTTGGGAAAGGGTTAACTCTTTCAGCGCCAAAGGCAATATTGAGGTTTTTGCAAACAATACTGATTCAGGTGAGCCAGCTCGTAACGAGCTGTTTCACCTGAAATCAGCATTGTTTGCCTTTTAGTTATCAAAATAATCCAAACTTTTATTACATGAGAAATGAAGTCGCCCCATTTTGAACATGGAAGAGTCTACTTTAAACAATTCGGCGCTGTTTCGTAATTCATGTTTGTAACTTGATCATGATGTATTGAAACGATGACCCCACTTCGGTGGTTTAATTCTTACCAAGAATATGTAAATAGAATAATGTATACATATTAATATCTTGTTTGAATAAAACATTCAACCGCCGCATTCGTATTTAGTTTGTTTACACGTGTCGTGTCCCGGACAAAGAAACCTTTTGCGTTATCATGACAAGTGTCGAATAGATATATGCATGTGCAGCCATGCAATCAGATTCAAAGCACGATAGTTGTTATAGAGGTTTCTTGCAACCTCGTGGAAGGAGCAGAGCCGATGCGCAAGTTGATCTGTACCTACACTGGCAACAAAATTGTTCTTATTCGTTTGAGTACGTCTCCCATACGAAGACGCATAGGAAAAGGTACACGTTGGCCTTTATGAACAATATGAGTCGTTTCATGAGAAAACCAAGATTGTGGACTCTGCGTAAAGTATCGACCCGGATCAGCCTAAGCATGCCGCGCAGGCTAACCCGGACAGACACGTTTCCCCCTCCTGCGGATTTCCTGTTTCAGAAATCATTTTTCTATACCTCTATTCTCCTGAAACGGAATGTGTCGGCCCGGATCAGCCTGCGCGGACTGCGCAGGCTGATCCGGGTCGACACAATACGCAAAGTCAATAATGTAAGTTTTCTCGTGTAACGGCTCATATATAGATACAGATCAGCCTATGTATCCGCACAGATCGATGGATTAGTTGTTAGTTTAGAGGAGTATATAGTTCTAGTATTAAATAGTAGGTTAGTATTTCGCCTGCTAAAATCGAATTGTACGTCCATAAGGCAGACGACGGTTTCTGAAAACAGTATAGGAAGATGAGCAATTGCACAGAACCAACTTCTACTTTTCCTCCGATATGATCAAAATTAAATTCCCAATGTGTACAATGCTTCGTTTTTCGTAGCTATCTTCATCATGAAAGAAATCACTCTACATGTCAAATAAAAGACATTTCTGTCCAGACATATTGTATTATTATCTTGAAGTACACAAAAACTTCGTTTGTCATTCCTTGTTTTCAAAGCAGACGTCTCAATACATTACATATGTAAAACTGTTAGAAGAGTTAGAACGTTATTTAATATTCAATATATACATACAACAACAACAACAACAACACATGGAGCAAGCTAAAACATCACACAGAGCATGGAATACTGTCTACAAACACACATACAGAAGCTTTTAGATATATATATATATACAGACGCAAACGAAATGGGATTTTGATCTTTCGTAGATATCTTCATCATGAAAGAAATCACTCTACATGTCAAATAAAAGACATTTCTGTCCAGACATATTGTATTATTATTTTGAAGTACACAACCAGTACGTAAATATGTGTCAGTTAACCCTTTCCCTCATAAGACAATTCTGCAGCAGACGACTTTTAACGTTTTTTGTCAAAACATAGAACATCTCCATAATTGAATGGATAACCTATGACAAAAAGTGGAAAACATTGTGGCAAGAGGAGAAATTGCACGTTTTGTGCAATTTCTTCTTTTGTCACTTTGTTTTCAAAAAGCCGTCAGAGGCGTCAGAAAGCGTCTATATGAGGAAAAGGGTTAAAAGAAATATCGTTAATAACGTTGGAACTATGTTTCAGATGTAATTTATTCATTTTTTGGGGCTTAACGTCGTTTTCAACATTATTTCAGTTATATCACGGCGACAGTTCATTTATTCATGACCCCTGGGTTCGAAACACCAGTACTAGGCAAGGAAAATGAAAAATCCTATAATAATGAGCAATTTTCCCCTTTCAAATAATGCTTTCTCCTCCATGTTAATAATCCGATACATTTCCAAGAGATATAGTTTGCCATTTTTCCTCAGATGTTTTCAAAGTGAACTTATACATAGCAGGTAGACGATTCAGACCAATTACACACGTATAATTAAACTGTAATAGTGTTACTTAAGTATACCCCCATAACGACGTATATTTAATTTAACTTTATTATTTCTGAAGCTGACACATATGTTTTATACCTGGTTACGGTTTCCACACGGCTCTAGAAACACCATGCTAAAAATAGAAAGTGACGTACCTTGCATTTCTTCTGAGAACACATCTTAAAAATAGAAAAGTACGAATTTTGTATAATAATATGTTCATAATTGATCGGCTTTGGTTTCATCTGAAAATTGTACATAATGCACGGCTTTTCTAATAACTGAGCGACCTGGAAAAACTATCAGAGGGTTCTTGTAAGCCAGATACTGTAGTTACGGATAGCCTTTGTAATGTTGTCATGTCAATAAATACAACGAGCAGCGTCATGCAATTAGAGCTCTTCTTTACTTTAATCCTTTCCCTCATACGACAATTCTGCAGCAGACGACTTTGAACATATTTTGTTAAAAAATAGAAAATCTCTGTAATTAGATGGATAACCTATAACTAAAAGTGGAAAACATTGTGGCAAAAGGAGAAATTGCTCGTTTTGAGCAATTTCTTCTGTTGTCACTATGTTTTCAAAAAGCCGTCTGCTGCAGAGGCGTCAGAAAGCGTCTATATGAGGGAAAGGGTTAACCGCGATCAAAGAGACTCATGTGAACATGTACATATGTACAGTCTCAACAGAGTCTTCACTGTTAACCGACATTTGTAATGCATGTCTGAAGACAAAACTGAACGGCTTTTTCCCTCGTTCCAATTCGATACATCTTTATGTTATGCCCAAAACGGGAAGTCATTGAGACCCACCACCACGTGGCACGTCGCAACTCAAATTATTTATTGACCGTGGTGGCATTCTTCAAATCAGGAGTTTGGTTATAAGTTTAATTCAAAGATTAAATTGATCTAAGAAAGTAAAACTGAACCAGACAATTAAAGATGAAACTGATAACTGAAAGCATTGGTGTCGGTAACTTAATGCGATGGCATTAAGCTGGACAGTTCGTTCAGATTTACAGCGGGTTTATCGATAGAATAGCATTGCTAGTTTTCTTCAATTAATTTCGCTTTTATAATCAAAATCCCATTTTGAAATAAAAGGGTTTAAACGAGAAAAAATAGACAACTAGACATTTTAACACGAAACTTTAACTAAGAATACGTTATGAAAGAATATGTGTACACCAACACTAAGCACAAAATAACAATAGACTGGCGGCATGTAGTATACATACAACAGAACACTTTACAAAATAGACACTAATAATCCAAGTACAGAATTTTGTTGAAAAACTGTGGTTTACATTGTCTAAATTGGTATGATAGTCATCGCATTTGTTAAACATTTCCAACTTGCAGACGCACTTTGACGCAACGGCATCAGACGTCTTTTGAAAACAGTGCGGCAAAAAAGCGACATCTTTGTTAACATAATACTTTTATTAATTTAAATGTTCAATATTTTTGAGTAGATACTTTCAAGACTGTCTGCTTCATATGTATTAAAGATCGGATATGTTTACGTATATCCCTGGCAGACGACATGTTAAGTATTTCCTTGACAGACGACATGTTAAGTAATCCATGACAGTCGACATGTTAAGTATTTCCCTGACAGACGACATGTTAAGTATTTCCCTGACAGACGACATGTTAAGTATATCCCTGGCAGATGACATGTTAAGTATTTCCCTGACAGACGACATGTTAAGTATTTCCTTGACAGTCGACATGTTAAGTATTTCCCTGACAGACGACATGTTAAGTATTTCCCTGACAGACGACATGTTAAGTATATCCCTGGCAGACGACATGTTAAGTATATCCCTGACAGACGACATGTTATGTATATCCCTGGAAGACGACATGTTAAGTATTTCCCTGACAGACGACATGTTAAGTATATCCATGACAGTCGACATGTTAAGTATTTCCCTGACAGACGACATGTTAAGTATATCCATGACCGTCGACATGTTAAGTATTTCCCTGACAGACAACATGTTAAGTATTTCCCTGACAGACGACATGTTAAGTATATCTCTGGCAGACGACATGTTAAGTATATCCCTTACAGACGACATTTTAAGTATATCCCTGACAGACGACATGTTAAGTATATCCCTGACAGACGACATGTTAAGTATATCCATGACAGACGACATGTTAAGTATTTCCCTGACAGACGACATGTTAAGTATATCCCTGACAGACGACATGTTAAGTATATCCCTGGCAGACGACATGTTAAGTATATCCATGACAGACGACATGTTAAGTATATCCCTGGCAGACGACATGTTAAGTATTTCCCTGACAGACGACATGTTAAGTATATCTCTGACAGACGACATGTTAAGTATTTCCCTGACAGACGACATGTTAAGTATATCCCTGACAGACGACATTTTAAGTATATCCATTACAGACGACATGTTAAGTATTTCCCTGACAGACGACATGTTAAGTATATCCCTGACAGACGACATGTTAAGTATATCCCTGACAGACGTCATGTTAAGTATATCCCTGGCAGACGACATGTTAAGTATATACCTGGCAGATGACATGTTAAGTATATCCCTGGCAGACGACATGTTAAGTATATCCCTGACAGACGACATGTTAAGTATATCCCTGACAGACGTCATGTTAAGTATATCCCTGGCATACGACATGTTAAGTATATCCCTGACAGACGACATGTTAAGTATATCCCTGACAGACGACATGTTAAATAGTTCTCTTACACAAGCGACATGGAATGCTCCTGTAGGAACAAGCACGTGAATTTACATACTTAAAATCGCATATTTATATAAGCCGCACCTACCGATTTGGGTCTTAACCCTTTGTTCAATACCGCATTACTCGTTTAAAAAGAGTTCTGGAGTATTTTGATACCTAAAGGGCAAACAATGCTACTTTCAGGCGAGACAGCTTGTACCGAGCTGTCTTACCTGAATCTGTATTGCTTGCAAAACCCTCAATACTCACATTAACACTGCCAGAGGTAATGTCAGTCCGCTTTGAGCACACTTAAAATTATATTGGAATACACTATGGGCTAGACATCTTGTTTGTTTGTTTTTTTGTCAGAATGTGCATTTAGGTTGCGGGAGGTGACGACTCTGGTGAGAGTCTCGCGTGAGTCTCGCGTGAGTATGCACTGTTCTTAGATGCATGAAAACACAAACTCGCATAACAAAGGCCACCATATATACCGTTGAAGATATATATCCTAAATATAATGTGTTGTTGAATCAGTATACAAGTATTAAAAGTTATTTAAGTCTCAATGTGTCTATTACCAAATTCAACACACGAATACGCGTTGTGATAGTATGTTTCAGACTGTGGTTGGCGAGGTTGATTATTCCTCTATTCGTGGTCTCGTTAACACTTTCCCTCATACGACAATTATGCAGCAGACGACTTTGATCATATTTTGTCAAACATAGAAAATCTCTAAAATTGAATGGATAACCTATGACTAAAAGTGGAAAACATTGTGGCAAAAGGAGAAATTGCTCGTTTTGAGCAATTTCTTCTTTTGTCACTATGTTTTCAAAAAGCCGTCTGCTGTAGAGGCGTCAGAAAGCGTCTATATGAGGGAAAGGGTTAAAGTCATTATTCGAGATTACAACTAGACGTGAGCTATGCTCTATGAAAACACCAATAACTATAGGGCATTTCCCACACAATTAGACTCAGATCAGCTTACACTATTCGCACAATTATCAAACCAGTTTCCAAGAACCTTCTTGATCCTCACAAGCTCTTTGAATCAAAGAGAATCAATGCACAGGCCGATCTTAATTGACACGATTCACTAACACGCTGGGATTGGGTTTCATTGATCACGGTTTACAGTTGTTTGTGTATATTTCGAGGGCTTGGCGTGAAACGGTTGTAACTAAAATTGGTAATTTTTTACCAAGGTTGATCACCTCGCCATAAAGTCTTTATAAGCGTTAAATCATTTTTCTTGGTAAACAATGGAAATTTAGGTGCCATTGCTCGTTCTGAGCAATGGCACCTAAATTTGCATTGTTTACAAAAGGGTCAAAATTGCCCCTAAACCAGGGTTTTAAAAATAGGTTTTTAGTTACAACCGTTTCACGCCAAGCCCTCGATTTGTGTGACTGTTTACGATAGAAGTAATGTCACAGACAGATCTTCCCAGTTCCTGGCAATGTGTACCATACATTTTACACCATTTGGCACAGTTTGCGTTCTTATTGATTTCAGAGGGGTCGACAAACATGCGTTCGAACGTTATAACAGTTCCCAGACATAACCCGTCCACATTAACAGAATAAACCTCGTTTTAGTCAACCTTTTCTCCTGATATCCCTTATTCTGTCTTGTAAAATACCAATGTCGTCCGCTGAACCTTTGGTGAAGCTTCTTTCAATTATCATTTAACTCTTTCAGCGCCAAAGGCAATATTCAGGTTTTTGCAAACAATACAGATTCAGGCGAGTCAGCTCGTGACGAGCTGTCTCACCTGAAATCAGCATTGTTTGCCTTTTAGTTATCAAAATAGTCCAAAAGTGTATTACATGAGAAATGGAGACGCCCGCTTTTGAACATGGAAGAGTCTACTTTAAACAATTCGGCGCTGAAAGAGTTAAGGTTAAAATACAGAACTACTATACCGAATAGTGTTCGTCTTCTTTGAGTACGGCTCCTATACTAAGATATATGGAGCCAATGCATTAGAAAAGGTACACGTTGGCTTTTATGAACACTATGAGCCGTTTCATGAGAAAACCAACATGGCGGACTCTGCGTAAAGCATCGAACTGGATCAGCTTAAGTATGCAGCGCAGGCTAACCCGGACAGACACTTTTCGCCTCTTGTGGATTTTCTGTTTCAGGAATCATTACTCTATACCTCTATCCCCCCCCTGTAGTGAGACGGAATGTCTTGGCCCGGATTAGCCATAATGTTGGTTTTCTTTTGCAAATGTACATATGTCGTAATTTATCACATTAAGGTAGTTTCCTCGAATAGTCAGGCCCGACATTCATTTATTGCTCTTTCATTGTAATTTATAGCAAGGCGGAGGAATTTCATTTATCCAGGAAGCAATCAGAAATTTATTGCGAGCCGTCACGAGATGCACGAAAAATAAGTAGACCGAAGTTAATGGCGAAGCTTCAGGGTCGAAGCCCTATCGGAATGAAGTTGTAGGCCTGGTAGTATTTTTACTCCGTTTCCAACAGTTTTTCAGTTACATATATCATGGCGTTAAAGTAGTTACTTACTCTTAAACCGATGCATCAGTCGTTATGCTACCAAGGAGGGAAGCGAGTACTACCATTTAAAAGTGTGTTGCATGAATCGAGTGAGGCGGTGAAAGAAACAAAGTCTCATAAGATACTACTTGTTTGGTTTCCAGTTTTACGCTCAAGTCTTTGTTACAACGCGGCAGCCAAACTATGAAAATGACGTCACGTCAGCGGTTTGACGTTATAACGTTAGTCACTTTGGCGCCAAAACCGACAGATTTCATGTACATTTTTTCGAAAAACGCCTCATAAATCACTTTATGTGATACATAGAATATCTCATTCGTGTTTATTTATTATCACTTTTATAAACTCGTTAACTAAGCTAAATATGAAGCTCGCCATTGCTCGCGGCATATCATCTAAGTAAACTCGTTTAACCCTTTCCCTCATATAGACACCTTTGCAGAAGACGGCTTTTTGAAAACATAGTGACAAAAGAAGAAATTGCACAAAACGTGCAATTTCTCCTTTTTCCACAATGTTTTCCACTTTTAGTCATAGGTTATCGATTCAATTATGGCGATTTTCTATGTTTTGACAGAATACGTTCAAAGTCGTCTGCTGCAGAATTGTCGTATGAGGGAAAGGGTTAAACACTCATACGTACAGTGAAATATTTTGGTCTGATATGAATGAGATTGAGTTGTACAGAGCATGACTGTCAACTCCATTGTACCTCAAGAAAATGTAAACGACGACTTGTATACCAAAGTCTGAATGCACATTTAAATACTTAATTTAACGAGAAACTAGTTCTTGAATTTTGGGTTTCCAACCAACGCATCGAGATGGAGCGAGAGAAAAACACAAACAGAGATTCATACGCATTAGGAGAGAAGAAGGTCTGATAACTATCACAATGTTTTCTAGATACAGCACGAATGCTCGGATAATTAATAGGATATTGACCCTAATATTGATGTACACTATCCGAAGGCATAGAGTTGGAAATGAGGTAATCCTTCCCCACTTGTAAACCGAGGGCTTGGCGTGAAACGGTTGTAACTAAAAACCTATTTTGAAAAACACTGGTTTAGGGGCAAGTTTGACCCCTTTGTAAACAATGACAATTTAGGTGCCATTGCTACTAACGAGCAATGACACCTACATTTCCATTGTTTTCAAAGAAAAATGATTTAACGATTATAAAGACTGTATGGCGAGGTGATTAATCTTGGTAAAAAAAATACCAATTTTAGTTACAACCGTTTCACGCCAAGCCCTCGAAACGCTTTTGACATATCGGTAGCAGACAAATATTGAGACAATGTTTTCAACCCTATTCAATAATTACACTCTGCAGCAGACGGCTTTTTGAAAACATAGTGACAAAAGAAGAAATTGCACAAAACGTGCAATTTCTCCTTTTGCCACAATGTTTTTCCACTTTTAGTCGTAGGTTATCCATTCAATTAAAGAAATTTTCTATTTTTTGTCAAAATACGTTCAAAGTCGTCTGCTGCAGAATTGTCGTATGAGGAAAAGGGTTAACTCGAATCAATCAAACTTAGTCAATTTTATTTCGCGAAATGGAAGCAATGCCGTATCTCATTACACCTTATGTACCTGTAACATAATGCCGTGCATGAGAAAAGATACAAGTTGGCTCTTTTAAAGTTTCAAATTTAACGCGCCGGTTAAACTGGTACCGTATTGTTCGTTTTCGTTGATTTCGGCTCCCATACTAAAACATATTAGACAGTGCATAGGAAACGGTACACGTAGGCTTTTGTGAACAATATGTATAGATCCAGACCAGCCTTATTCACACAGTTCTCATGCAAGCTTGTTGTAGAAGATTCTGTCAACTTTATGTAGATTCTGATAAGAATGGGCATTTGGACGAGATGAACATACACTATTCAGAAATGCCAATGTGACATGCACTGGCTCAATGTTAACAATGGCGCCATTGTGTTGGTTGTATACAGTTTGAAGTTGCAGATTCATTGGTCCTATTTAAATAACCTATGCCATGTGTTACGTCATATAGATTGATCCAAATGATTCAGAAGAAGGACATGTTGGTCTTTATTTATTTCTTCGAGAAAGTCTCAACATATTTCCACGGATTGGTCTTTACCTTGTCGACGCTGATTTATTTTACTTCGACTTTCCATTTGGAATAGTTCATAGCACAATTAGGAATATCAGAATATTGGTTGAGTATTGAGGCAGCCAATAGTAAAGAGCCTTGTCAGATGTACCGACCGGCCTTGATTATAAAGGGATGACACATGCACTCAAAGGGTTAACGCTTTCCCACGTACGATAAAATTGTAGCAGACGACTTTGGAAACATTTAGGCAAAAATAGGGAAACTTTCTTTAAGTGGGTGACAAATTATTGAGTAAATATGAAAACATTCTGGCAAAAGGGAACAATTGCTCATAGTGAGAAGTTTCACGTTTAGCCACAATGTTTACAAAAGCCATCTGCTGCTGTCACCCATTGTCTGATAACTCCACGACCAGAACTCAGATCTGACTAGAGCAACATGACTATAAGGTGATATGGTTAAAAGAGTTGTCATTCTGTTTCTAAGGCCGCGGAACAGTCCGCCCAGTGAACGAGCCCGTTTGATTTGGGCGATTAAGTCCTAGTTGTATAAGGGGAAATGCTGTTTAACCCTTTCCCTCATACGACAATTTGCAGCAGACGACTTTGAACATATTTTGTCAAAAATGGAAAATCTCTATAATTGAATGGATAACCTATGACTTAAAGTGGTAAACATTGTGACAAAAGGAGAAATTGCACGTTTTGTGCAATTTCTTCTTTTGTTACTATGTTTTCAAAAAGCCGTCTGCTGCAGAGGCGTCAGAAAGCGTCTATATGAGGGAAAGGGTTAAATATAATTCATAAAAAAAGATGAAATAGGACGGATACTTGATAATCACAAAAACTTGAAATGATATGCACAGCTGAACTGACTTGAAGATTGGATCACTTGATAAAAGCGAGATATCGCCTCTTTTGAAGAAAAGAAAATCAAATAAAAAGCAATTAAGCGTTGCTCAGGATTTGAATAAAAGGATTGCTTAATAGAAAATTCTAAAAAAAACCTGCTACATGTATGACTATTAGGCCAATAGTTCAGATCAAAATCTGTAGCAGACGACATTGAACACGTCTTGGATAAAAAAGGAAAATCTCTACATTGTAAAAGTATTGAATAGAGTTGGAAATAATGTGGAAAATTGCAGTAATTGCTTATTACGTCTGGCAGAGACGCGTCAAAACGCGTCTACACATTGGTTAGAGTAACATTACTGTTCCCATTACAATCCGAAACATATATGTAAATCGAAGATGTACCAATGGATGAAATACAGTTTGTATCTACACTTGAAGAGATATTAATGTTTCCATTGCAATTCGAAACATATATGTAAATAAAATATGTACCATTTTGGTGCATTACAATGTGTTTCTACAATTAAAGTGTTTTTAAGGTTTCCATTACTTTTCGAAACATATTTGACAATCGAAGATGTACCAATGAGTGCAATTCAACTTGTATCGACACTTTAAGAGATTTTAATGTTTCCATTACAATTCGAATGTTTCCATTACAATTCGATACATATTTGACAATCGAAGATTTACTAACGGGTGCAATACCATTTGTATCTACACTTAAAATGATATTACAATTCTAATAAGTTCTAAAAGGCATTGCGTTAGAAGATAAAAAATATCAGAAATACACTAGACACTCCATCTAGTCGAAGGTGAGACATAATACAGGCACCTGCCATTTTTCTTATCCCTTTCCTGCATACAACAAATCAGCAACAAATCAGCAACAGGCAACTTGAAAATAAGTAAAGATAAATCCATAAGGGAAAGTTTCAATATTGAAAATAGTTTAAAAAATTGAAGCAAAAGGACACATTGATCATCATGAGAAATTTCAATTTTTGCAACAATATTTTCAAAAGTCATCTGCTGTTGAGACGTCAGAAAGTGTCTGTATTTGAGAAAGTGGTAATCTGGAATATATAGATGTATATCTATTGGTTGTATGTTACAATGATTCTAAGAAAGTAATGATTTCTTAATTTGTTCCCATAGAGATAGATTGGTAACATTTCCCTGGTAAACTAGGTTAGATATTACGTCCTTTAATGGTACTTCTAAAGAAACTGTTCTAAATCTAAGTTTGACAAAATGTCTCAAGATATAGAAAATGTGAAAATAAATGAACCAGACATATTGACAAAACTTACACGAAACAATACATGTGTTGACATGCGCAATGGGCCAGCAATGTAATAACTTCCGTAGTGTGTTTGAATGTGTAAACGTATAGCAAGGAGAAGGTCGTGTACAAGGTAAAGCGGAAGTAATAAAATATAACACAATGCTTCACAAGACAAGAAAAGAAACATTAGCAGAACAATTGAAGAAAAATGTTGGTGTTCAAAAGTAAACAAAACTATGCAGATATAATAATGATTAAGGAAAAATATGCCCTTCATCTGCTGCATGGAATATATTAGCGAGTACAAAGAACTACATTTAACTCTCTCATTATGAGCAAATGCTCATTTTCTCACTTTGCAGCAAACGAGTCGAAACACATTAATGTGGAAAATGGTAAACTTATCGTTTATTACTAGATATATACACGTCTGCTTTATTGTGCAACTATTGAACCAATCGATATTAGCAGACTTGAATTTGATAGTGCTGTGCTCGGGCCATGTCGATGTTATAACATCCAACATGTAGACTTTTCAAATAAATAGAGATCAAAGAATTCTATGAAAACGAGGTCAACATATATGAAATATCGGCAAGCTATTTCACAAGAGAAGTGTTAACTGTCTCCTCTGCAGCAGACGGCTTTTTTGAAAACATAGTGACAAAAGAAGAAATTGCACAAAACGTGCAATTTCTCCTTTTGCCACAATGTTTTCCACTTTTTGTCATAGGTTATCCATTTAATTATGGAAATTTTCTATGTTTTGACAAAATACGTTCAAAGTCGTCTGCTGCAGAATTGTCGTGTGAGGGAAAGGGTTAACTAGTATTGAGAATCGTAATTCGTTGTGATAAAAATTTAACAATGACTTAAACGGTCCTTAGCTAAAGTACAAGACATATCCTATTATAAAGTTAATCTTTTACATGATAAAGACGACTTAAATCCATCTGCAAACAGAATGTTTATTTTGAAAATTAGGTATAAATACTTATTTCTCAAGTCATATTTCCTCCCAAAAATGTGTTCAAGTCTATATAAAACAGACATAACTTGTAATATGCTATTACATTTTCATCAGACACTTTCAAAGGCATACCTCTAAACTCTAGGATACCATATGAGGGCTGTATTCAGATTCATTAGATGTTATTGGTAGCCACACCAAGTAATCAAATTATAATATTTAAACCACAGACTAACTACTCTGCTATGTCAATCTGACCACACCCATGTCATTGGCTTAAATGTACCATTATATCATTTCCCTAAAACAATGTATCTATATTTCTAGAAGTGAAACGGAAAACAAAGTACTTCTACAATCATGCGTGTATTTTAAGATTCGAAGAAAAAAATAAGCGAAAGATTGTACCTACAGCAGATGAAGAGATGAAACTTCTAATCCAACCTACACTTATTTTTTATTGGAATGTGAATGTCAATGTGAAATCCGTCAATGTGAAAAAGAACAAGTTAGCTTTTGTAGAGCTTCCACACAGTCTGATCAAGATCTACGTTATTCATATCAGAGGCGTAGCTTGGAAATAATCAATGTATAGGCCGTCTCGTGAGACAATCAACATTGTGGACTCTGCGTAAAGTATCGACCCGGATTAGCCTTAGCATGCCACACAGGCTTACCCGGATAAACACTTTTCGTCTCCTGTGGCTTTTCTGTTTCAGGAATAACTACTCTATACATCTATCCCCCTAAGACGGAATGTGTCGGCCGGATCAGTCTGCGCGGACAGCGCATCTGATCTGGTCGATACGTTACGCAGATGTCTATCGCCGCAGCTGCATTTTGGGGCATTTTGAGAAAAAATGTGTAAGCACGCGCCTACAGTGCCTAAAGGGAGCTACGCCCCTGCATATCATGTGTGACACAGGCTTGCTATTAAGGTGTGTCAGCTTCTTTGATCCCGATAAGACTGTTCAGAAGTACAGGGTGATCTGACTCGTCAGAAATGCCAGCTTGTTACTTTTCCCACGACCTGGTCAAAATACGAATGTCCATCCAGTCTTCAGTATCTGCATCAGCACTGTTTGATTTGGTTTAAATATAACTGTCCGTTTCCCTGCTTTAACATAAGCAAGTGTTTGAGCTTGGATTCATTTACAAACTGGAAAGTTTTCTCTTCTATGAGCACAATATTGGTGTTATACCTATCAGACGCGTATTGCACGTACGAAGTGTTCAAATACTCGGGGCGAGCCAGTGTATTCGCCCAGTCCCACCAGAGCAATCAATTCCCTCGTACATATGTAACAGCCCTCACTGTAATTTCTGTCATAACACTTAAGGTCTATCCCTAACAGACGTTCGACAATAACCCTTTACCCTTTCACAGCCGAATTTCACAAAGTCGACTCTTCCATGTTGAAAATTGGACCACTCCATTTTTCGGCCATCAGACAATTAGATAAACCTGGACGTCTAATTGGCAAACAATGCAGATTTCAGGAGAGACAGCTCGTCACGAGCTGTCTCACCTGACTCTGCATTGTTTGTAAAAGCCTTTATTTGCATTTGGCATCGAAAGGGTTAGTCGATGTGTAACCAGATCCACGTCGGTAGAAACGGTTAATTCCTTGGTCTACCCAATACTTCTAAAACACCTAACTACAATTTGCAAGTAGATGTTACAATTGTAGTATTATAATTGGAAGTTACTTTCAACAACTTAGTTGATTGAAATGAGTCAACATGATTGAACTTGGTACTTTTGTTTTTCTAAACACGGCATATTAAAGCAGACAGACAGACAGTCATATTAAACAATACATCGGGTCAATAAAAATGAATGTGAAGCCGGCTTGGATTAGACGTCAATATATTAATAATATAACACTCACCACCAACACCCCTTCGACCAAATGGGTTATCTCCTGATTGCAAGAGCGTGAAAAGAAACAAACATAGGACAGATGAGAAGATATTCAATATTGACCTACACCCGGTACCTAACAGATGAAAAGTCATTATATATCGACCTACTTCCGGTACAGGACAGATGAGAAATCATTCAATATCGACGCACAAGGCCTACTGGTACCGGACAGATGAGAATATATTCAATATCGACCTACTTCCGGTACCGGACATATGAGAAGTCATTATATATCGACCTACTTCCGGTACAGGACAGATGAGAAGTCATTCAATATCGACGCACTAGGCCTCATTGGTACCGGACAGATGAGAATATATTCAATATCGACCTACTCCCGGTACCGGACAGAAAAGAAGTCATACAATAACGACACACTAGGCCTACTGGTTCCGGACATATGAGAATATATTCAATATCGACCTACTGCCGGTACCGGACAGATGAGAAGTTATACAATATCGACACACTAGGCCTACTGGTACCGGACAGATGAGAATATATTCAATATCGACCTACTGCCGGTGCGGGACAGATGAAAAGTCATAAAATATCGACACACTATGCCTACTGGTACCGGACAGATGAGAATATATTCAATATCGACGCACTAGGCCTACTGGTACCGGACAGATGAGAAGATATTCAATATCGACATACTTCCGGTGCGGAACAGATGAGAAGTCATAACATATCGTCACACTAGGCCTACTGGTACCGGACAGATGAGAAGATATTCATACTTCCGGTACCGGACATACGAGAATACATTCCATATCGACACACTACTGGTTCCGGACAGACGAGAAAACATTCGACATAAGAGTGATAAGTAATACTTAAAAACTAAAAAGCATATTTCGTCATTTTTGTTTCCTTAATATTTTCATGTTCTAGTATCACTCATTACTTCCAATCTGTTGGACGTAACTTAGATGATATGCACAACGGTTATTATTGTAAGTCAAACTGACGTTTTATGATCAACAAGAAATATCAAGTGCAATACTATCAGTTTGTTATTTCTGTTTAGTGCAGTACAGTGTGACACTTTACATATCATGTGTTAAATTGGATACGAAATGTTTATATTAGCTGATATGGTTGTGCTCTGTGATTAATACATATGAGCCGCATTTAGAATCAAAGCGCCAATGGCACTGTAGTGGCGATCGTATGGAAAATCCTGCAAAGTAACAAGCAGTATATCGGTGTAGGGCTTGCGATGACTCTGGTGCGGGTAATCACATGTTCATCAACAGGTCGCTGGGCCATAAAGATAAAATATTGTGTACACTTTAGAAATGACTAAATGATCAAGGAAGGAGAGAAAACAGTATCCATTAGTTTGGTGTTTATTTCAATGATGTCCAATATTAAACAGGTCTGTTCAATTTAGTCCCTTCACATTGCATGATTGAGGGTTGTCAGAAACATATAAACACAGTATATTTATATGTATCTGAGGTTGTTAAACTGCTTCGAAAAATGTGAGTGCAAAAACAAACACAAACATGCTCAAAAAGCACAATTTCACTATTTGCCAAACTGTTCAATTTATAAAAATATAGGCATATATTATAATGCTCGATCTCCAAACTAAATTAGGATACACTTTCAGCATTGATTGCTAATTGAATCTAAAACGTGCAGACGTGTATACATAACGTGTGCACACACTGACATCGTGTGTCCTTTACACCTTTGTAAACCAGTCTTATCATCTAGACGCTTTCGTATATTTAAACAACTACAAAATAAAGCGTTTATAATATTGAGATAACCAGTCGCGCGCTATTTATAGAACCTTTTGGAATTTCCAGATTTGAGTTATTTGCAAGGCAGATAGAACGCGCAATGATATTTATTATCTGCCCAATCATGTCGAAGATAATATTTACATATTTTAATTCTATGTAGATAATGTCTCGATAAAACTCAAATATTAGTAACAATCCGGTACCAAAGTAGCACTGACATAATTATTATTTATCACGTCTCTGCATCAATGATGGAACTATAACGGATGTGAGTAAATTAGTTTGCAGTAAGGAAAAAAAATATCAACCGATTGTTCAAAACCGACTATATAAATATTTTTCGCTGTTGTTGTTTCTGTTAGCATTGTGGCGATTGTCAAACCAATCGCCACAAAAACGATTTAGTATCAATTAAAGTTTCAACTGACGGCCTACACTTGCATATTTTAGCCAGAATATAAACCATATACATGGCGTACATACGGACAGTGAAAACTCTTGAAGCCAGATCATTCTCAGGAAATACACAGGCTCAATTGAGACTCCACTGCAGGTAGATGCAAAAGGAACCTAAATCGCAAGACGAGGCTCGTAAATTAATGCAGTTTGGTCTAAGAGAAAAGCTGTGCACTGTCAGAATAACTACGCTGATGTCGTTACATATCGGATACGGCATTATTCAATATGAGTGTTAAGTTACTACTTCTTGTTTTGTTACTCCGCTACAATGATACTGAATCTAGGGTGCAGCTTATATACGTACATTTCGTTTGACCGTATCCCTGTAAATTTCGCGTTCACTGAATGACGTTTCATTTTAACAGGGTGTCAGTCTAACGTTCAAGCAAATCCCGCGTGACTTAGTTAATGATTCGCGATATTATCCGACGAGTGTTAATGGCACCCGTCGGCTAATGATATGCCAATCATACTGACGCCGGGAACCGAGGCCGGCGGGAACATACGAAGATAACTCGCAAAGTCCACTTTGCATTATGTCTGCCATAGAAACTTCTAGATAATCTTAACGTAAAGTCAATGTAACTTCGAGGTATTGGTAAGTTTGTTCTTTCTATTAATACATTGTCATGAATGATTATTTATCAGGTTTTTACAGTTCAGCCTCCAATAGATTTACAATTTTAGTCCTCACCTCGAAACAATTTAGCAGTGGTACATTAAAGAAAATGGACTAAATCTCCAAGGTGTAATTGATCGACGGTCTGCGAAGACCAACCGTTAGTCTTGAACGAGCCGTGTAGAACCATATCCATCAGCGCACCCACGCAGTTCAATCTGACTCTACACTGTTCGCTTATTAGTCGTAGACATTTTTAAAAAAGCTGTAGAGCAGTGTATATTGAGATCATTTAGCATTGAAGGTACTGAAGTAAGTTACAAGTAGCTTATACAGCGCGAC
>JASEVX010000010.1:60849925-60892091 GCA_031761405.1 Serripes groenlandicus | reverse complement strand
GAGAGAGAGAGAGAGAGAAAGAGAGAGACATACAGACAGACAGACAGACAGACATACAGTGAGACAGAGCAGAGGAGTGCTCAAGCGGATACAGAGAGACACACACACACATACATACGTAGACAGAGAGTCAAACTGACATATAGGTAGAATGCACACACCCTTATTCATTGGGTTGACATAATACCTTACTTTATAGGGACTTATTCTTGTCTAAAAGAGAACTTACTTTATAGGTACTTATTCTTGTCTAAAGAGAACTTACTTTATAGGGACTTATTCTTGTCTAAAGAGAACTTACTTTTATAGGGACTTATTTCTTGTATAAAAAAGAACTTACTTTATAGGGACTTATTCTTGTCTAAAGAGAACTTACTTTATAGGTACTTATTCTTGTCTAAAGAGAACTTACTTTATAGGGACTTATTCTTGTCTAAAGAGAACTTACTTTATAGGGACTTATTCTTGTCTAAAGAGAACTTACTTTATAGGGACTTATTCTTGTCTAAAGAGAACTTACTTTATAGGGACTTATTCTTGTCTAAAGAGAACTTACTTTATAGGGACTTATTCTTGTCTAAAGAGAACTTACTTTATAGGGACTTATTCTTGTCTAAAGAGAACTTACTTTATAGGGACTTATTCTTTGTCTAAAGAGAACTAACTTTATAGGGACTTATTCTTGTCTAAAGAGAACTCTACTCATTGTTTTCATTTAAACATGTATAAACACCGGTACTGAGATACGCAGGAACTACTTAATAATAGTCAGTTAAACTAACGTCTTTTTGAAAACTAATGATTTTTCAAATGAGCTCGTCCATCTTTGCTGGAATTGGCAGAGTTCATACCCATTCAAGGAATATTAAATCAAAATTGTTTGTTTTGAGTCGTGTTTATCGAGAAGTGTCACTACTGTCTAAATTCCACAGAGCAGGATAAGTGTTAAAGCTTCCGATTGTTGTCTGGATTTTAGTTCTCTTATCTTCTTCTATCTTGTCATAAAATTAATTATATGCTATAAAAGCCTTTATACAATCTGTATTAGATAATAGGACCGTCTCCATTATCTATATTATAAACATGATAACCGAAGATAAATAATGGCGAAAAGCCAACATTAGGCTTATCAGATGCGCTACATATGCTTTATGGAGTTATCTCTTAGATATGTTGTACCTTACGGATAACTAGAAAATGCGTGTAAATGTACTAGGTATTCCTATTCTCAACCGGTTTATCTTCCATATGACCCTTACCCAAATACAGAAAAATACAGCAGACAACCTTGAAATAGCCAGGCAACATTTTTGAATTGTATACGAAACAGAAGTTACTCATTATTAAGCAATTTGACTTATGCCACATTCTTTAAAACGTCATCCGGCTACATACGCATCTAACTGCATATGTTAGTTTGTTTGTTTGGAGTTTAACGCCGCTTTCAACAGCTTTTGTCATATCACGGCGGTCAGTGCACCTACCCATGTTTTCCTGGCTTTCCCACACCAGTACTTGCACAACATTCTTTCGAAGCCACTGACTACTTTCTCACATAAATCAGAGGTTAGAGGCAATGGGAAAAATCGCCCGAAAGAATGTTCGCCTCAACCGGGTATCGAACCCGTGACCTACAGATCACAAGTCAGATACGCTACCAACTGAGCTACCCGGACGGGTGCATATGTTAGTGGAAATGGTTTAAACCAACCAGCTACATTTACTATGATATTGTCAGAGACGAATGGTTAAAAAAACATATTAAAGAATGTTTAGAATTTGAAAAGGTTCATATACGATTTTAATTTCTGAGCTGAAAACATTGTGAGAAAAGGAAAATATGTTCTCTATCCACGCTGTTTTCAGAACGTCGGTTTGTCTCACAAACTTTTCAACTTTGTCTAAACAATTACGTTTTTACAAAAAATAATAGATGTTACAAAAAAGAATCATGAGATGATTTCAAAGCAAATTTTGAACAAAAGCATATCAAGTCAGCGTGTGTCTCTTGCAGTGTAATAAGGATTTACAAACGTTTATAGGTGACAAAAGCAAGTGCATTAAGTTCTAACCATACTTGAGGTTAAAATCCGCTTAAGTTGATGCATATACGGGTTTAACGTCTAGATGATGATCTGAAACGTCCTAGTTTTGAAAACGAGAGATGAATATCTCTGAGTTCTCACATTAACTCTCATTTCATCAAAACCACGATTTTACCATATAAAACTTGAAAGACGAGTTAGTAAACCCTATCCGACATACCGGCGCTTTCTGAAGCCTCTGCAGCAGACGACTTCTGAAAACATTGTGACAAAAGGAGAAATTGCTCATGATGAGCAATTTATCCTTTAGTCATAATGTTTTCAACTCTATGTATAAATTAAACTTTCATTGATGGAGATTTTTTTTTACTTTTTTGCCAATATGATTTCAATGTCATCTGCAATAGATGTGTTGTATGTGGAAAGGATACAGACGACATGGTAGTCATATATACAGCGAACAGCCATTACACCTTGTGAACTTGCCGACTTTATGTCACATTCTTTGCAGTTATATAGGAACATTATAATTCCTATTACAGTTGGTGGTGGTTTTTTTTTCGAGATAATATCAAAATCAAATGATTTATCCTTCAGATGTATATATATGTGTCATTTTAAAATCAGATCTCTATCTAAAAGTTAGTTGAAATCGATTCTAAATGTCAAAGTTAAAATCATCAAAGTGTCAGTTTCAGGAGACTTAACCCTTTCCCTCATACGACAATTCTGCAGCAGACGACTTTAAACATATTTTGTCAAAACATAGAAAATCCCTATAATTGAATGGATAACCTATGACTAAAAGTGGAAAACATTGTGGCAAAAGGAGAAATTGCTCGTTTTGAGAAATCCGTCTGCTGCAGAGGCGTCAGAAAGCGTCTATATGAGGTAAAGGGTTAATCAACACCTAGGTGTCTGATTCTAAATTACATGTGTGTACCAATTTCTCCTTTTGACATAATGTTTTCGAAATTCATCTATTACATGGTTGTCAGAAGGCGTCTGCATGTGAGAAAGTGTTAACACAATATGGCTGATTTATTGGGGTTTAACGCCGTTTCCAACAATTGTTCGGTCATATCACGGGGTCAGTTCACCTACCCATTGGTTTCCTGGCTTCCTCACACCATTACTCCACACAACATACTTTCTAAGCAACTGGCTTCTTTTTGTTCATAGACTGTTAACCCATTGGTGGAAGACAAATGACGATTGACACAGCGACTGTTGTCAAACGTAGGAAAGAATATCGGGCGAGCTGGGGTTCAAACTTAAAACAACTGGATTAACAACCCATTTCGCTACCAACTTAGCTACCGGGACTCGGCTGAAGCCATTGTTGGAAAAAAGAGATATACCACGACGTACGTGTACGTGTGTACATGCTTTCATCAAAGATGTCATTTGTTTAACGCACATGTAGGCGGCGGAATAAATATATCTTGAATTCAATGAAATTAAACGTACGTATTGATTTGACATATTTCGCTAATGGTCAGGCACACGCCACGAGTGAAAAATAACAATTCTATATGAGCCGTTCCACGAGAAAACCAACATTATTGACTCTGCGTAATTAATCGATCAGATCGGCCTGCGCAATCCGCGCAGGCTAATCCCGGCCGACACATTCCGTCTCAGGGCGATAGAGGTATAGAGTAATGATTCATGAAACAGAAAATCCACAGGAGGCGAAAAGTGTCTGCCCGGATAAGCGTGCGCGGCATGCTTATGCTGATCCGGGTCGATACTTTACGCAGACTCCACAATGTTGATAATAATGATGTCCGTGATACAGTCACCATATATGTAAACCCTTAGTTACAACAGACTACCGTTTGAAAACATTATGGATAAAGCAATGAGCAATTTCGCTGTCTACTACAATAGTATGTCATTTTCAAAAGCGTGCATCCAATAGGTCATATGATGCATGACTTCCTTCCTTGACCGTTTCCCGCACACGACAAATATGCAGCAGACCACATTGAAAACACCGATACAAAATATAGGAAATCTCTCAAAATGAATGTTTTAAAGAATTATTGAATAGATTTGTCACACTGTCTTTATAATACGTTTGACTGTGGATGCGTCAGAAATGCGTCTGTCTATATTTAGGAAAAGGTTAAACTCATTAAAGATAGAACGTTCAACTGCGTTAACTCTTTCAGCGCCGAATTGTTTAAAGTAGACTCTTCCATGTTCAAAATCGGGCGTCTCCATTTCTCATGTAATAAAAGTGTTGGACTATTTTGATAAATAAAAGGCAAACAATGCTGATTTCAGGTGAGACAGCTCGCTACGAGCTGACTCGCCTGAATCAGTATTTTTTGTAAACACCTCAATTTTACCTTTGGCGCTGAAAGAATTAAAAGAAAATTCGGAATAGGCAAATATGGGGTACGGATGAGGTGGTTAGATTACTCAAAGATGCAACTCAATAAATAAAGGCTTTTAATTTCAGTATGCTGCTTTTACTATTTTTCTCAAAATATAAATAAGATTTTTTTTCTCTGACAGAAATATGAATAAAAAGATATAAGACATTTGTTTGAGTCTGCTTAAGCGAACAGTGAATATTAAGGTAAGACTTATATGATATGTATATATGGTATAGTAATCGAAAAGGAATATTCAGTATGAATGGTTATAGAATCAATAGCAGCTACAATATGTACCAGATGTACATAACTCAATAATATGTATATTGAGTGATAATAATGAATGTTTCGTTCGTTCGGTTAATAGGTCGGCGAAAGATGTTATTCTCTAAGAGATGTTCACTGCGAACATAAACACTATGAACGATATGTTTGGCTAACAGTTGTTCGCTGCGAATATGAACTACAAACGATATGTTTGGTTATTTATTTTTCGCTGCGAACATGAACACTATGAACGATGTGTTTGGCTAACAGTTGTTTTTTTGCAATTATAAACTATGCCAATATGATAAGCTAACAGTTGTTTGCTGCGAATATGAAATATGAACGAAATGTTTGGCTAACAGTTGCTCGCTGCGAACATGAACTATGACCGGTATGATAGGCTAACAGTTGTTCGCTGTAAATATGAACTATGAACGTTATAATAGACTTACATATTGTAAAATACTTAAAATATCATTTTCTTAAAGATTTTCAATATAATGTTTGCTTAGATGTTTTCAACGACGTCTGCTGCATATTTGTTGAGTGTGGAAAAAAGTGTTAATTCTAGATTATGCTATCGGAGCGGTTCTGAATCCAAAATCTAAATGATTGTTCGACTTAAAAGACGTCTCCATGGAGATATTATCAACTGGAATTAACAATATGCAAATTCTGTGACAGCACGGTGTGTGAACCTTTGACGCTGAAGGGAATGTGTCACGATTTATGGATCACTAGTTTCAATAACCTTAACTATTACACTTATTGCAAAGTAAAGTCATGCCTTAGCAATAAAACACCGAGTTATTTCTAGTTTAACTTTTCTGACGCCTCTGCACCAGGCGACATTTGAAAACAGTGTATTCTTCACATTTGTGTCTACATATCGAGGGCTTGGCGTGAAACGGTTGTATCTCAAATTGGTATTTTTTTACCAAGGTTAATCACCTCGCCATAAAGTTCTGAGCAATGGCATCTAAATTTGCATTGTTTACAAAGGGTTCAAAATTGGTACCTAAACCAGGGTTTTCAAAATAGGTTTTTAGTTACAAACGTTTCACGCCAAGCCCTCCATATATTCAAAGTCACCATCTGCTGAATTGTGTTATGTTTGAATGGGTTAAAAGTGGCAGTATGGATAGTTTATTTTATAGAGGTGAACATCCGAGATCAGTAGGTTACTGTATTCGTCTACTGGATAACATATTTCCGTAAATCAACCACTAAGAAAACGTTTCAATAGAATTGACATGTGAGCCAATGCAAGTGAAAATGTACAATTCGGCATTTCTGAACAGTGCAAGTCCCAATCATCGTGTCATTCTGATCAGTCTTATCAAAATCAATGTTTCACAGAACCTTCTAACAATCTTGTGATATTAATATATGAACAGTAAATGATATAGATCAGACAGTGCGGATGCTGATCATGAACTTTGTTGTTCACAAAAGAAACTTGTACATTTTCTCATGCTCAGGCTCAATTATCCTGACAGCAAATAGGTTAATAGGTTCTATCCAGACAGAAAATAGGTTCTATCCAGACAGAAAATAGGTTCTATCCAGACAGAACATAGGTTCTATCCAGACAGAAAATAGGTTCTATCCAGACAGAAAATAGGTTAATAGGTTCTATCCAGACAGAAAATAGGTTCTATCCAGACAGAAAATATGTTCTTTCCTGACAAAATTAAAGGCATGTTCCGCAAGAAAATAGGTTGTTCCCGGACAGACGAAATGACATGTCCCGACAAAAATTGTATAGATATATAAAAGCATGTCAAGACAGAAGAAATGACACATCTCGACAGTACATAGGTTGTTCCAAGACAGAAGAAATGACATATCTCAACAGTACATAGGTTGTTCCAAGACAGAAGAAATGACATATCTCAACCGTACATAGGTTGTTCCAAGACAGAATAAATGACATATCTCGACAGAAGAAATGACATATCTCGACAGTACATAGGTTGTTCCAAGACAGAAAAGATAACATATCTCGACAGTACATAGGTTGTTCCAAGACAGAAGAAATGACATATGTCGACAGTACATAGGTTGTTCCAAGACAGAAGATCGAACGACATATCATGTCAAACTATAGATTGAAACCAGATAATCGCAAAGAACTATGTCGACAGAAACATGAACAAATACATGAAGTGTGTCAGTAACCGGTCATTCTAGAACTAATATTTGTCCACAGTCTGTCTAGACACCTCGTTCAATAATTGACTGACCTTTTAAATCAATGTTTTCAAGAAGAGTTGATGGTTTTCCACATCTGAAGTTAATTGAATGACAGGTCAGGGTTCTCGTTGCTCTAGTTGGTCGTGTTGCTGACACATAACACAAGAAATGTGTCATTGTCAGATTGCTAGCTAAAACATGCAGATATTGACCGCAAATTAACAGTTTTAACTCTTTCAGCGCCAACGGCAATATTGAGCCTTTTGCAAACAATACTGATTCAGGTGAGTCAGCTCGTAACGAGCTGTCTCACCTGAAATCAGCATTGTTTGCCTTGTAGTTATCCAAATATTACGAAACTCTTATAACATATGAAATAGAGTCGCCCGAATTCGAACATGGAAGAGTCTACTTTAAACAATTCGGCGCTGAAAGAGTTAGGGAAGCAGATATTTAATACAAGAGGGCCATGATGGCCCTTGAATCGCTCACCTGATTTTTTATTTATTTTTTCACTTTAGCTATATAAGCCTCGCCCCCTGGCAGCCAGTTTCCGACCAATCAACTTGGCTTGAAGGAATCTGATAGAGGGTCACCCTAGGAACATTTCTACAATATTATTTGAAAGTCGGCCAGATACTTTTGGAGGAGAAGATTTTTAAAGTTTTTCACTATAGCCATATAATGCAAAATAGCCCTGCCTACTGGCGGCCATGTTTTTTGACCAATCAACATGGCTTGAAGGAATCTGAAAGTGGGTCATCCAAGGAACATTTCTACAAAATTATTTGAAAATCGGGCCGACACTTTTGGAGAAGAAGATTTTTTAAGTTTGCACTATAGCCATATAAGGCAAAATAGCCCCGCCCCACCCATGGCGGCCATGTTTTTCGACCAATCAACATGGCTTGAAGGAATCTGATAGAGGGTCACTTAAGAAACATTTCTACAAAATTATTTGAAAATCTGCCAACCAATTTGGGAGAAGAAGAATTTTGAAGTTTTTTCGGTTTCGTTGCCATGGAAACCAGAATTTTGCATGGATCCCAAAAATTTGAAGGAATTCTGGTGAGGTCAATGAGAGGATGCTTTCTGTGAAGTTTCATCCCAATTGACCCACTGGTTACTGAGGAGAAGATGTTGAAGATTTTTTAAGTTTTCAATTTGGCCATATAAGGCAAAATAGCCCCGCCCCCTGGCGGCCATGTTTTTTGACCAATCAACATGGCTTAAAGGAATCTGATAGAAGATTACCCAAGGAACATTTCTACAAAATTATTTGAAAATCGGCCTGACACTTTTGGAGAAGAAGAATTTTTAAGTTTGCACTATAGCCATATAAGGCAAAATAGCCCCGCCCCCCCTGGCGGCCATGTTTTTCAACCAATCAACATGGCTTGAAGGAATCTGATAGAGGGTCACCCAAGGAACATTTCTACAAAATTATTTGAAAATCGGCCTTACACTTTCGGAGGAGAAGATTTTTTAAGTTTTCACTATAGCCATATAAGGCAAAATAGCCCCGCCCCCCCTGGCGGCCATGTTTTTCGACCAATCAACACGGCTTGAAGGAATCTGATAGAGGGTCATCCAAGGAACATTTCTACAAAATTATTTGAAAATCTGCCAACCAATTTGGGAGAAGAAGAATTTTGAAGTTTTATCGGTTTCGTTGCCATGGAAACCAGAATTTTGCATGGATCCCAAAAATTTGAAGGAATTCTGGTGAGGTCATTGAGAGGATGCTTTCTGTGAAGTTTCATCCAAATTGACCCACTGGTTACTGAGGAGAAGAAGTTGACGCACGACGCACGACGCACGACGCACGACGGACGACGGACGACGGACGCCGGACAAAAGGCGATCACAATAACTCACCTTGAGCTAAAAAAGCAATGCTTATGTTCGAATGCCTATTTTGTTCGGTGTTTAACGCGCATTTCAACATGTTTTATTTATATCTCGGCGATTCCTGTGTAAGCTACTATAGAACTACTCGTTATTGTATCCTGACACTAACACGTCATTCGTTATGCTAACCACAAACGCATAGGCACAAAGGAGGGAACCCCATCACTCCCAGTTTAAAGTATTTGGTATGACCAGGGATGTAGATAAGCTAAGCTACGTCCCTGTTATGACCTGACTTGGGATTAGACCCGCGATTTCCCTCACCTGGGCCTGACGCTATAATTATATATTAATATTAATATTAATACCGCTACAACACCGAGGCGGTCAAACCTAATGTAAGTACCGTAGTAACAAAGAATAGTAAAAAACCAACTTGCATGATAGTTCTGACAAATGTTGATACAGATTAGCATGTACTTCCACATAAACTGATCTAAATGAACACTGCCGGTCAGAAGTTGAAAACATCCGTGATCAATGGCGAAAGTCTTAATTGTAGATCTGGATCTACAACGGGCGTTCATGCCCTATGGATTGCTCTCCGTTGAGCACACCTCAAGTATACCCTGTATCCAAAGGTGAAAGTTAAAACCAGAAATCCATCAGGCTATTAAAGCGCCATAAATCAACGGTTTTATAGACTATGGAGATGATCGTGTTTCAAAAGCAAGTTGGATTTAATCCCAAGTATTTGATTGAATGCATCTAGCGTGTTTGATATACACTTCTAATCGTGATTTGTTTGACCTTCAAGCTTTTCAAAACGTAATGTTAACTGATATTTTAAAAACAATAAAGACCAAAGCATGTCAGAGGATAAATTGTGTACACTAGCTAAATGCATTAATAGCTGTGGCAGATAATTCTAAAAAGATAATTTAAATTTTCCGTGCACGCTTTTCCTCTTAGTCTATAAGTCGCGGCTTCATATTTACGCGGGTAATTGTAAAATTAGCGGCTTCATATTTACGCTGGTGAATGTAAAATTAGCGTTTACGCGGGTGAATGTAAAATTAGCGGCTTCATATTTACGCGGGTGAATGTAAAATTAGCGGCTTCATATTTACGCGGGTGAATGTAAAATTAGCGGCTTCATATTTACGCGGGTGAATGTATAATTCGTGTCTTTTTTTTACACGGGCGAAAACTAAATGTATTATTCGTGGCTTATATTAACGCTATAGTGAATGTAAAATTAGCGGCTTCATATTTACGCTGGTGAATGTAAAATTAGCGGCTTCATATTTACGCGGGTGAATGTAAAATTAGCGGCTTCATATTTACGCAGGTGAATGTAAAATGAGCGGCTTCATATTTACGCGGGTGAATGTATAATTCGTGTCTTTATATTTACGCGGGCGAAATCTAAATGTATTATTCGTGGCTTATATTTACGCTGGTGAATGTAAAATTAGCGGCTTCATATTTACCCGGGGGAATGTAAAATTAACGGCTTCATATTTACGGTGGTCAATGTAAAAGTAGCGGCTTCATATTTACGCAGCTGAATGTAAAATTAGCGGCTTCATATTTACGCGGGTGAATGTAAAATTAGCGGCTTCACATTTACGCTGGTGAATGTATAATTCGTGGCTTAAAATCTAAATGTATTATATTCACGCGGGCGAAATTTAAATGAATTATTCGCTGCTTCTTATTCACTAGGGCGAATGTTTAATATATATTTCGGGGCGAACTTCAAAGATCTGACTTAATGTCATTATACCTAAGAAATGAAAATATCTTCTTTCTGATAACAGAGGGCCATGACTAAGTACAGAATAAGGCAGGACGCATATATTATTTGCGTTGTGTCTGTCTGTACAATGAATTATTTGTCTACAACTAAATTGTATGCTTAAAACACTTATGAGTTATTCTGCAATGTAAATTGTTGGTTTATAGAGATGTCGATTGGTGTTCCCCTATGTATCAGATTATTACTTCCAAAGTTTTTGCTACGCTTTCCCCATATGGTTGCAAAGGAATTGACTTCTAAAGCTCCTATCAGATATAAGGATGATCAGTGATTTGTTTCTTTGCATTTATCAACCGGCTAAACTCAAATAAAATTTCATTAGAATGTAAGCAAACTACATAAGTGTTAGGTTTGCGTTTCTGGTATCCAATTTTCCAGGATATTATCAAGAATATTTTGTCCGTTTACTATATAGAAAATGTTACCTCTATAGAAGCGTTTTGACTGTTTGTTTTCATCCCACAAAATCAATTCAATTTAAGCGCTAACGTATCAATTCACCTCCAAATCTGAGTACAGTGTCAGAAGGTTGGTCAGTTGTTGTTTTTTCAATTAATTTTATACGATATTTAAAAGGTTTTAATGTAAATCTAAATCTTAAATTGAATACACATGTACTTTCATATCAGACAAACCATGTAGATAAGCCGATTAGATGTTTCGTAATTTCATGAAATTGATTTAAAATGATAAATATAACGGTTGCAGAAAACGAGATTAATATTCATAACGTATTTCTACAATACATGCCCCTTTTCCGAATAATGTACGATTACAAACCAATTGGACGAGTCTATGTGTATGGATAGAGGACTAGATAGCGCATACTTCAGTCTCGGGAAACCATTATTTCCATACATTATTGCACGCTAAGCAAATCTCAGTTTGCCTGTCTGGAGATAGAGGCCATTTACCTGAATATCCCTTTACCCCCGTACAGTCGACTTATACCTCTCTCAATTGATTTGGTTTACTACGTAATGAGGTACAGGCGTTACATCCATTATATCATTAGCATTTCAGCCCTTTTTCTCATAAGGTTGTATTAGAATCTCCAAAAATTTAAGGCAGTTTTAGGAAAGGTATGGACAACCATTAGATATTTCCCATAGGCAGAAAGCATCAATTGATAATTATTATACTAAAAACAAGGCTTTACCTGAAGTAAATCTTATTTACCGGAGACAAAAGCAAACAGAATTACTGTAATCTTGTTTCTTATACAACATAAGAATTTTTTGCAATTACTAATTAGATAAATAACCATCTGTTTCTTGTTAATCATTATGACCTACAAATGGAGTATTCATTGACCTTTAGATAAATGTCCCATATGTTCAATATCGGGAACATTCTTAAAGAAGTATGCGTTGATATTTCGCTATATTTCCCTTCCGTACAGAGATGCTCATGAACTAGAAATATTTTATTCGGAAACACCTGTCATCGAGTCGGGCAACACTTTCATTTTTAATTGATCGATTACTTAAATCTGCGAACTATTCAAATCTTCATTTTTTTTTTTCATTTAGGTGTCTCGGTCAAGAAGTGCTTTTGGTAGATAAAGCGGAATAAAGCAGCAAAGTAAAAAGCAGTATTTGGAAATGAAACTCAACTCTAAATACTACTATGAATTTGTGAACGTTTGGCAATTTGATAATCATTGTGATGAAGGGCTAGACGTGGCGCCCACCTATTTACCCCGCATGGGATATCGATAATGAGATCCAACATGACCATAATACCCGTAAAGTATCGACCTGGATCAGCCTAAGCATGCCGCGCAGTCAAACCCGGACAGACACTGCTACACCGTCCATAAATGTTGACTTGTAACTTTCAACACGAGCGGCTGACCGCCTAGGTGGTGTAGCATCCGCCTCGAGTTCGGGAGGTCGCGGGTTCTGGAGGTCGCGGGTTCGATCCGCCGGCCGGGTCATATCCAAGACTTTATAAATGGTAGTAACGGCTGCACTCCTTGGGTGCTCAAGGTTGCGGGGTTAGCATTACGACTGACTGACTGGCTGATGTCAGGATAAATGGACCAGTAGTACTAGAAACCCAGAAAACGCCGTAAAACAACTGAAAAATTGTTGAAAGCGGCGTATAACACCAATCAATCAATCAATCAATCCATCCACACGGACGGGCCTCATATCAAGTTCACTGTGTGTGTATATTCGTGACTCTCTCCCTTGAAGTCGAAGGTTGCAAAGAGATGAAATAGACACTCATGATCCAGTTGCAGGATACAGGTAAAGGTATTTATAGTAATCCATCGAGGACACGCAGTGGTATGAATGGGCAATTAATAAACAGCGTTCAAATCAACACACACAGAAATATAAAATAACGCGAATACGTATCTAGGCAGCCCTACAACACTGGACATTGTCTTCTATGTGTTTTTATTGGTTGACAGCGAATTTGATAGCGCCTTGACCCTTTCCCTCGTACGACAATTCTGCAGCAGACGACTTTAAACATATTTTGTTAAAAAAATAGAAAATCTCTATAATTGAATGGATAACCTATGACTTAAATTGGAAAATAGTGTGGCAAAAGGAGAAATTGCTCGTTTTGAGCAATTTCTTCTTTTGTCACTATGTTTTCAAAAAAGCTGTCTGCTGCAGAGGCCTCAGAAAGCGTCTATATGAGGGAAAGGGTTAACACAAATACGTTTACAGCCTGAACGTTGATACTTGTCTCAACCCGTCAATGGAATCAATACCAGCTGGTGCTAGCAATACTGACTCTGTTACCATGACAACTGCTGAAGGCTGCTCAGTTTTGTTGATTTAAAAATACAATAGTTGATCTGTATACACCATGACACTTGCGTAAAGGGTATTAAATAAGTATAGATAGGTATGGGCCTTCGTTTTGAAAGCTTAAGTTCTGAAAATCTGTTGAGGTGTTACATTAAATAATTATAAACTATTGAATGCCCATATGCTGCAATGGGCTAAAAGAAACGTTTGTTATTAGGTTAATATGCAGAGGAATATATCGGTATTTGAACTACGATGTTCAGATTACTGTTAGTACTAGCAAGCCGAGCCCCGTTAGCTCAGTCGGTAGCGACGCGGGCTGTCAATCAATCCAGGGGTTGTGAGTTCGAACCCCGGCTCGGCCAACATTCTTTCCGACGTTTGACAAAAGTCACTGTGACAAGCGTCATCCGTCTTTCACCAATGGGTTAACAGTCTATGTGGAAAAGCAGCTCACAGCCAAACAATGCAGATTTCAGGTGAGACAGCTCGTTACGAGCTGACTCACCTGAATCTGTATTGTTTGCAAAAGAGCTCAATATTGCCTTTGGCGCTGAAAGAGTTAAGGTTAAGGTGATATAACTGAACAATTGTTGAAAATGGCGTTAAACCCTAATCAATCAATCAATCAATAGTACTAGCAGATACTAAACATAACTTCTGTGTTAGGACACATTGAAAACACGCAATCCGGGACAAAATGTCCACGGACAAAATGCCACAGGACATAATGTCCACAAACAAAACGCCACAATATTTTGTCCTCTTTTCATATTGTGGCATTTTGCCCGTGGACATTATATAAGTCCGTATAGACACTTTGTCCGTGGACATTATGTCCTGTGGCATTTTGTTCGTGGACATTATGTCCGGATACCGAAAACACGCATTGGGCGTATTTAGAATGTCCTAACACACCAAGCACTCGGGCATGCGCTAGCCGTATCAACCAATCAAATTACAGATTTTTTGGATAGTTCTCGAAAAAAACTCGGTATCAGGACAAACTGATTGCATCCTTGATCTCATTTTGAAAATCATCCTCTATCGTTAAGTGTCTGAAGAAATTGGTGTAAATTAAAGCATGTATAGGAAGACCAAGTGTATGATTTGGTTACACATATATTGTAATATATTGGAGCTATATCTCGTTTTTGAAACGTCGGTATCTGTGAAGCGGTTCATAAAACGAATGAAAACCCGGTTTTCAAACGTCATATACTGTGTAAAAGTGTAAAGTTAGAAAGGGGTAATGCTTGGCGCAAATCTCTCTCTCTCTCTCTATATATATATATATTTATTCCTCTTTTTACTTTACTTTTTCTAATATGCTACAAATCTGCAGTAAACGATTTTGAAGGCATCGAGACGAAAAGAAAAACTAAAAAGAAACTCTCTATAAATGAAAGGATCTCTATTGAATGGATGTGCATATATTGTGTATACATGATTAATTGTTCGTTATGAGCAATTCCCCCATTTTTAAAAGTCGTCTTCTGCAAATGCGTAACAATACGCATGTATGTTAGAAAAGGGTTAACCCTTTACCTCATATGGAGGCTTTCTGACGCCTCTGCAGCAGACGGTTTTTTGAAAACATAGTGACAAAAGAAGAAATTGCTCAAAACGAGCAATTTCTCCCTTTGCCACAATGTTTTCCACTTTTAGTCATAGGTTATCCATTCAATTATAGAGATTTTCTCTTTGTTGACAAAATATGTTCAAAGTCGTCTGCTGCAGAATTGTCGTATGAGGGAAACGGTTAACGAGCATTTTCATTGAATATCTCATTCAGTTATACCGTTCTAGACTTTTAGTCATAGGTTATCCATTCAGTTATAGAGATTTTCTATTTTTTGACCAAATATGTTCAAAGTCGTCTGCTGCTGCAGAATTGTCGTATGAGGGAAAAGGGTTAACGAGCATTTTCATTGAATATCTCATTCAGTTATACCGTTCTAGACTTTTAGTCATAGGTTATCCATTCAATTATAGAGATTTTCTATTTTGTTGACCAAATATGTTCAAAGTCGTCTGCTGCAGAATGGCCGTATGAGGGAAAAGGGTTAACGAGCTTTTTCATTGAATATCTCATTCAGTTAGACCGTTCTAGACTTTTAGTCATAGGTTATCCATTCAGTTATAGAGATTTTCTATTTTGTTGACAAAATATGTTCAAAGTCGTCTGCTGCAGAATTGTCGTGTGAGGGAAAGGGGTTAACGAGCTTTTTCATTGAATATCTCATTCAGTTATACCGTTCTAGACTCGTTGAAACCCCATAAACCAGCTAGGGAATACCATAGTTTGTGGGAGGTTAATAGGAGTATCGACCTCGCGTTTCATTCACTCTTGACCCTAATGGCCGTGTGTAGATTAGCATATACAGTAAAATACCCCGTAAACAATGTCATTAAGATAAGATTCGAGATAGACGAAAGTTTCATGGTCTTTGATTGAAGCTACCGATAATTTATGATTGATAGGGGCTACCTTTAATTACTTCTCAAAAGTGTTATTCTTAAGTCCGTCCTTTTTCTTGTATGTATCGTTTTTAAAGTCAACAAATATGGGTTTTATAATTAAAACATATAATGTATAATTAAGCATAATCATATTCCCTAAGCAATGTCGTTTTAAAACGATTTGAATTAGAGAAAGACGAACTATGTTCATGGTCTTTGATAGAAACAACTGATAATAATCGATTGCTAGGACAATTTCTTCTGAAATGTCATACTTAGATTCCCTCGTATGTTGTAAAAACATATGGTCTGTGTTAACAAGGAATCATCTAGAAATTAGCTTATACAGTTAAAATACGTCGTTAATACTATCACTAAAATTACAATTCGAGATAGACCAAAGGTTCATAGCCGAGTTTTGGTCTTATCCGAATTCATAGATAGATATGCAAAGCCAATCCTAAAAAAGTCAATACACTCTGTCCGTTACAGTCGATTTCCGAACAAAAGCCATGTGATGCACCGGGTAGTTTTTTACGATTAACTGTTTGCTAGAGATGCATGATGAAGGGCGTGGCTTTGAAATACGATCTCGGGTCTATTTATTATGTACGGGCTCATCCGGATGGTATCCCAATGCCCAAAGGTCATTTTGAACACTTTGAAATCCAACTAGAAATAAATTCATATTTGGGTCCGTCCAAGCAAAACTGTACATTCAGTGTAGGTTGATATCAGCCTGTATATCTGCTCTGTCTCCACAGGGTATACATAGGTTAACCGAAGCTTCTAACAAGCTTGTTTAAGTAATATGTAAACAGTGTAGCTCTTGACCAGACAGCATGTTTTCACAAGATTATATGGATCAACACATTTCATAAAAGTCAAATTGTACCTTTCCAAGTGGACGGACTCGAACAAGAATTTATTTCCGTTTGAGTGAAGCGTAAGCAAAAGAAAATTTGGAATGGAATACAATACGAAACAGTTCGTATATTTATGGAAATTCAGCCGTTGAATGAATATTCACGTAAGACGTCCGCAGTCTAGACGAGTTAAGCCGAAGAAGTCCGAATACAGAATTAGGTCAAATATGGAAGCTGGAATTATCGACATGAAGAACCAACCAAAAGTAATTTACAAAATACTCTCGCGAGAATTGGCCAAAGTTTAGAGGTTCCAATCAGGAAAGTCTCGCGAGAATTGTAATCATTATGTGAGATATTATTTGTGACATATCGGGCTTAAATGAAATATTGGGTGTTGAATCAATTCAAAAGCCCTGTGACAGAATGATTTAGCTAAGCGTTACAGTTGTAACAGAAAGAACGGACCATATGAAGAAATATCTAATGCGGTTTAACAGTTAGCCTGTGTCACACGTAAGACGACCTAGGGGCGACCATTAAAGGTGTGTGCCTCTATTGGTACTCGCAGCCTTAATTACAGTATAAGACCTGTACAGCCGTTACACTTTCCCACATACAACTAATCTGCTGCAGACGACATTGAAAAAAAATTGGCAAAAAAAAGACATATTTCTGTTAATGAAAATATATTTATTGAATAGAGTTGAAAACATGGAGAACTTGCTCATTATGAGCAATTTTTTTTCATTTTGTCTTAATGTTTTCAAAAGTCGCCTGCTATAGAGGTGTCAAAATGTGTCTGTATGAGGGAAATATATTATTACAGTGTTAGATCTGTAGTTATGAGCAAGATCCGAATACAATGGTGTGCAGTTTGATCGTATTGAGATTAATTTCATGATCTCCGAATCTCCATTTTCTTGACACCTGAGTATTTTTCATTACAAACATGTACATGAATATTATAGTATATGACGGAATGACATATGTACATTCGAAAGGTCGATATTAACTCGTATTGGCAGCAGGTTCTATCGAAACCTAGATTGATAGACCCTGGTGATTTATTTATTTATTTATTGGGGTTTTACGCCGCTTTCAACAATATTTCAGTTATATCACGGCGACAGTTCACTCATTCATGATCCCTGGGTAAACAAACCAGTACTAGGCTAGAAAATGTGCCTTGCCCAAGAGCACTCCACCATGACCGTAGTCCCGCGACTGGGGATCGAACCCGGGACACCCGGTTTCGAAATCCCCGACGCTAACCACTCGACCACAGCGGATTCCTAGACCCTGGTGAACGAGTGCAAAGAAGAAATCATGCACAAAGGGTATGTGTTGTTATGGTTAACATCGTATGATTATTTTAGAACTGACTGATTCAGAAATCATTGTGTAAACATTTTGAAATCTCAATGCTGGCCGATTAACATTGGGAATTTGGAACCAGACGTGAATATAAAACGCATGGTTCTTACACCGAAACAAACACATGGTTACCCCTATATCTTGTATACAGGTGAGGTAATTTGGTTTTACGGGCGAGACTGTTTCGTGTTGGATCTGATGATAGCCATGTTCAATTCCGACAGTTAGTTACTCATTATGATCTTTGCATTGAGTTTTAAATGTGGGCGGGTTTTGTTTTTCACGGTGAATTGCACGTGATGCTGGCGTTTACGAGTTTTTAACGAATTGCACCGAGTTGGTATTTTAACTAGCCGGCAGACAGCCCGAACGGAACCTGTCACCCTTAACCCGAAGCAGAGGTCTTCGCTTCATGCGCATTATACAATAAACGACGATGGATAGCGCTCATTAACACTCTTTTAGCGTCAATGTCAATATATTGAGATGTTAGCGAATAATACGGACTCGTGTGAGTCAGGTCTCGTCAGAAACCCCATCACATGAAATCATCATTGTTTGCCGTTTAGTTATCAAAATATTTTTATAACGTGAAAAATGATTTGAAATGTGGAAGGGTCTAGCGCTTAAAGAATCAATGCATTATAAACTACTATATATCGAGATATAACACATTTGCCTTTTTCTTGCGATGTTTTGTCATTTTGTAAATAGTCTATACCACAGTTATACGTTCGTACAGGGACACTATATAATATAGTGTTCCTGGTTCGTACAATGAGCAGTAATGAACCGTCCCGCGGGATAACCAACATTGTGGAATGAGCGTAAAGTGACGACCCGGATCAGCCTAAGCATGCCGTGCAGGCTAACCCAGACAGACACTGTTCGCCTCCTGTGGATTTTCTGTTTCAGGAATCATTACTTCATACCTCTATTTCACAGAGACGGAATGTGTCGGTCCGGATTAGGCTGCGCGGACTGCGCCATAATGTTGATTTTCTCGCGAGACGGCTCATTTACGGTTGAGTTATAAGACTGCAAAGTATCTGGAGTGCTGCATCTTTGTTTCTAAATTAATGTGATGCCAGAAGATAAAAGTTTTTATAGATTTAAAGATATTCAAACCCTTAGAACCCTGAACGTGAAGTTGGATCTCATCGATGGCATGTCGTCTGCCATGGACATTTGATGTATTGTTCTATAGTAGAATGGCGTTAACTCTTTCAGCGCCGAATTGTTTAAAGTAGACCCTTCTTTGTTGAAAATCAGACGACTCTATTTTCAAGTTGTTCGAATTTTGGAATATTTTTTATAACTAAAAGCAAAACAATGCAGATTTCAGGTGAGACAACTCGTCACGATGTCTCAACTGAATCTGTATTGTTTGTAAAAAGCTCAATATTGCCTTTGGCGCTGAAAGAGTTAATGTATTATGATCAATAAAGCTGCACTAATGCAGCACTGTAGGAATACCGTCGAGGTATATTGAATCGAAAGTCGAAAGACCTCGATGTATCTATGTGTTCAAGTACTGAATTCATTTTTTGTATTGCAATTTTCGTAATTTATTTAACTTCGCAGCAGTCAGAACTGCTGCTATAAGGTTTTACAAATAAATATCCCTTCGAGTTAAACGATGTATACCAGTTATCTTCATTCGGATGAGTAGGCAAATACTGTTAAAGGAGTACAATGAATTACAAAACCAGCAACCGTTAGGCATTTGCGACCAGTGTAGACCCATATCAGACAACGCATAATGGTTTCGTCGTTGAATCTTATTTTTACTGCGTTATAAAATAATCTAATTTAGCTCGTGCGCCATAGTGATGCTGATCATGAAAGTTGCAACATGACAGCATTTGATACACGTGCTTTAATGAGCGTTAACACTCTAGTTTTTAATTTCAACATGTGTGAATATGTGTTTTGGCCTTTCCCTGCAATCAGTGAAGATTCAAACGAGTATGTGCATCAAAACAATCTCGCAAAAGCCTTCTTCGTGGCCATTTGCAGGTAATATGATCCTAGAAGCAACTTTTGATTGATTGATTGATTGATTGATTGATTGATTGGGGTTTAACGCCGTTTTTAACAATTTCTCAGTTATATCACGGCGGCCAGTTCACCTACTCATGCCTTTCCTGGTTTTCTCACACCAGTACTCCACACAACAATCTTCCCAAGCAACTGGCTGCTTTTCCACATAGACTTAGCCCATTGGTGGAAGAGAAATGACGCATGTCGCATTGACTTTTGTCAATCCTCGGAAAGAAAGTTGCCCGAGCCGGGATTCGAAATCACAACCCCTGGATTGACAGCCAGCGTCGCTACCGACTAAGCTACCGGGGCTCGGCAGCAACTTTTGATAAAACATCTATAAGCAGTATCCCGCTAGATTAGTGTCCATTCCCCTGGATGCAACATTGAAATATCAATGATACACCTAAACGATGGACACGCCTTATATCAACGTGTTAACCCTTTCCCACATAGAGCAATTCTGCAGCAGACGACTTTGAACAAACGTCGTCAAAATATGCAAAATCTTCATAATTGAATGGATAACCTATGACTAAAAGTGGAAAACATTGTGACAAAAGGAGAAATTGCACGTTTTGTGCAATTTCTTCTTTTGTTACTATGTTTACAAAAAAAACGTCTGCTGCAGAGGCTTCAGAAAGCGTCTATATGAGGGAAAGGGTTAAGACCTATTTCAAGTGGAGCGACTCATTTATGCATAACAATAAGATTTTTCTGGTTTTGTATACCAGAGTATAGCGTTGCTATGGCGATGTAATGGTTTATACATCGGCGTCATGAAGAATAACATAAACGAAAATGATAAAATAAATAAGTACTATACTGAATATTGTTACATTTACGGAATTAAACGGCTTGTGGAGAGTGTGTATGTCCTTCTTCTCGCTCTCTCTAATTACCTTATTAACCTCCTTCTCACTCTCTCTAATTATCCTACTTCTTTCCCGAGTTGTTATTCTTCCTCTGTCTCTCTGTGGCTCTCTATGTCTCCCTGTCTGTCTGTCTGTCTGTCTGTCTGTCTGTCTGTCTGTCTGTCTGTCTGTCTGTCTGTCTGTCTGTCTGTCTGTCTGTCTGTCTGTCTGTCTGTCTGTCTCTCTGTGTCTCTCTGTCTCTGTCTCTGTCTCTGTCTCTGTCTCTGTCTCTCTGTCTCTCTGTCTCTCTGTCTCTCTGTCTCTCTCTCTCTCTCTGTCTCTCTCTCTGTCTCTCTCTCTCTCTGTCTCTCTCTCTGTCTCTCTCTCTGTGTGTCTCTCTCTCTCTCTTTCTCTCTCTCTCTCTCTCTCTCTCTCTCTCTCTCTCTCTCTCTCTCTCTCTCTCTCTCTCTCTCTCTCTCTCTCTCTCTCTCTCTCTTTGTCTCTCTCTCTTTCTTTTTCTCTCTCTCACCCACACACACCCTCCCTATCTCCTTCTCTCTTTATCTTATGTACAGCATATCAACCGTTATCCCGCTATTTTGATGCAATAAGTTCTTCATCATTTAGTGTGTTATACGTGCTTGTACATTCATTGTGTCAGCATGCAGTGTGTCATATAATATTGATAAAACAGTCGTCCCACGAGAAAATCAACTCTGTAGAGTCAAAGCATGCCGCGCAGGCTAACCCGGTCAGACAGTGTTCGCCTCCTGTGGATTTTTTGTTTCAGGAATCAGTACTCTATACATATAACTTCCTGAGACGGAATGTGTCGGCCCGGATAAGCCTGCGCGGACTGCGCAGACCATAATGTAGGTTTTATAGTGATACGGCTCAAATGGGTATATATTGATCAAGAGCAGACTTCGAACATGTGCAGGCCGTTCTATGTCTATAATGGGTGTAAATGAAGTTGATAGTCTAACAGTACGGAATACTCAAATGTCGCTTAAAGTCACGGTTAGCAGGGAAATTGCTAAGTGTTACCATATGTTTTAGGTGTTACATTATTGCCGACAAATGTCACTCAGGGAATTAAAGGCACTCCATATACCTGTGTAGAACTGAACGAAAACATATGAGCCGTTCCACGAGAAAACCAACATAATGGACGGTGCGTTCTTCATCGACCCAGATCAGCCTGCGCAGTCCGCGCAATCCGCGTAGGCTAATCCGGGCCGACACATACCGTCTTAGGGGTATAGAGGTATAGAGTAATGGTTCCTGAAACAGAAAATACACTGGAGGCGAAAATTGTCTGTCCGGGTTAGCCTGCGCGGCATGCCTAGGCTGATCCGGGTCGATACTTTACGCAGAGTCCACAATGTTGGTTTTCTCGCGGGACGACTCGTATGGCACCTGGAACTAATTTACCGATAGTTAGATTGCTATAGCAACTGTTCAATAATGTGTAGAGTGAAACCGGTATACCTGCTAAAAAATGAAAATATGTCAAAGTTGATGATATAACTTGTATTCAACAGACATTAGCAGAAAGTCAATCTTAAGAACGTGCGACAAGTTTTAATTTAAACATTATTTATTTTACATCGATTGCGAAGCAAGCTTTCAGCTCATATTAATCACGCTCGATGTCTGCTTCCTGGAGACTTAACCAGTACTTGCGCCGTTTGTGTGGAAAAATCCCAAAGTCAGGACCCGCTCATAACGCGACTCGAACCAGGGACCTTTGATACGAGAGGCCGACGCTCTACCTCTGCACCACTGTCTTCCAAGTGTTGAACCAAACACCCAGTGCATCAGCAGACTGATCATAGTCTGATCTGTTCGACAATTTGTCATAGCAAACCGTATTTTACACTAAACACAAACTATGGAGCACCGCTCATTTATAAACGTGTATTAGTTATACTAATGTTGGTGTTCATTGAGCAGCGTTTATATATAGACGTGTACTATTTACATTCATGTTGGTGTTCATGGAACACCACTTATTCATATACTTGCCATAGTTATACTAATGTCGATGTCCATGGAGCACCGTTTATATATAGACGTGTAATATTTACATTCATGCTGGTGTTCATGGAGCACTTATTTATATACTTGTTATATTTACACTAATGTTGGTGTTCATTGAGCACAGCTCATTTATAGACGTGTTATATTTACAATAATGTTAGTGTTCATTGAACTACGTTTGTATTTACACTTATGTTGGGGTTCATGGAGCACCATTTATATATAGACTTGTACTATTTACACTAATGTTGGTGTTCATGGAGCACCATTTATATATAGACTTGTAATATTTACACTTATGTTGGTGTACATGGAGCACCGTTTATATATATACTTGTACTATGTACACTTATGTTGGTGTACATGGAGCACCGTTTATATATAGACTTGTACTATTTACACTTATGTTGGTGTACATGGAGCACCGTTTATATATAGACTTGTACTATTTACACTTATGTTGGTGTTCATGGAGCACCATTTATATATAGACTTGTACTATTTACACTTATGTTGGTGTTCATGGAGCACCGTTTATATATAGACTTGTACTATTTACACTTATGTTGGTGTTCATGGAGCACCGATTATACATAGACTTGTACTATTTACACTTATGTTGGTGTTCAAGGAGCACCGATTATACATAGACGTGTACTATTTACACTTATGTTGGTGTTCATGGAGCACCGATTATATATAGACGTGTACTATTTACACTTATGTTGGTGTTCACCGATTACCGATTATATATAGACGTGTACTATTTACACTTATGTTGGTGTTCATGGAGCACCTATTATACATATACGTGTACTATTTACACTTATGTTGGTGTTCATGGAGCACCGTTTAAATATAGACGTGTAATATTTACACTTATGTTGGTGTTCATGGAGCACCGATTATATATATAAACGTGTAATATTTACATTCATGTTGGTGTTCATGGAACACAGCTCAAATCTCATACATAATACCCTAGTTCTTTGAACAATGGTGAGGATCCGGTTGATGATGTCAAGTAATGTGTTAAGAACATTATTTCCTGAAAACAGTGAACGTCTCAAAATATTATATAAAACGTCTGAGATCTTTTGATGCATCTCCATCAGAGGACTGTAAAAATATTGTTAGAGACAGAACGTTGCTCGAGATGTGTTCAGTTGAACCTCAACATCATACTTCTATTTACCAAACAGTTACATTAATTTCAAAAAGAAGATGTTTACGCAGAAGGACAATAAAACTATCCATTTCGAGGAAAGTGTTACCTCTTTCAGCGCCAAAGGCAATATTGAGTTTTTTGCAAACAATACTGATTCAGGTGAGTCAGCTCGTAACGAGCTGTCTCACCTGAAATCAGCATTGTTTGCATTTTAGTTATCAAAATAGTCCACACTTTTATTACATCAGAAATGGAGACGCCCGATTTAGAACATGGAAGAGTCTAATTTAAACAATTCGGCGCTGAAGGAGTTAACCCAGCCTGCGTGCGTGCTATAAATGGAAGAAGAACGACATATTGCGGTTGTTCAGTACTGTCAGTGTGTTTTATAGTCCCGATAGATGTGTCTGTGTTTTATCACGCGCATGATTGTTCTTGAAGACTCCAATACATAGGCAAGGCATTGTTAATTGTGGAACATCACTACTGAACATCAGCCGCGCCTGGCGTTTCGGGATCGTGCCGTAATTGCAAACACTGAATTACTCAACTGACACTGTGTGTACGAACAGTTTCATGAGAGACATCCATATATTCTGACAAGGGGCAGGTAACCGGATTAGTATGGGAAAATGATAAGACAGAGAGTTTAATTGAAGTTGAAATTGGGCATTTTAGGATTTAACCCTTTCAGCGCCGAATTGTTTAAAGTAGACTATTCCATGTTCGAACTCGGACGACTCTATTTTCATGTGATAGGATTTTTGGAATATTTTTATAACTCACTGCCAAACAATGCAGATTTCAGGTGAGACAGCTCGTTACTAGCTAACTCACCTGAGTCTGTATTGTTTGCAAAAAGCTCAATATTGCCTTTGGCGCTGAAAGAGTTAAAATGCGTTAAATTTAATTAAATACATTATAAAATATATGAATATGAAAACATATTCAAACACCCCCAGATATCTAAATGCATCGTTTGACGAAATACATAGCAGTGTAAGTTCACTAGTTATTCGCCAATGCATGTAAATGTCCGGCTTTATGGTGTTGAAATCTAAATGCATCTTGTGACAGAAAACCTAGAAGTGTAAGTTTACTTTCCGAAATACAACAAATTTACAGCAGACGATTTTAACTCTTTCAGCGCCACAGGCAATATTGAGGTTTTTTGCAAACAATGCAGATTCAGGCGAGCCAGCTCGTGACGAGCTGTCTCACCTGAAATCAGCATTGTTTGCGTTTTAGTTACCAAAATAGTCAAAACCTTTCATAAATTGAGAAATGAACATACCCACAGGCAATATTGAGGTTTTTGCAAACAATGCAGATTCAGGCGAGCCAGCTCGTGACGAGCTGTCTCACCTGAAATCAGCATTATTTGCCTTTTAGTTACCAAAATAGTCCAAAACTTTCATAAAATTGAGAAATAAACATACCCACAGGCAATATTGAGGTTTTTGCAAACAATGCAGATTCAGGCGAGCCAGCTCGTGACGAGCTGTCTCACCTGAAATCAGCATTGTTTGCCTTTTAGTTACCAAAATAGTCCAAAACTTTCATAAATTGAGAAATGACCATACCCGCTGAAAGAGTTAAAAAAAACCGCAGCAAACAATAGTAAACGTTTATATAAATCAATAGTAAACGTTTATATAAATGAAAATATACTTATTGAGTAGTTTAAAAAACAGTGCGGTAAAAGGAGAAATTTCTCCTTTTGCCATAATGTTTTTAAGTTTTCGGAAGTTGCCTGCTGTTTATGCGTCAAAATGCGTCTGCAAGTGTGAAAGGGTTACGTCTCGGCATATGCTATAAAACCTTCGGAGATTGATTGGGACAAGAATTATATGTACGATACTTAAACGGACCTTGTCGTATCGGCGAATACTGAAGACCAGCACAATTATATGCATACAGAAAGTCTCACTAGAAACATTAAACAGAAATTGCTTAATACCTTTTCATTCACCCACAACGGTTAAAACCCTGTATTTAAATGTATTATTCAATTCTTCATTCGCAAAAGTCTACTGAACCGATACCATCATAGCATACAGTGTCCTTACAACGAACATAATTAGGTTTGTGTAAAAGATAACAATGCCACTGTGCCAAGCCAGTCGACACAATAAACACCAGCGAAATATGATTTGAAATGTGCAGATAATAGGGAATGACATTCATATGAGATTTTTACATTCGCCTGTTTTCACAATTATCTCAGTGAAATGCATCTAGATCAAATAGAGGTTTCAATTGAAAATGTTCATGTTTGGCAGCTATCCCAAACACAAGCGTACATATTCTATATCACTAAAGATAGTTTAGCAAAAAACGCTGTCGAACGACCATTATATATTATTCCATGGTTATTCAACGAAAGGGTACGGTAAGAGTTTAACGTTAAGTTACTGACTGCTACCTGCTAAACACATCATTTGCTATAAGTGACTGATAAGCCATCTACATGTACACCTGGTTATAAATTAACACCAGACTCCGTATATAAGCGGGCTATGTTTTACCTGTTTTGTTTCCCCTTTGTGCAGACAGAGATAACCATCCTCCCATTTAACCGTAACAAACAATATAATAAATCTTCAGCAGACGACTTTAAAAACGTCTAGACAAATCGATATATCGAAACTCTTATACCCGTAAATAAAAGCGTACTTTTAGATATATCATTGTCAATAATCATCCGCTATAATTGTTACAAACTGCGTATGCATGTGGGAAAGGGTTATTTAACCCTTTCCCTCATATAGACGCTTTTTGACGCCTCTGCAGCAGATACCTTTTTGAAAACATAGTGACAAAAGAAGAAATTGCACAAAACGTGCAATATCTCCTTTTGCCACAATGTTTTCCACTTTTATTCAAAAGTTCTCCATTCAATTATAGAGATTTTCCATTTTTTGACAAAATATGTTCAAAGTCGTCTGCTGCTGAATTGTTGTATGAGGGAAAGGGTTACCGACTGGCCATTTGAGGTCATATTGACTTTCCGTATAAACAGATCAGTGAAATGTAAATGTCGAGGGCTTGGCGTGAAACAGTTGTAACTCAAAACCTATTTTGAAAACCCTGGTTTAGGGGCAATTTTGACCCTTTTGTAAACAATGATGCAAATTAAGGTGCCATTGCTCAGAACGAGCAATGGCACCTAAATTTCTATTGTTTACCAAGAAAAATGATTTAACGCTTATAAAGACTTTATGGCGAAGTGATTAACCTTGGTAAAAAAATACCAATTTTAGTTACGACCGTTTCACGCCAAGCCCTCGATGTGGGTTAATGCAGTGGGTAAGTGCATTCATACATCAGAATTTTGGAAAAGTTGTAGTATAATATCCGCTCGGAGTTGAAAATAAGGTGAAAAAAAGAAATGGAAAAAATACTCGTTTTGAAAGTTTTCTCTATTTCCAATAATGTTTTCATGTACATATTAATCCGTCTGTAGTCAAGTCAAAAGTTAACAGGGAAAAAGAAGAAACATTTCGAAGATTCAACTTCAGGATTTCATCAAAGTTTTGTGGTGTAATTACTACCTATCCCATATCCATTTACCTATACTGTTCGTCTGTCAACTCAAGTGCACTCGGTAAATAACTCACAGCATAAGACTATTGGTTATCTACCGGCAAATAAATACAGACTACTGTTACATAAAAACGCTGATTGCGCAAGTTTCTAAAAATATATCTCAACTGACATGCGGTTAGATATATATAAGTGTTGGTCGATTTCAGAATAGATATATATAATCTGTTTTCGTGTGGCCTTGATTGTTTCATGTGTTTGTGAAGAGTGGAGGGCTTGGTGAGACTATGTGATCACTTAGACTCGTCCATGAGTAAATGATGTATAAGCAATAACGATATGTTGATTTAACAGTTCAAATCTCTTTGAAGAGGTAGCATTAAACATGATTCATAACTGTGTCTTATCTTTTACGCGTTTTCATGTCCATTTTGTATATTTCTTTCCCGCTGCTTTCAACAGAATTACGTTATTCTTGATTACTTGCCGATATTATTGTTAAGAATTGTGTTTGGAGTAGTTGGAGTGTCTTGCCTTCACATGATTGAAAATTAATTATATTTCGAGGGCTTGGCGTGAAACAGTTGTAACTAAAAGCCTATTTTGAAAACCCTGGTTTAGGGGCAATTTTGACCCCTTTGTAAACAATGCAAAATTTAGAACGAGCAATGGCACCTAAATTTCCATTGTTTACCAAGAAAAATGATTTAACGCTTATAAAGACTTTATGGCGAGGTGATTAACCTTGGTAAAAAAAATAGCAATTTTAGTTACAACCGTTTCACACCAAGCCCTCGATTTGTACTTCATGCCATAATTTTTCATTGAAATTTGCATGTTGTTAAATGTAATGTTTGTGTGTGTTATATTATTATTTATTAAAGGCCATATGAAAATAAGATATGTATGGCCATTGTTAAATTATCTGTATGTGTCATAGATGTTACCTTAAAAAAATAAAGATATTATTATTATTATTATAATTATTATTATTATTATTATTATTAGTAGTAGTAGTAGTAGTAGTATACCACTGCTGGTATCCCGATGCCAGTGCACCAGGCGATATGTACTCCCCGCAAACCCTGAGCGCATAGGACGTGAGCAACGACTACCAATTTAAAGTGTTTAGTACGACCCGACCGGGTATTGAACCTTGGTCTCTCAGTCTCGAGGCCAACGGTCTAACACTTAAATCACCGGGGCGGTAACTTGGTCTCTCAGTCTCGAGGCCAACGGTCTGACACTAACATCACCGGGGCGGTTAACATAACAATGTAGTCCAGTCATTCAAATTATCTGATTAATAACCCTGTCGCACATATAAACAGCACACTCGCAGATTATGTATAGCCATATGTCATGCGACTTTATATCATGATATGTAAATATGTAAATATACAAATAACGATAACTTATAGGCCCAAAGCGCCGGGTGTTCTTATTGTTTTGCTTTTATATTATATTGTTAAACTAAATATGTTTCACACATGTCACCTTAACCCTTTCCCTCATACGACACTATGATTCTGCAGCAGACGACTTTTGAACGTATTTTGTCAAAACATAGAAAAATCTCCATAATTGAATGGATAACCTATGACAAAAAGTGGAAAACATTGTGGCAAAAGGAGAAATTGCACGTTTTGTGCAATTTCTTCTTTTGTCACTATGTTTTCAAAAAGCCGTCTGCTGCAGAGGCGTCAGAAAGCGTCTATATGAGGGAAAGGGTTAAGGGCAGGGTGACATATAGGAATTATTTTGCCATGGTATGTCCATCTGCCTGTGTGTCACTCTTGCACGTGCTTATTGTTTTGCTTTTATATTATATTGTTAAACTAAATATGTTTCACACATGTCACCTGAGGCGTCAGAAAGCGTCTATATGAGGTAAAGGGTTAATTAACAATTTATTATCTTATCTTCTTATCTTAGACGCTTTCTGACGCCTCTGCAGCAGAAGTTTATTGAAATCATTGCGGCAAAAGGGGAAATTGCTCATAATGAGTAATTTCCCCATTTGCCACAATGATTTCAACTCTATTTAATATTTATACTATCATTTATAGAGATTTTCTATATTTTGGACTTGATAATTTCAAAGTCGTCTGCTGCAGATTTATTGGATGTGGGAAAGGGTTAAAGGGAAACTGATGGGTCTTTAAATCCTAACGTCCTGTAACCGCTAGCATATTATCCGAGACCTTTACAGCGACCAGTATAGATACAATGAATATATCCCTTCTAAAACAGTCCCTTCATTTAAATATTTTCAGAGAAATGTATAAAATCTACGAAAAACTTAGGGAATCCGCCGTGGTCGAACGGTTAGCGTCGGGTATTTGAAACCGGTTGTCTCGGGTTCGATCCCCAGTCGCGGCACGACGGTCATGGTGGAGTGCCCTTGGGCAAGCCGCATTTTCTAGCCTAATACTTAGGAAATAGATCTCATTTTGAAATCAGTTTTATTAACAGTCTATGGACATTTTATTTTGATTATACCTTTTACAATTGTTCTTAAACTTAGTATGGGCAATATGTTACTGTCTCATTCTAACACAACGTTTTCGACCGCGCCAAAAATGTTGGTAAAACACGTGAATGACGTCATTTAAAACAGTTACGTCAACGTTACAATTCAAATTTCCAAACGGCATCTACAACAAAAGCTCGTGACTTCATTCAAAAAATGTCAAGCCCAACGTAGTAACGCATGCGCTCTGAGAAACGTTGTATGAAAAATACTCGGGGGGGAATTCCAACAGCCAAAAATAGTTCCGGAAATTTAGAGTGATATACTGCATTTAGATCACGCTCAAATCCTTCTTTGTGTATAGAAGAGAAATTGTCAATAGTGTTAGAATGGTTGTTTGATCATGAATAAGTGAACAGTCGTGATATAACTGAAATAATGTTGAAAGCGGCGTAATACCCCAATATAAATATGAGTTACCATAGAAAGGTAGAGTTGAACTCATTCCAAGCTGATATGATACCGTGAATACTTTAACATTATGGATTGGATCCAGTCTAATCTCTTTTTCTATGTTCTACTCTATTGAATAAAATATGTTGTTGCTTTTTCGAAAAAAAAAACCACACACCTGGAAACGCGTTTAACACCTGAACAAGTCAGAAAGTACAACCAATCACATTTATCTCGATAGTGGGTGGAAGGAAGTATGTCCTGTACATGTTTGGCTAAATAAACCCTTTAAGATAATCCACGCACCTATGCGTACGTGTTTTCTACATCGAAAACGTTTCCCTTCATCGCTCGCTGAACGGAATGTCATGCGAAAGCAGACTCTCAATGTTGTCTAATTGTTACCGTGCAGATGCCTAGATAAGGGGGCGTAAAGTGGTTGTTTCCGAAAAGTATATGAACCCTCCACGAGAAAACCAACAGTATGGACTTTGCGTAAAGTATGTACCCGTGTCAGACTAAGCATGCCGCACAGTCTAACCCGGACAGACACTGTTCGTCTCCTGTGGATTTTCTGTTTCAGGAATCAGTACTCTTCATCTCCATATCTCTGAAACGGAAAATGAAGGCCCATACATTACGCAGAATCCATAATTTTGGTTTTCTCGTGTAAGGGATCATATCTGTTATTACCCAATTAAACTCAATGGTGTGGCATCAAAATAATCGTTTCACTTCCAAGTGATACATTTATTGATTGTTTGTTGTTTTACGCCGTTGTCAACAGTTTTTCAGTTATATCACGGCGTTTCCTGGGTAAGTTACCAGCACTACTGGTCCAATTTTCCTGACACCGGCCAGTCAGTCCTAATGCTTATCCCGTAACCCTGAGCGCCAAGGAGGGCAAACTTTACTACCGTTGTTTTAGAATATGTGGTATCCACCCGGCCTTAGATCGAACCCACGACCTCTCGCCCCTTGAGGCGTACCACTACACCACCGAGGCGGTTCCTAGGGATAAAGGATCGAAACATGAGTGTAGGCAATACTATACACACCTCTTATGCAGAGTTGTTGATTTATTGTCTAAATAACTTTCAAATAAATTAATAAAATCACGCATGCATTTGGCTACTAAACAGTCTTACGTTAACTTTGCTCTTGTCTTTGATGGTTGCAGTCGTTTATAAATTAAGGTATGCGGAAAGAACGTGAGAAACTATGTATTTTAACTATCGACTCCAAGCCGACGATCTTTTAGTGCTGACACGCCCCCTTTGAAGTCGGTTGAACAGGTACAAGTGTGAATAGTTAAAACAGATCGGGGTTATGGGGAAAAATAAACAATTTAAATTCTTAAAGTGATTCTTTGGTATTTATATTGTTTTTATGTTTACGTGTGAGTATGAATAAGGAAGGCGGACAATTAGAGACGAATGATGATGCAGACTAGGCTGAGCCTACGCGCAGTCTGATCAGAATCGGCCCTGTTCCTCATTCAATCGTACAATTTCCCTTGAGGTCACTTGAAAAACTTCCACGGACAATAATTATCTATAAAAGTTTGATTGTTATTGCCGTTTCAAGATCGTCTAATATCTGTTCCCGTGTCACCTGGCTCCATTGCTTTTTTGTGTTTTTCGGTTTGAGTGCCATTTTCAACGCTATTCTTTGCCATTTTATATGCTATACTATCATTCGGTCTGTGCACAAATTCCTAATGCTATTCAATCTTTGGTGTGTGCCCCAGTTTCAAAGCTATTTTAGCATACAGTTTGTGACCTATGTTTATGCTAGTCTGCGCCATTTCCAATGCTATTCTATCATTCAGTAGGTGTGTGCACCAGTTTCAAAGCTGTTTTATCCTTCAATTTGTGGCCGTTTTTAATGCTATTCTGTGCCATTTTTACTGCTATTTTATCATTCGGTTTGTGCACCAGTTTCAAAGCTGTTTTATCCTTCAATTTGTGGCCCGTTTGTAATGCTATTCTGCGCCATTTGTCAATGCTATTTTATCATTCGCTATGTGCCCCATTGCAAATGCTAATCTAATCCATTTTAAGCGTTATTCTGTTATTGGGTTTGTATGACATCTTTCAACATTGGAATTTCAACAATGCCTTCAACTCTGTGAACAGATATAATTTTTAGTTCAAAATGTTTGCATGTTTTTTAACAATTTTCATTTACAAAGCAAACGATTCCGAAAGTCCCATAATTATGTAAACAGTTAATAGTGGGTTAAGCTTTAGAAGAAAAACGAGTGTGACGGGCGTATTTAATCTGACTCTATTATACCGATATAATAGGAAAAACAATTAAGGCATATATTAATCAATACGCACAGAAAGAGAACACGCAAGGTAAACCAGGCATATAACAATATCGGAAAATTATTTTGTCTCGGCTATCAGATTTGTTTTTCAGCAGTTTAGAGACGTTCTAAGGACAGACTGCGGAAGAGCAATGAAACGGGTTGTTTTATGAATATATATGAGCCGTTCCACGAGAATACCGACATTATTGTATCTGCGTAATGTATCGACCCAGATCAGCCTGCGTAGACTGATCCGGGCCGACACATTTCTTCTCAGAGGGGATAGAGGTGTAGAGTAATGATTCCTGAAACAGAAAATCCACAGGAGGTGAAAGGTATCTATTCGGGTAAGCCTGCGCGGCATGCTTAGCCTGATCCGGGTCGATACTTTACGCAAGGTCCACAATGTTGGTTTGTTCGCGGGCGGCGCAATTATATATATATTTATAACCCTTATCCTGCTTTGCGCGACTTTATCTATTTCCCACATGCAAACGCATTTTGTCGCAACTGCAGGAGACGACGTATGAACACATATATTGTATTGCAAATGGAGAAATTAAACAATGAAGAGCAATGTCTCCTTTAGCCACTATGTGTTTAGTTCTATTACTTTCATTCATAGAATGTGTTATCAATATACATGCTTCGGTATTTCTTTTCAGACTCGTGTGTTGTTGGTATCCTGTATGATTGGAAATAGTTGACATGTGAGAGTTAAAGCCGGGGACAAGGCGGATATTGAAATCCTCAACACTATCACATATACGAGAAATCTCCGACCAATGAATTAACACACAGGCAGAAGCGTTTTGACGCGTCTGTAACAGATGATTTTTGAAGAAAAAAAATGGAAAGAAGAAGAAGAAATTGCTCATAATGAGCATTTTCTCTTTTTTGTCACAATGTTTTTCACCACTACTTGACAATTATACAGTCATTTATAGAGAGATATTCCAGAGTTTTGCCTGGACGTTTTAAAAGTCGCCTGGTGCGGGTTTTCTGTATGTGGGAAATGGTTAATGCGCCTTACCCTTTCCCTCATATAAACGCAGACGGCTTGGCAACAAAAGAAAAATTGCTCAAAACGAGCATTTTCTACTTTTGTCGTTTTCAACTCTTTTCAATTATTGTTGTATCATTTAAAGGGATTTTCTGTGATTTTGCCTAGACGTTTTCAAAAGTCGTCTTCTGCAGATTAGTTGTATGTGGGAAAGGGTTAAACCCCTATTCATCTATCGACCATAGGACATGTAGGGATGACCAAACTAAAGGGTTTAGTATACCGATTTTATGAATACATAGAATGTAGATATGACAAGATGTTTCAGACATATAACTTATTTACGAGTTTCTTCTAGACTGGAATCAGTCCCTAAAGTGACGGAATGACGTGCGAGTTGAATTAATGTGCTCACACTCTCTCGTGATACATATACCAGAGAACTAGATAGGAGGGAGTGAACACGTCTTTTCCCCCACCATGTTTCTCTTATTACTCAACAAAATCCAATGTTGTGGGTATCAAAAGCATCGCCTAACTTAGACGATTCTTTTGGTTACCCACAACATAGGGTTTGAATGTCGAATAAGGATTTTAGAACATGAAAAATGCCTCTTATCTAGAGCTCTGATTTGGATCTAAACTGTTCACAGAAACCAACGTATACATTTTCCCATGGACGGGTCGGTATATATTGTCTTTTTCAAAAGTCGTCTGCTTTCGAGAACCGCAGACAACTTGCGAAGTATCTAGAGAATAAGAAACCCATATTGATACAGCGTTTGAATACACTGTTGGGACGTGAAAACCCCCCGCTCAATTTAAATTATTCTTTCCAATAATGTTTAGTAAAAATCGTCTGCTTCAAATGTGTCTATTGCAGATTGCATTAGGAAGGGGGTGATAAGTCAGTTAAGCAGAATTCGTCTTGTATTATTCTGACCTAGCGAAGTTAACGTCTTTTAAATTATTAAACCATCTTATATAAATTGTAGATCCAGATCATCCTGTGCAATTAGGTGAACTGCACTGTTCACGAAATAGTTGCTGCACAAAGACGACGTTACTATTAACTTGAGTCAGTCCTTAATGCTAAAGTATTATTACAGTATCAGCATCAAATAGCATCATTTTCTGTTTCTATAGTAGCTCTTCAGTTACTGAACATGTAGGTCCATTATTTTCAGGTTCAGAGAGATGTTTTGATTGTTTTATATTTGAAAGTTTGTATTACGAAAGACTGTTTCCGGTCTATGTTCATCTAGCCAAGTGTTTCCTTGATTTGTTTGCACCAAATAACACCATCGTAAACATTTTGGCCAATTGGTGGGCGTAAGTTGACTTTTAAAAATCGTGCATCAATGTGTCAATGTTGTAACACAAAAGATATTGAAGATGTTACCATCTCCTTTTGTCAAGTCCTACATATATTAATGTTTCCAACTGTATAATAATATTACACTTATTACATGATATTTTGAATATTTCGAGCTTAATGTTTAAAAAAATCGTATGCTTCAAACAGTTGATGTAATAGGGTAAGAGTAAAGGGTTTCAATGATGAATCGTAAGTAAAACAGGTGTGCTCTTATGAAGTGTATTGCAGCACGCTGAATGAAACAGAAATATGAACTTTTTACCATTCACTAGACTAATTAAACTTCATTGCGAAAAGCCATTTAAACGATACTTGCAATCTATCATAGGTATTCTGGAAAACGCGTTTTTTGTAATATTTTCATGTCGGTTTTAACTTTCATTGATGGAAGAAGTTGCGCTGAGGTCTGATTGCCAAAAATATGTGTATAGTACTTATTTATTTATTTATTGGGGTTTTACGCCGCTTTCAACATTATTTCAGTTATATCACGGCGACAGTTCACTCATTCATGATCCCTGGGTAAACAAACCAGTACTAGGCTAGAAAATGTGCCTTGCCCAAGGGCACTCCACCATGACCGTAGTACCGCGACTGGGGATCGAAACCGGGACAGCCGGTTTCGAAATCCTCGACTCTAACCACTCGACCACAGCGGATTCCCATGTGTATAGTACATGTATGTACATACTCTCACAACGTCCTGTTACGTTGTATTTTTAATTGTTTATCCCTTTCCCAAATACAACAAATCTGCAGCAGACAACTTTGAAATCTTCTAGGCAAAAATATGAACACTCTCTATAATAAAAAAGAAAGGTATAATTATTTAATAGATTTGAAAACATTGTGACAAAAGGTCGTCAGCTGGAGAAGTTTCAGAAAGCGTTAGTATAAAAGTATGGGTTTATCAGAAGTAGGATGCGTATTTGACTCATACATTCAAGCAGGCAGTAGAAGTTTGACATTGTGTAGACCTATAGCCAAATGTATTCCCATCTACATAAATATGAGCCGCGCCAGACGATACTAGGTCTTGCAATCTCATTAAAATCATCTCCTATTAACGCTACGCTTACATTTGGTCAGATCGTGTACTTTAGTCAGATTGCAGGTCTTGTTACCTAACCTGTTTCCACTTACAACAAATCTGCAGCAGACGATTTTGAAATCATCTGGGAAAAACTATCCAAAAATCTCTAAAAGTTACAGTTTAAATATTGAATATAGTTGAAAGGATTGTGGTAAAAGCAGGAATTGCTCATGTTGAGCACTTTCTTCTTTTGTCACAATATTTTCAAAAAGTCTTCTGTTGCAAAGGTGTCGGAAAGTGTCTTTATGCGGGAAAGGGTTAGCCATTCATCACTGATTGAATTTGGATTTAACGCAGTTTTCAGAAATGTCTTCAGTTATAGCACGGCGACCAGTTTAACCACTCTTTCTCACACCAGTACTCCAAAAAAGATAATTTCAATGCAACTAGCTGCTTTTCCACATAGACTATTAACGCATTGATTGAAGACGAATGACGCTTGTCACACAATGACTTTTGTCAAAAGTCGGAAAGAATGTTGGCCGAACTGGGGTTCGAACCCACAATCCCTAGATTGATAGCTCGCGTTTAGGCAACATACACGCGCACCACTGTCGATCAAGATCAGCCTGCGATCTCTTCACACGTAGTCTTGTCGTGAACTATCCGCTCGTGCTGGAAACTTTCACATATGGGCTAACAGTCTATGTGGAAAAGAAGCCAGTTGCTTGGAAAGTATGATGTATGAAGTACTGGTGTGAGGAAACCAGGAAACATATGAGTATGTAAACTGGCCGCCGTGTTATGAATGAACAATTGTTGAAAACGGCATTCAACCCCAATCAATCAACCAATCAAATCGCTCTAAAAATATCGACCCTAATGTAAACTCACGAATACATATACGTTAACGAGTAAATCCCAAAGATCATAGAATCAATGTTATGAATGCACCAGGATGTGCGTTTAGAGGAATGTTTATCTAGCTGTCTGTAAATCAAAACAATCCCATATCACCCCAGTCACACCAAAAGGTACTTGGGAAATGACGAAGTTACGGAGTTATTATATTCAAGCTCACATCAATGACCGAGCCAGCTGGCGGAAGTAGTACTTCTAATCCACCGTTTTGCCATCCGACAAACGGCTTTGGAAGTTAAACCAGCAAGGCTACTATTCTATTGTTTTTATCAGGAGAGTATACATGTATGGCTCTTGGTCCTCCTTTGATCCGCCGTGGTCGAGTGGTTGGCGTCGGGGATTTGGAACGGGGTGTCCCGGGTTCGATCTCCACTAGAAGCGATCATGTTGGAATGCCGTTGGGCAAGGCACATTTCATATCCTAGTACTGGTGTGTTTACCCAGGGAACATGACCAAGTGAAATGTCGCCGTAATATAACTGAAACATTGTTGAAAACGGCATAAAAAGCCTATAAAATAAACGTGTTCCTACTTGGCACAATTGAAGGAAGAACTCGACAGCGTAATCGCTGTTCACAAATTCAACCGAAACTCACTCTGTTGTATCATGCATATTTTCTAAATGGCGAGGTCTCGACATGAGAAGTCCCACGAGAAAACCAACATTATGGCATATGCGTAATGTATCGACAAAGATCAGCCTGCGCAGTCTGCGCCGGCTAATCCGGGCCGACAGGGGCATCGAGGTATAGAGTAATGATTCGTGAAACATAAAATCTACATGAGGCGAAAAAGTGTCTGACCGGGTTAGCCTGCGCGGCATGCTTAGGCTGATCTGGGTGGAGACTTTATGTTGGTTTTCTCGTAATTCGGCTCACATATATGTCCATGTCTGAAGACCAACAAACGCTAGGTTACAACCGTTGGCTTTCGCATTTTTACCAAAGCCGTCATAAGACGATTACATAAGAAGCTTTCCACTAGTCGCAACAGTGTAAATGTTTGAGAAAGCCAGGAAACACTTGGGTAGGTGAAATAGTCGCCGTATTATGACTGAACAATTATTTAAAAACGGCAGTAAACCCCAATCAATCAGTCAATGGTTCATATAAGCCTTCTATTCAGCCGACTAGGTTCCTGTATTCTATTCGAAGAGTACAGGTAATAACCGAGGGCGAGTATTGTTCTTTTTACCACCGTCAAACATTTAGTAAGGTAACCGCAAGATAAACTACCATGCATACTTCGATCATGATTCATAAACTATTTCAATGTACACTCAGGGATTGGTGCTTTTAGCTCTCTCTGTCTTTGTTCGCTCTTTCTCTCTCTCTCTCTCTCTCTCTGTGTCTCTGTCTCTTCTGTCTCTGTCTCTGTCTCTGTCTCTGTCTCTTCTCTCCTCACTATCTTTCTCTTCTATCTCTCTCTTTTGTATATGTCTCTCATGCTCCCTCTCTCCTTCACTCTCTCCCCTCTTTTTTTCTCTCTCTCTCTCTCTCTCTCTCTCTCTCTCTCTCTCTCTCTGTCTCTCTGTCTCTCTCTCTGTCTCTCTCTGTCTCTCTGTCTCTCTGTCTCTCTCTCTGTCTGTCTCTCTCTCTGTCTCTCTCTCTCTCCCTCTCTCTGTCTGTCTGTCTGTCTGTCTGTCTGTCTGTCTGTCTGTCTGTCTGTCTGTCTGTCTGTCTGTCTGTCTGTCTGTCTCTCTCTCTCTCTCTCTCTCTCTCTCTCTCTCTCTCTCTCTCTCTCTCTCTCTCTCTCTTCTCTCTCTCTCTCTCTCTCTCTCTCTCTCTCTCTCTCTCTCTCTTTGGGAGTGGTTGCCTTTAGCTGTTTTGACTCTCTCTTCCACTTTTAGATGCTTTTGACGCATCCAGTTGCGTAGCTCCCTTTAAGGCACTGTAGACACGAGCCTACACATTCATACTCAAAATGCCCCTAAAATGCAGCTACGGCGATAGACATCTGCGTAATGTATCGACCAGATCAGCCTGCGCTGTCCGCGCAGACTGATCCGGCGACACATTCCGTCTTAGGGGGATAGCATGTATAGAGTAGTGGTTCCTGACACAGAAAATCCACAGGAGGCGAAAAGTGTCTTGTCCGGGTAGGCCTTGTGGCATGTTTAGGGCTGATCCGGGTCGATACTTTACGCAGAGTCCACAATGTTGATTTTCTCACGAGACGGCCTACACATTGATTATTGCAAAGCTACGCCCCTGGCAATCTTGCAGCACACGAATGTTGCCACAACTGTTCCAACTCAAATCAATCAATCAAATTTCATTTATTACATTTTTCGGGAGGTTAAAACCCTATCCTGCTGAATTCATGAAACTTAACCAGTTACCTGGCGCCGGAATGTGTGATAAAACAACAAACAAATGCGGGATCCGCTCATCATTTGATTCAGACCCAGGACCTTTGGTACGGCGAGACCGACCCCTACTACACTGTACCACTGTCTCGAAAATGAGGGGAAACAAAAACAATTTGAAAGGTTGTTCGATTGGAAGAAGGGCAAACGACTTCTCAATATCTATTATATTTGCTTAACCCTTTTCCACATATAACAAATCTGCAGCAGACGACTTTGAAAACATCCAGGCAAAAACCCAGAAAATCACTTAAAATGTAGGTATTATTACTGAAAAACGTTGAACACATAGTGACGAAAGAAGAAATTGTTCGTATAGAGCAATTTCTACTCTTGTCACAATGTTTTCAACAGTCGTCTGCTGCAGGAAAAGGGTAAGCAGGAAAAGGGTTAATGTTTTGATGGTCGGAAATTCTCTGCATATGGGAAAGCGATAACATGTAATTTGCAAACAAATTAGCTCAGCGATACTAAAACTTAATACAAACTCCTTAACCCTTTTTTTTCCCAGAAGATAATGTGAGTGATATGCCTGTCTTCGAATTTCTCCCAATAAACGCTAACCCAAAAATGATATTGTTGGACGTCTGCTTTGAAAACATTTCAGGAGTAAATGTAACATCCAATACATTGTAAGATTAACTTGATACGAGTATTGACAACATTGAAATATCACGGAATAGTTCTCGTTTCCATGCTCTCCTGGCAATCTAAGTAGAACGAAACAGAACCAGTGATAGATTGTGACGCATATACAGCAGGCGACTATTGTTTTCAACTTATTTTCACCGCCAAAGGCAAATATTGAGGTTTTTTGCAAACGATACTGATATTCAGGCGAGACAGCTCGTAACGAGCTGTCTCACCTGAAATCAGCATTGTTTGCCTTTAGTTATCAAAATAGTCCAAATTTTTTTTTTTTGAGAAATGGAGACGCCCGATTTTGAACATGGAGAGTCTATTTTAAACAATTCGGCCGCTGAAAGAGTAACATTTATAATTTTCTATACTTTTTAATAGATGCCTTCGAAGTCGTCTGCTGCAGATTTGATATGTGTTGGAAAGGTGGGTTAAAGCGACTGAACTCCAGATACCAACTGTCGAAAAAAAAAATCCAATTTTAAGAAAATATAAGTGTTATTTTTGTATTTGGGGCATTAAAATATGATAACTGACATATTACATACCCCTATAATCGGGTGAGATTTTCTTGTTTTCCGATACTTTTTCCATCGCAAATTCTACCCTGTCCAGTAACGGGGTAATTATTTTTAAATAGGAAACCCTTCATCGGACAATTGAAAAACGACTCAAGTTCACTTTATTGAATAAAAAACGATACATTTATTACCCTGGTTTTACTTCTGGATAACATAAAGAATAACATTTAGGGGCGAATTCGATTTTTTTTTTTTTTTTTTTTTTTTCGTGCCATCTGGATTTCAGTCACTTTAAAGACTGGTTATTCAAATGCGTGCGTTATAATTCGATGTGGTGAGCGATTGTATTTCGGTCACTAACATGTTGTGATTGTATTTCGGCCACTAACATGTCCCAAAAGCGTCGAGGAAAACCCCGACTAGTCTAATTGGCTTGTATTGAAAAACTCTAATGAAAGCATTGTAAACAAAAATAAAATCAATGAAATATATCCGCCTCCCGTTACCTAGCAACCTAGGATGGCATCAACATACCTATGGAAACATCAAAAATTATTTCTGAAAATCTAACAGCAGGTATGTTATCCCTTTTGTACCACGTGCACAGAACGATTAGGCTACAGACGAACTAAAACACGCTGTGGCAAAAGTTGAAATGGTTGCAAATGAGAATGTTTCTCCTTTATCACAATATATTTAATCGCTTCTATTTATTAAATCATAATATAGTTTCATTATAGAGAGTTTAAATATTTTACGCCTTGATATTTTAAATGTCGTTTACTAGCACATTTAGTGTATGTAGAAAAGGGTTATAAACCTTAGCCCTGAAGTTGCGCTATTAGCACGTGATATTAAAAAACATTGAAGAAGGAGGAGATATTGTTCATGATTTTTCAAATGTAACAGGATCTATAAACCTTTGTATTTATCTCGATGATACATCTATAAACCTTTGTATGGTTTAGATGATACATCTATAACCTTTGAATGTTTAGATGATACATCTATAAACCTTTGAATGTTTAGATGATACATCTATAAACCTTTGTATGTTTAGATGATACATCTATAAACCTTTGTTTTGTTTAGTTGATACATTTATAAACATGTGTATGTTTAGATGATACATCTATAAACCCTTTGAATATTTAGATGATACATCTATAAACCTTTGTATGTTTAGATAAAACATATATAAACCTTTGTATTGTTAGAGGGTACATCTATAAACCTTTTTATGTTTAGTTGATACATCTATAAACCTTTGAATGTTTAGATCGATACATCTATAAACCTTTGAATGTTTAGATGATACATCTATAAACCTTTGTATGTTTTAGATGAGACATCTATAAAC
>JASEVX010000010.1:60805105-60845105 GCA_031761405.1 Serripes groenlandicus | reverse complement strand
GACCCGATCACGTGTACACGCAATCTCATCGGAGCCTTCACTGCCCAGCTAATGGTAGTATAATAATATATGTACGTTTTGACAGTGAAGACTCGAGCACGTGTCCACGCAATCTCATCGGAGCATTCACTGCCCAGCTATAGGTAGTATAATAATATATGTAACTTTTGACGAAATACAAGAAGTATAGCCCCTATTGCAGTTAAACACTATATTGAGACGTTAATATTTGTGTCTATGATATAAGTTTTGCATATCCAATGTTAAAATACAATTCCATACATACCTCCATCTCTGTAGGTCTCGCACCCGTAACCATCTTGAAGGCCAGTAGTCCATGTTCCTTCATATTTGGCACCGGATGTGGTACTTTCCCTTACTCCATACCGCCCCTTGAATCCCTGTGTCCACTCCCCGCGATAAACCCAGCGGCCCTTAGTCTCGACCCCTAATCCATGCCTCTTCCCCTGGAACCACTGCCCCCTATAAGTGTTCCCACTAGGCCATGTATAGACTCCAGAGATCTCAAACCCGAACTGCCATGCTCCTGAATACTCGCCTTGACCCTTAGGGCCGGTACAGACCCCATGCCCATGGGCCTTGCCATCCTCCCAGCCTCCACAGTAGGTCCCGCCGTCGTCGAAATCGAAGCGACCTCCGCCTTGCGTCATCTGGCTATGTCCTCACCCAGTTCAAGCTCGAAACCCTGTCTACTGTATGGATAAGCGAACAGCTTAGTCTGCACATCTGGAGCCGCGCACTAGGAATGGGTGGGGTAAATTTATATATCCAAACGTGTTAATCAAAATTATATTTCACTAATATCAAAATCGTCGGAATTACTCGAAGTCTACTGAAACATAATTCCAAATTTATTCAACTCCTAAGCAAATCGTGTGTAGAAACCTACAGACATAAATCCATTCAGTAGTTATCCAATAATTTCCGAGTAAAAAAGTCATATCCGAATATCCATCAATGTGTTTAATATCCAAGGTGAACGTATTCTTACGAGAGATGCTGGTTTAAATTTTCCAATCGATTTTCCCTTCAACACCAAATAACCCTTTTATTCTCCTTTTTGATTTACCATGTAATCCATTTGATAACAGATGACAAGCGACAAACCATGTGGTATTTCAAGCGAAAAACATCAAAAAAATGACAAAACACGGGATATATGATCTAGCACCATACACCGACAAACATACACGACTGTTATCTATGGAGACTTCACCGCAAGTACGCATCGACCGATCCCGGTCACCGCCCCTAGTTCCTAGGCTGATCCCGACCCCCTAGCCCTGGGGGATGGTAAAACTGTTCATCGACACATTTCATCAGGCAAAAGAGAGATAGAGCGTATTCCGATAAAACACAGAGTAGAGAAACACAGCGAAAAATAACACTTCAGAACGAATAAATTATGCGAAACGTTTCACTGCATCCTCTGGTACATTGCTTGTATCGGTGGTATCACTGGATTCCTTATAAGGCTCGCGCATCCGATTGGAGGCGATCGGAGAAAAGACGTTTGCACAGTGAACACGCGTATATAATGGTGAACAATGTCGGCCGAACACGCTTCACGGGCAGTCCTTGTCTTTTGGGTCACAATAGTTCCGAAAGAAAAATGGGAAGCAGCGACTAGCGCTCCTGCTACGAGCGATCTAGCTAAAATGGTTTCTCCGATGCTAGTGCGAGCGAGAGTTGAGAGTCGCTTCACAGAGCTGGCATTTGGCGATACGTCACGTTTTCGTTTATTCGTTTTATGCCATAGCGTGTACAGTGCCAGAAATCGGGAATCTGCCAATGTATTATCGGCTATTCCCCGAGTCGAGAGGTTTTATACCGCGGCGACGTTCTCATGACTAGTATGAATTAGTAATTATCGTGTATTACTATATTATGAACATTGAACAAATTTGCGTTCATGTAACATTTCTTCCGATGCCTCTTTGGGGAAGGGAAATATTTTGTTTGGATACGTATTGACGCTTAGATTATACTTCCTTTTTGTTGTATGAATTAAAAACACCCTTTACCCGTCTGTCTCTTTAACCCTTTCCCTCATACGACAATTCTGCAGCCGACGACTTTGAACGTATTTTGTCAAAAGATAGAAAATCTCCATAATGGAATGCATAACCTATGACAAAAAGTGGAAAACATTGTGGCAAAAGGAGAAATTGCACGTTTTGTGCAATTTCTTCTTTTGTCACTATGTTTTTAAAAAGCCGTCTGCTGCAGAGGCGTCAGAAAGCGTCTATATGAAGGAAAGGGTTAATTAATTAACACTCTCATCTATATTTTCAGATATTTGCAGTAGACTGCTTTTTAAAACAATATCACAAAAGGGGAAATTACCCAAAACGAACAATTTCTCCTTTCGTCACAATGTTGCTTTTCAATAAAAAAAATTGTAACGTGCTTTCAAAGTCGTCTGCTGCAGATTTGTTGTATGTTAGAAAGGGTTGAAAATGAATGGATTTTTTTAAGAATGACATTTAAAATTACCTCTTGTTACAATAAATGTTTTTTATAAAAGCAACGCATATTAGTATCACTCTACAACATTGACATGATTCGAACTGACTATTTATGCTTTGATCGGCTCCAGAAACAACAACCTAAATGTAATACTTACAAGAATCGAAACACTACTACATTCCAGCGCTTACATGCTTACATGGTCCAAATAGATACTGCTCTACAGAGGTGCATTGAAACAGTGTAGATCCAGACTGTGTGGATGTGACGGCTGATCTGGTTCTACACTGGTCGGGAATGCGTTACGATTGATTTTCGTAGGGCACTGCTAAATTTGTTTTATAGAAATTCACATCGACGGATAACGGCAACCAATTTGATTGGAAACAGTACACCGACGGATAAACGGTGACCATTTTGATTGGTAACAGTACATCGACGGATAAACGGCAACCATTTTGATTGGTAACAGTCCATCGACGGATAAACGGCAACCAATTTTTGAATGGCAACAGTACATCGACGGATAAAGGGCAACCATTTTGATTGATAAAAATACATTATTTCACATCGACGGATAAACTGCAACCATTTTGATTGGTAACAGAACATTATTTCACAACGACGGATAAACGGTAACCATTTGGATAGGTAACAGTACATTATTTCACATCGACGGATAAACGGCAACCATTTTGATTGGTAACAGTACAGTATTTCACATTGATGGATAAACGGCAACCATTTTGATTGGTAACAGTACATTATATTTCACATCGACGGATAAACGGCAACCATTTTGATTGGTAACTGTACATTATTTCACATCGACGGATAAACGGCAACCATTTTGATTGGTAACAGTACATTATTTCACATCGATGGATAAACGGCAACCATTTTATTTGGTAACAGTACAGTATTTCACACCGACGGATAAACGGCAACCATTTTGATTGGTAACAGTACAGCATTTCGTATCGGCGGATAAACGGCAACCATTTTGATTGGTAACAGTACATTATTTCACATATACGGATAAACAGCAACCATTTTGATTGGTAACAGTACTTTATTTCACATCGACGGATAAACAGCAACCATTTTGATTGGTAACAGTACATTATTTCACATCGACGGATAAACGGCAACCATTTTGATTGGTAACAGTATATTATTTCACACGCATTAAATATTTGCACAATCGAAATAGGACAAGCAAAGTAACATTCCTGTGCAGTTTGGTAGATATCAGTCCAATGGTACAACTGTTTTGATTGGTAACAGTACAGTATTTCAAATCGGCGGATAAACGGCAACCATTTTGATTGGTAACAGTGCAGTACTTCACACCGACGGATAAACGGCAACCATTTTGATTGGTAACAGTACAGTATTTCACATCGGTGGATAAACGGCAACCATTTTGATTGGAAACAGTACATTATTTCACATCGACGGATAAACGGCAACCATTTTGATTGGTAACAGTACAGTATTTCACATCGACGGATAAACGGCAACCATTTTGATTGGTACCAGTACAGTATTTCACATCGACGGATAAACGGCAACCATTTTGATTGGTACCAGTACAGTATTTCTTCATTTGGGCATTGATGCCACCGGCCAAATATACAACAACGATTTAAATGCGATGTTCACACAATTTTTTGTATTGATCTGGCATTGACTTATAAAATAGAAAAATAATCAAGCAAGCAATGGCGTTAGTGATTGGATCGAGTAATCGTTTAGTTCCATTATAACAGGAATGGTGCAGTGGTAAAGCGTTGGCCTCTGGTACCAAATGTCCCTGGTTCGAATCCCGTGATGGGTGGGTTTTGCATTTGTGATGTTTGCTCGCAGTACCTTTGAAGTATGCAGGAAGCAGACATCGAAAGTGCTTTGTATAAGCTAAAAGCTTTGTCTCTCTGGAAGAAACTGGTCACGTGGCAAAACATGCATAATAGCAATTCATGTTGCTCTGGTTATACGTTTAGTTTTCGTAAATACGGAAACATATCCACAAATAGATATCGCTCTTGATTAAACAAAGAATTCACAAATATGTTATAAGTCACACATGATGATTATCTTCCACACTCGTATAAAACCATCTAAACATTTGTTGGCAAATCAATACCTTAGAATTCACGAAAGTATTGAAAATGGCATTTGTAAAATCAGTCCCCAAAATGTCTTCCGCAAAATTAAGGATACGTTAGTAAAGAAAATCATAGGGTTTTCAGTGTAAGTAAAACGAAAAATATAACGATATAACTAAATATAAACTGTTAGCACTTTCAGAAATTAATACATTGTTTGGCAGTTCAAAATATGCCAGTTTAAATATGTAGATAACTCTTGTATAACTAAACTGAACATTGAGGGACTGCTTACGTCCCTTGTCTCAGGGACTGATTTAAACATTGTATAACCGACATGTAAACTAGACTTCAGATATGATTACATTGATAATAATAAATCCACATAGTACAGTCTTATTTGAACCACCTCCGCAGTCTCACCTGAGTCTTCACCAGCCATATACAATACATGTACATGCTATATAAGAACCGTTCCACGAGAAAACCAACATTGTTGACTCAGCGTAAATTATCGACCCGGATCAGCCTAAGCCTGCCGCGAAGGATAACCCGGACAGACACTTTTCGCCTCCTGTGGATTTTTTTTTCAGGAATCATTACTCTATACCTCTGAGACGAAATGTGTCGGCCCGGATAAGCCTGTGCGGACTGCGCAGGATGATCAATGTCGATACATTACGCAGAGTCCATAATGTTGGTTTTTCTCGTGGAACGGCTCATAGCAATGCCTATTCCGACTAAAAGCTTGAAGTATAGCACCAGTAGTTATACAATATATACGACAATATATTTTAAATGATGCCAATTCAGAACAGAACAGATTAGAATAGAACAGAATGTTTATTTTGACGAATACAAAGAACCTAGTCATTAACAAACATAAATACATAAACAAACTATACAGACACGTGGGTTTGAAATGGGGGAAAGAAAAGAGAAAATGGTTACACAAAAAAATCAATTGAATGAAAATGCTTTCCGATAAAGAAGCTGAACTTGAAAAGGGTTATCACTTTAGTATTTGTGATCTACTTTCTAAATCGATTTTAACAAAAATGTCTGATTTTTAAACAATTGTTTGGTTTTCTGATTTGAGAAATTCAATACATTTCTAGAGGGATGTTTATAAAAAATGATGTTAAATGCGTTAATGTATGCTGGATATGACAAAAGAAGATGGTAAACATCTTCAATGGCATAAAGATCCCCCAATATCGCTCGACGCATCTCGTATATGTTAGACACTTAGTGATGTGAATGAATAATCACTTATAGACTACACATGTGAATATTCCGCCAAATCATCCATATTGCCTTAACCCTTTCCCTCATATAGACGCTTTATGACGCCTCTGCAGCAGACGGATTTTTGAAAACATAGAAACAAAAGAAGAAATTGCACAAAACGTGCAATTTCTCCTTTTGTCACAATGTTTTCCACTTTTAGTCATAGGTTATCCATATTCAATTATAGAGATTTTCCATTAAATTTGACAAAATATGTTCAAAGTCGCCTGCTGCAGAAATGTCGTATGAGGGAAAGGTTTAAAACAAGTTATTCCAATAACTCAGAGTCGTCTGGTCAGATGGAAGCAATTCATTGTTCATGGGCAACCATTATAGCGTTTAGGGCTATGGCTTTTTCCCAACAAACCAAATAACCCAGAAACTTATTTTAATTTTTAAGTTCATTATTAAAACTACCAAAAAAAGCATAAAAAAAAGTCACATAGTAACCTACTTTTGTTTAGCTATGACGTCAAATTAAAGTTCATCCTTATCCCGCAGTGAATTTTACTTTCAATTTCAGAAAGTACATGTTGTTCTGAAAATGGCTCCTAAGCTGTCAACAAAGCTAAAAAGCAAACTATATTTTGATTGCAAATCAGTCAGAGGGTATTCAACTTTATTAAAAAAACACTTTCAACTTTCAACAAAATCATTAGTGTCCAATGGGAGACCACTTCAGTCTTATGAATTCCCCTGGACAAAATTGTCTGTCCGTACTCGGTCAAGTGACACCAATTAAAGTCATCTGTGTAATTATAGGTTAAGAGACACCAATTAAATTCTTCCTTTGTTTCCATATAAATCAACAAGTTTCAACCGTCAATTGTTAAACTTTCTTCAATGTTTACATGTAGGTTGATTGAATGATTGCTTGGTGTTTATGCCGCTCAGAACAATTGTTCAGCGATGTCACGGCGTTTCCTGCGTACCAATACTACTGGTCTTTGTTATCCTACCACCAGTCAGTCAGACAGTCAGTGCTAACCCTGCAATCCAGAGAACCAATGATTGATTGATTGATTGATTGATTGATTGATTGGGGTTTAACGCCGTTTTTAACAATTTCTCAGTCATATCACGGCGGCCAGTTCACCTACTCATGTATTTCCTGGTTTGCTCACACCAGTACTCCACACAACAATCTTCCCAAGCAACTGGCTGCTTTTCCACATAGACTTAGCCAATTGGTGGAAGACGAATGACGCATGTCGCATTGACTTTTGTCAAACGTCGGAAAGAAAGTTGACCGAGCCGGGAATCGAACTCACAACCCCTGGATAGAGAACCAAGGAGGGCAGCCATTACCACAGATAATCAGACATTTATAGGCAGGCAAACAAAGGGTTTTCATGGATTATTTTTACCACGGACGTATTTGGTGAAATTTTCACGAATTGTCTTTCTTTACATGTGTCGATTTATTTATGTATTGGGGGTTTTACGCCGCTTTCAACATTATTTCAGTTATATCACGGCGACAGTTCACTTAATCATGATCCCTGGGTAAACAAACCAGTACTAGACTGGAAAATGTGCCTTGCTCTAGAGCACTCCACCTTTACATGTGTCGAGTGACACCAATAAAAGTCCTTTTGTGTTTCCATGTAACTCAAACAGTTTCAACCCTCAATTGTCACACTTTCTAAGCGTTTGACACCATATATCATTGAAACGAGTTACCTCTAAGCTTTAAAATAATAGAAAGAAAATTTGGGTGAGGGTCATGTATTATGCAAGAAAGAATTTTCCACGCAAAAATGGTTACCGTCATTTTAAACGAAATCCGGCTGGGACAAAACTGTTTTTTCACATTCTCTACTTTCACTTTCAAACAAGGTCAAAATGCTGAAAATGATAAAATCAAACATTTCCAGAGGATCTTATACATATTAAAAATGACATTAAACTCAATATCATATATTCAATGCATTCTGGTGAAGGTGAACACTCAATTCTACGCAAAATAGATTTTTTAGAAACTATATGGCATCGCTGCAGATGTTTTTAGTGTAGTTTGACCTATACAGGATATTGTAAAGGGAAACAACTATTTATTTAGTAATGTCATATTTTTAAGAGTTGTCTTTCTTTGAATGTGTCGATTGTAGAGGAAAATGAAGAAATGCGACGTTAAATGCGATGTTCCTTTAACTTTAAACAACTTTGAGGTCGTTCGTTAGGCAAGGCACTAACCTACTCCTTCAATAAGGATAGACCAATATCAGCATCTACATTATTGCAGTCTAATGATCATCTCTATTGTAGTTATAGGTCACATAGGTTTTCAATATTTAGCAAAGTAAAAGCCTATTATATATGAGAGGCGCTCTACGAAAACAAATCGTAAGACATTTTCGACGAGTATATATCCAAATCAGTGCGTGCATCCACACAGTTTGGTTTTTAGGTCTGCATTTACTGTCAATTAGTCACCGAAGGTTTCAAGAAACATGGTATAAGGCTGACCAGTTGGAATGAATTGTATAACCAAGTTTACGACAGAAGAACATGTCAACGAGTATTTACGGGCAATAGCGCTACGTATTGTATTCTTTAATACTGTTCCTTCTTATCACCATATGAAAATAAGATGCAGTTACTGGCAGTAGTTGTCGATATTGCATATAGTTATACTGCACGCATCGATAGTGCATACAGTGATACTGCACGCATCGATATTACATACAGTGATACTGCACGCATCGATATTGCATACAGTGATATTACAAGCATAGCTATTGCAGACAGTGATACTGCACGCATCGATATTGAAAACAGTGATATTGCATGCATCGATATTGCATACAGTGATACTGCACGCATCGATATTGCATACAGTGATACTGCACGCATCGATATTGCATACAGTGATATTGCAAGCATTGCTATTGCATACAGTGATACTGCACGCATCGATATTGAAAACAGTGATATTGCACGCATCGATATTGCATACAGTGATACTGCACCCATCGATATTACATACAGTGATACTGCACGCATCGATATTGCATACAGTGATATTGCACGCATCGATATTGCATACAGTGATACTTCACGCATCGATAGTGCACACAGTGATACTGCACCCATCGATATTGCATACAGTGATACTGCACGCATCGATATTGCATACAGTAATATTGCAAGCATTGCTATTGCATACAGTGATACTGCACGCATCGATATTATAAACATTGATATTGCACACATCGATATTGCATACAGTGATACTTCACGCATCGATAGTGCATACAGTGATACTGCACCCATCGATATTACATACAGTGATACTGCACGCATCGATATTGCATACAGTGATATTGCACGCATCGATATTGCATACAGTGATACTTCACACATCGATAGTGCATACAGTGATACTGCACCCATCGATATTACATACAGTGATACTGCACGCATCGATATTGCATACAGTGATACTACACGCATCGATATTGCATACATACTGCACGCATCGATATTGCATACAGTGATATTTCACGCATCGATATTGCATACAGTGATATTACACGCATCGATATTGCATACAGTGATCTTGTACGCATCGATATTGCATACAGTGATACTGCATGCATCGATATTGCATACACTGATACTGCACGCATCGATATTGCATACAGTGATATTGCACGCATATATATTGCATACAGTGATAATGCACGCATCGATATTGCATACAGTGATACTGCACGCATCGATATTACATACAGTGATACTGCACGCATCGATATTGCATACAGTGATACTACACGCATCGATATTGCATACATACTGCACGCATCGATATTGCATACAGTGATATTTCACGCATCGATATTGCATACAGTGATATTACACGCATCGATATTGCATACAGTGATCTTGTACGCATCGATATTGCATACAGTGATACTGCATGCATCGATATTGCATACACTGATACTGCACGCATCGATATTGCATACAGTGATATTGCACGCATAGATATTGCATACAGTGATAATGCACGCATCGATATTGCATACAGTGATACTGCACGCATCGATATTGCATACACTGATACTGCACGCATCGATATTGCATACAGTGATATTGCACGCATAGCTATTGCATACACTGATACTGCACGCATCGATATTGCATACAGTGATATTGCACGCATAGATATTGCATACAGTGATAATGCACGCATCGAAATTGCATACAGTGATACTGCACGCATCGATATTACATACAGTGATACTGCAAGCATCGATATTGCATACAGTGATACTACACGCATCGATATTGCATACATACTGCACGCATCGATATTGCATACAGTGATATTTCAAGCATCGATATTGCATACAGTGATATTACACGCATCAATATTGCACACAGTGATATTGGTCGCATCGATATCGCATACAGTGATACTGCACGCATCGATAGTGCATACAGTGATATTGTACGCGTCGATATTGCATACAGTGATATTGCACGCATATATATTGCATACAGTGATAATGCACGCATCGATATTGCATACAGTGATAATGCACGCATCGATATTGCATACAGTGATATTACACGCATCGATATTGCATACAGTGATAATGCAAGCATCGAAGCGCTCCAATTCAAACTTGTGTCAATTTAAATACCAATTATTCGTTTATTAAATATTGCACGTTAATTAGTTGTGTCCATTATATGTGCTACGTCAACGTCACGACAATGTACAATCTTTCTAGTCGTGTTATTGTCTGATGTACAAGGCAGTGTTGGTAAAAGTTTCTTCAAATAAACACCATCAGCAGACATACAATTTAAATCGCTCCTTCCTCTTCTTGAAGACATTCCGAAAATATCCCTGGTTAAGTTGATACAATTTCAGTGGAACTGCAATGACAAACTCATGGCTTGAATCGAGCTCGGTCTCGCGAGACTCCATATATCTAGCTATAACGGTGGGAATCTAATTTAAATCAGACTAAAATACTTTGCTGTACGTATATTGGATCTGACTATTCCGCATAAAGGGTTGTCTCAAATTGACCATATATTCATTTAACTCTTTCAGCGCCACAGGCAATATTGAGGTTTTTGCAAACAATGCAGATTCAGGTGAGTCAGCTCGTAACGAGCTGTCTCACCTGAAATCAGCATTGTTTGCCTTTTAGTTACAAAAATAGTACAAAAATATCATAAATTGAGAAATGGACACACCCTATTTTGAACATGGAAGAGTGTACTTTAAACAATTCGGCGCTAAAAGAGTTAAACACTCGTGAGCACGTGCTCGGTTTGTATGACCAATGAAATCGAACACTATAATAAATATCCGTGCTATACACTCGGGGCAATCAACAATCACCGCCTCTCTGTGTCGTTTATTTATATGGGTTTTATGCCGAAGGATTTTTAGGATGCAATAATTTGATTTGCTAAGACAAGGGTCAATCTGAGACGACCTGTATGGGACAGTCATCAGCTATATACACGAGCGAGCGAAGTTTGGTTCTGGTTTTAATGTGATTGTAATGATGGGTGTTGTTGTTTGTTCCTTACCGGCCATGTATAGCCTCGGTAGCCCTAACTGTAATGGTGGTGGGTGTTGTTATTTATTCCTTACCGGCCATGTATAGCCTCGGTAGCCCTAACTGTAATGATGGGTGTTGTTGTGTGTTCTTTACCGGCCATGTATAGCCTCGGTAGCCCTAACTGTAATGGTGGGTGTTATTGTCTGTTCTTTACCGGCCATGTATAGCCTCGGTAGCCCTAACTGTAATGGTGGGTGTTATTGTCTGTTATTTACCGGCCATGTATAGCCTCGGTAGCCCTAACTGTACTAATGATGATGGGTGTTATTGTCTGTTCTTTACCGGCCAAGTATAGCCTCGGTAGCCCTAACTGTAATGGTGGGTGTTGTTGTCTGTTCTTTACCGGCCATGTATAGCCTCGGTAGCCCTAACTGTAATGGTGGGTGTTATTGTCTGTTCTTTACCGGCCATGTATAGCCTCGGTAGCCCTAACTGTAATGGTGCGTGTTGTTGTCTGTTCTTTACCGGCCATGTATAGCCTCGGTAGCCCTAACTGTAATGGTGCGTGCTGTTGTGTGTTCCTTACCAGCCATGTATAGACTCGGTAGACCTAACTATAATGATGGGTGTTGTTATTTATTCTTTACCGGTCATGTATAGCCTCGGTAGCTCTAACTGTAATGGTAAATGTTGTTGTTTGTTCATTACCGGCCATGTATAGCCTCGGTAGCCCTAACTGTAATGATGGGTGTTGTTGTTTGTTCCTTACCAGCCATGTATAGCCTCGGTAGCCCTTACTGTAATGGTGGGTGTTGTTGTTTGTTCCTTACCGGCCATGTATAGCCTCGGTACCCCTAACTGTAACGGTGGGTGTTGTTATTTGTTCCTAACCGGCCATGTATAGCCTCTGTATCCCTACCTGTATCGATGGGTGTTGTTGTTTGTTCCTTACCGGCCATGTATAGCCTCGGTAGCCCTAATTGTAATGGTGGGTGTTGTTGTTTGTTCCTTACTGGCCATGTATAGACTCGGTAGCCCTAACTGTAATTATGAGTGTTGTTGTTTGTTCCTTGCTAGCCATGTATAGACTCGGTAGCCCTAACTGTAATTATGAGTGTTGTTGTTTGTTCCTTACTGGCCATGTATAGCCTCGGTAGCCCTAATAGCTATAATGGTGGGTTTTGTTATATGTTCCTTACTGGCCATGTATAGACTCGGTAGCCCTAACTGTAATTATGAGTGTTGTTGTTTGTTCCTTACCGGCCATATATAGCCTCGGTAGCCCTAACTGTAATTATGAGTGTTGTTGTTTGTTCCTTACCGGCCATGTATAGCCTCGGTAGCCCTAACTGTAATGGTGGGTGTTGTTATTTGTTCCTTACTGGCCATGTATAGCCTCGGGAGCCCTAACTATAATGGTGGGTTTTGTTATATGTTCCTTACCGGCCATGTATAGCCTCGGTAGCCCTAACTATAATGGTGGGTTTTGTTATATGTTCCTTACCGGCCATGTATAGCCTCGGTAGCCCTAATTGTAATGGTGGGTGTTGTTGTTTGTTCCTTACTGGCCATGTATAGCTTCGGTAGCCCTAACTATAATGGTGGGTTTTGTTATATGTTCCTTACCGGCCATGTATAGCCCCGGTAGCCCTAACTGTAATGATGAGTGTTGTTATTTGTTCCTTACCGGCCATGTATAGCCTCGGTAGCCCTAACTGTATTGGTGGGTGTTGTTGTTTGTTCCTTACCGGCCATGTATAGCCTCGGTAGCCCTAACTGTAATGATGGGTGATGTTGTTTGTTCCTTACCGGCCATGTATAGCCTCGGTAGCCCTAAATGCAATGATGGTTGTTGTTGTGTGTTCTTTACCGGACATGTATAGCCTCGGTAGCCCTAACTGTAATGGTGGGTGTTGTTGTTTGTTCTTTACCGGCCATGTATAGCCTCGGTAGCCCTAACTGCAATGATGGGTGTTGTTTTGTGTTTTTTACCGGCCATGTATAGACTCGGTAGCCCTAACTGTAATGGTGGGTATTGTTGTTTGTTCTTTACCGGCCATGTATAGCCTCGGTAGCCCTAACTGTAATGATGGGTGTTGTTGTTTGTTCTTTACCGGCCATGTATAGCCTCGGTAGCCCTAACTGTAATGATGGGTGTTGTTGTTTGTTCTTTACCGGCCATGTATAGCCTCGGTAGCCCTAACTGTAATGATGGGTGTTGTTGTTTGTTCTTTACCGGCCATGTATAGCCTCGGTAGCCCTAACTGTAATGGTGGGTGTTGTTGTTTGTTCTTTACCGGCCATGTATAGCCTCGGTAGCCCTAACTGTAATGATGGGTGTTGTTGTTTGTTCTTTACCGGCCATGTATAGCCTCGGTAGCCCTAACTGTAATGGTGGGTGTTGTTGTTTGTTCTTTACCGGCCATGTATAGACTCGGTAGCCCTAACTGCAATGATGGGTGTTGTTGTGTGTTCTTTACCGGCCATGTATAGCCTCGGTAGCCCTAACTGTAATGGTGGGTGTTGTTGTTTGTTCTTTACCGGCCATGTATAGCCTCGGTAGCCCTAACTGCAATGATGGGTGTTGTTGTGTGTTCTTTACCGGCCATGTATAGCCTCGGTAGCCCTAACTATAATGATGGGTGTTGTTATTTGTTCTTTACCGGCCATGTATAGCCCCGGTAGCCCTAACTGTAATGGTGGGTGTTGTTGTTTGTTCCTTACCGGCCATGTATAGCCTCGGTAGCCCTAACTGTAATGGTGGGTGTTATTGTGTGTTCTTTACCGGCCATGTATAGCCTCGGTAGCCCTAACTGTAATGGTGGGTGTTGTTGTTTGTTCCTTACCGATCATGTATAGCCACGGTAGCCCTAACTGTAATGATGGGAGATGTTGTTTGTTCCTTACCGGCCATGTATAGCCTCTGTAGCCGTAACTGTAATGATGGTTGTTGTTGTGTGTTCGTTACCAGCCATGTATAGCCTCGGTACCCCTAACTGTAACGGTGGGTGTTGTTATTTATTCCTATCCGGCCATGTATAGCCTCGGTAGCCCTAACTGAAATGGTGGGTGTTGTTGTTTGTTCCTTACTGGCCATGTATAGCCTCGGTAGCCCTAACTGTAATGATGGGTGTTGTTGTTTGTTCCTTACCGGCCATGTATAGCCTCGGTAGCCCTAATTGTAATGGAGGGTGTTGTTGTTTGTTCCTTACCGGCCATGTTTAGCCTCTGTATCCCTACCTGTATCGATGGGTGTTGTTGTTTGTTCCTTACCGGCCATGTATAGCCTCGGTAGCCCTAATTGTAATGGTGGGTGTTGTTGTTTGTTCCTTACTGGCCATGTATAGACTCGGTAGCCCTAACTGTAATTATGAGTGTTGTTGTTTGTTCCTTGCTAGCCATGTATAGACTCGGTAGCCCTAACTGTAATTATGAGTGTTGTTGTTTGTTCCTTACTGGCCATGTATAGCCTCGGTAGCCCTAACTATAATGGTGGGTTTTGTTATATGTTCCTTACTGGCCATGTATAGACTCGGTAGCCCTAACTGTAATTATGAGTGTTGTTGTTTGTTCCTTACCGGCCATGTATAGCCTCGGTAGCCCTAACTGTAATTATGAGTGTTGTTGTTTGTTCCTTACCGGCCATGTATAGCCTCGGTAGCCCTAACTGTAATGGTGGGTGTTGTTATTTGTTCCTTACTGGCCATGTATAGCCTCGGTAGCCCTAACTATAATGGTGGGTTTTGTTATATGTTCCTTACCGGTCATGTATAGCCTCGGTAGCCCTAACTATAATGGTGGGTTTTGTTATATGTTCCTTACCGGCCATGTATAGCCTCGGTAGCCCTAATTGTAATGGTGGGTATTGTTGTTTGTTCCTTACTGGCCATGTATAGCCTCGGTAGCCGTAACTGTAATGGTGGGTGTTGTTGTTTGTTCCTTACCGGCCATGTATAGCCTCGGTAGCCCTAACTGTAATGATGGGTGATGTTGTTTGTTTCTTACCGGCCATGTAAAGCCTCGGTAGCCCTAACTTTAATGATGGGTGTTGTTGTGTGTTCTTTACCGGCCATGTATAGCCTCGGTAGCCCTAACTGTAATGGTGGGTGTTGTTGTTTGTTCCTTACCGGCCATGTATAGCCTCGGTAGCCCTAACTATAATGGTGGGTTTTGTTATATGTTCCTTACCGGCCATGTATAGCCCCGGTAGCCCTAACTGTAATGATGGGTGTTGTTATTTGTTCCTTACCGGCCATGTATAGCCTCGGTAGCCCTAACTGTATTGGTGGGTGTTGTTGTTTGTTCCTTACCGGCCATGTATAGCCTCGGTAGCCCTAACTGTAATGATGGGTGATGTTGTTTGTTCCTTACCGGCCATGTATAGCCTCGGTAGCCCTAAATGCAATGATGGTTGTTGTTGTGTGTTCTTTACCGGACATGTATAGCCTCGGTAGCCCTAACTGTAATGGTGGGTGTTGTTGTTTGTTCTTTACCGGCCATGTATAGCCTCGGTAGCCCTAACTGCAATGATGGGTGTTGTTTTGTATTCTTTACCGGCCATGTATAGACTCGGTAGCCCTAACTGTAATGGTGGGTGTTGTTGTTTGTTCTTTACCGGCCATGTATAGCCTCGGTAGCCCTAACTGTAATGATGGGTGTTGTTGTTTGTTCTTTACCGGCCATGTATAGCCTCGGTAGCCCTAACTGTAATGATGGGTGTTGTTGTTTGTTCTTTACCGGCCATGTATAGCCTCGGTAGCCCTAACTGTAATGATGGGTGTTGTTGTTTGTTCTTTACCGGCCATGTATAGCCTCGGTAGCCCTAACTGTAATGGTGGGTGTTGTTGTTTGTTCTTTACCGGCCATGTATAGCCTCGGTAGCCCTAACTGTAATGATGGGTGTTGTTGTTTGTTCTTTACCGGCCATGTATAGTCTCGGTAGCCCTAACTGTAATGGTGGGTGTTGTTGTTTGTTCTTTACCGGCCATGTATAGCCTCGGTAGCCCTAACTGCAATGATGGGTGTTGTTGTGTGTTCTTTACCGGCGATGTATAGACTCGGTAGCCATAACTCTAATGGTGGGTGTTGTTGTTTGTTCTTTACCGGCCATGTATAGCCTCGGTAGCCCTAACTGCAATGATGGGTGTTGTTGTGTGTTCTTTACCGGCCATGTATAGACTCGGTAGCCCTAACTGCAATGATGGGTGTTGTTGTGTGTTCTTTACCGGCCATGTATAGCCTCGGTAGCCCTAACTGTAATGGTGGGTGTTGTTGTTTGTTCTTTACCGGCCATGTATAGCCTCGGTAGCCCTAACTGTAATGATGGGTGATGTTGTTTGTTCCTTACCGGCCATGTATAGCCTCGGTAGCCCTAACTGTAATGGTGGGTGTTGTTGTTTGTTCTTTACCGGCCATGTATAGCCTCGGTAGCCCTAACTGCAATGATGGGTGTTGTTGTGTGTTCTTTACCGGCCATGTATAGCCTCGGTAGCCCTAACTGTAATGGTGGGTGTTGTTGTTTGTTCTTTACCGGCCATGTTTAGCCTCGGTAGCCCTTACTGTAATGATGGGTGATGTTGTTTGTTCCTTACCGGCCATGTATAGCCTCGGTAGCCCTAACTGTAATGATGGGTGTTGTTGTGTGTTCTTTACCGGCCATGTATAGCCTCGGTAGCCCTAACTGTAATGGTGGGTGTTGTTGTTTGTTCTTTACCGGCCATGTATAGCCTCGGTAGCCCTAACTGTAATGATGGGTGATGTTGTTTGTTACTTACCGGCCATGTATAGCCTCGGTAGCCCTAACGGTAATGGTGGGTGTTGTTGTTTGTTCCTTACCGGCCATGTATAGCCTCGGTAGCCCTAACTGTAATGATGGGTGATGTTGTTTGTTCCTTACCGGCCATGTATAGCCTTGGTAGCCCTAACTGTAATGATGGGTGATGTTGTTTGTTCATTACCGGCCATGTATAGCCCCTGTAGCCCTAACTGTAATGATGGGTGATGTTGTTTGTTCATTACCGGCCATGTATAGCCCCTGTAGCCGTAACTGTAATGATGGGTGTTGTTATTTGTTCCTTACTGGCCATGTATAGCCTCGGTAGCCCTAACTGGAATTGTGGATGTTGTTATATGTTCCTTACCGGCCATGTATAGTCTCTGTAGCCCTAACTGTAATGATGGGTGATGTTGTTTGTTCCTTACCGGCCATGTATAGACTCGGTAGCCCTAACTGTAATGATGGGTGTTGTTGTTTGTTCCTTACCGGCCATGTATAGACTCGGTAGCCCTAAATATCTGCTGGGTGGAGAATAAAACTGTTTATCAAGGCAGGATATATCCTTTGAAGGGCGTTCCATTATGTCAACTTCATCATCTATAGAAAGAACAACCATTGTATAATTGTTTATGATGGAACTTTTGTCTGGTGTGTTACTTTGAGTCAGCAGTGTATATAAAAGTGTATCCTCGTATGCTGGAAACCTTAACCCTTTCCCTCATACGACAATAATTCTGCAGCAGACGACTTTGAACGTATTTTGTAAAAAAATGGAAAATCTCTGTAACTGAATGGATAACCTATGACTAAAAGTAGAAAACATTGTGGCAAAAGGAGAAATTGCACGTTTTGTGCAATTTCTTCTTTTATCACTATGTTTTCAAAAAGCTGTCTGCTGCAGAGGCGTCAGAAAGCGTCTATATGAGGAAAAGGGTTAAGGAATTGAAATGAATAAACTCATCAAACTTATAATTTAATGTAAAGCGCTTATATGATACGACTTCAGAAATGTAATGGTCTAGGGGAAATAACTCGTGCTTCTGATATATTTCATTTTCTACGGTTATTACCCTTAGACCATACAATTAATGAAAATTTTCAAAAGTTGTCTCACTTAGACCATTTTCTTTCTTTGTATTTGATGTAAAGTGATTATAGTGTATGGTCTAGGGAAATAACTCGGCCTTCTTATGTATATTTCATTTTCTAAAGTTGTTTCCCTTAGACCATAAAACAAATTAAATGTTTCAAAAGTTGTCTCACTTAGATTGCAGGTCAGCTAAGCTAAGACGGCGCTAACATCATCCGATTTCAGAAATTCAATGGTCTACGGGAGATAACTCGTGCTTCTGATATATTTCATCTTCTAAAGTTATTTCCCTTAGACCATACAATTAATTACAAATTTCAAAAGTTTCCTCCCTTAGACCATTGCAGGAAAGCTCAGCTAAAACGCTTGTATTAGCGCTTTAATTTTATGTAATGTGCTGATATTTTATGGTCTAGGGGAAGTTACTCGTGCTATATTTTAATTTTTAAAGTTATTTCTCTTAGACCATTAAACAAATAACACTTTTCAAAAGTTGTCTCCTTTAGACCATTACAGGGTAGTTAAGTTAAGACGCTCGTTGTTGGTCTTTGTATTTAATGAATTTATGGTCTTGGGGAAATAACTCGTGCTTCTGATATATTTCATTTTCTAAAGTTATTTCCCTTAGACCATAAAATTAATTACAATTTTCAAAAATTATCTCCCTTAGACCATTGGAGGATAGCTTAGCTAAAAGGCTTGTTTTAGCGCTTTTTATTTTATATAAGGTGCTGATTTGTTATGGTCTAGGGGAAACTACTTTTGCTTCCCTTAGACCATTGTAGGATAGCTTGTATGATGTTATGATATAGGGGAAATAACTCGTGCTTCTGATGTATTTCAATTCTTAAAGTTGTTTCCCTTAGACCATAACATAAATTACCTTATTCAAAAGTTGTCTCCCTTAGACCATTGCAAGATAGCTTAACGTGTGTTACAGACAGATTACGAAACATAACTATCTAAGTGAAAAAGTTTCTTGCTTAGTACAAGACAGAGTTATGGAACATGAACAAATCTCAATTCATTACCTAAAAGTGTGTGTTATGCCAAGCTGAAATCTATAATTGCATCAAAGATTGGGCAATGCATGAAACAGTCTTTTAGTAAAGGCATACAACAGATAAACGTTTGCTTAGATATAAGTTGGAGCTTAGCAAATGAGTCAGAGATCTCATCTTATGACCGTAAACATACATGATCTTGCAGTACAATATACTCAGAAGAAAAAGTTTATAGTCACTGCTTATATGTTGCGACACAAATTAGGAAAACAAAAGCATAAAAGTAAAACCTAATGTGTACACTTCTATCTATAGATTTTTTTAAAAATGGACTGTCATAATCGGTTATTTCCGGAAATGATTCCGGAGAATGCCGGAAAAGTATGATCATCGTAATGAAAAATGCACCGCATATAATGGTAAAACTACTGCGTATAATTAAAATACCATCGCATGTTTCGTAATACTGACTGAATAAAATGCCACTCGAACTGCATATAATGTTGTTTGTGTTGCATATGACGCTCCTTGCATACCATATAATGGTTATTCTACTGTATCTACACACTTTTACACTGCATATTATTAAATAACCACCTTGTATAACAGAAAAGGCACTGCATATCATTCAAAGGGTAACATATCAAATGAAGCATGTAACTCGTATACATGAAAGTATAATGCGTATAATAAAACATACTAAGGCAGTAAAGGCGTTCCATAATTTTGACCGGATAACAGTATACTGTTACATGGCTCGCGCGTCTAAAATGTTGGTCATGCACGTGCATGACGTCATTTAAAACAATAACGTCGCCGTTATAATTCAAAAGCGAGAGATGTCTGATGCATTAAGCAGTGCATTACTTTGCGCGGAACAAAAAGCTCAGGTGGTGTCAGAAATTGGCCCAGAATTGTCTGCTGATGATATTGATCAGTTATTTTAGGCTGAAAAAATGACTTTTCAGCAGTAAGTCTTCCCATTCCTGCAAAAGAAGCTTACATGACAACCCATGGTGTTCACGAGCCATTATCGCCTCAGATACATGTAATCAACAACTGAAATGTTCATTTCCATTTCCATAGAAAATAAGACTGTTAGAGGTGCCATAATCATGTCAACAGACAAAGAACTGTACTTGTATATCGAGGGCTTGGCGTGAAACGGTTGTAACTTAAATTGGTATTTTTTTACCAAGGTTAACCACCTCGCCATAAAGTCTTTATAAGCGTTAACACATTTTACTTGGTAAACAATGTAAATTTAGGTGCCATTGCTCGTTCTGAGCAATGGCACCTAAATTTACATTGTTTACAAAGGGGTCAAAATTGCCCCTAAACCAGGGTTTTCAAAATAGGTTTTTAGTTACAACCGTTTCACGCCAAGCCCTCGATACATTATACCTAATATTGTCTTTGGTACAAAATAAATTGAATAACCTTGTAATTTTGTTCGCCTCGGGTAACAGTATTTTCCTCATGTTGTTAGTATGTCCCAAAGGATAAGAGGGGCAGGTGTGTAGTGTCTGGATGTGGTGGCAAGACATGATTGCCCGGTTAGCTCAGTTGGTTAGAGCACCAAGCTAGTGTTATGGGGGTAGTGGGTTCGAGCCCCACATCGGGCGGACATTTTTCCCCTCTTATGTTACTTTAATGGTAGTATGTACTTATATTATGGGGTATTAAAAGGGAGAAAAAGTATATTCAGAATTTCAACAGAATCTTCCCTATGTAATAAAAGTGCACAGCCGATGACGTCGAAAGACGCATGTAAAATAAACATGACTCCTATAATGGTCAGTAACAAAAAATATGGCTTTATACGAAAAAATGTATTTCTTCTTTCTTTCTTGATTGCATTAGATTTGTTGGCCATTACTGTTCTCCAAATGCCTGTATGGTTACATGGTTTTGCATTATTCTGCGCGAATAAATCTTTGAAATTGTCCGTCTGGGTTCGAACCCTGGTGTCCCGCTCTCAAAGCGAACGCTCAAACCACTACAACATCGAACCGATTTTTGAAGGGATAGAATAATAAATTATTTTATTTTAGATTCGTCAAACAAATTAGATTGTATTGCATCTTCAATCCAGTATCAAGCCGTGATAGCTCTGTCAGTTACGTCCACATGACTTTAAATGTCGGGTTCGAACCCCGTCTCGGCCATTCAGTTTTCCGATGATTGGTAAAAGAGATTGTGACTAGCGTCATTCGTCTTCAGCATTCGTAATCCACGTCTGGCGAATTAATCGGTATGGGATGATATCCAGTTGTATGTGATATATGTTGTGTGGTGTACTGGTGTGACAAGGCCAGAACACACGTTATGTGGATTAATCGGTATGGGATGATATCCAGTTGTATGTGATATATGTTGTGTGGTGTACTGGTGTGACAAGGCCTGAACACACGTTAGGTGAATTATTCGGTATGGGATGATATCCACACTGGATATGTTTTGTGGTGTACTGGTGTGACAAGGCCTGAACGCACGTTATGTGAATTATTCGGTATGGGATGATATCCACACTGGATATGTTTTGTGGTGTACTGGTGTGACAAGGCCAGAACACACGTTAGGTCAATTATTCGGTATGGAATGATATCCACACTGGATATGTTTTGTGGTGTACTGGTGTGACAAGGCCAGAACACACGTTAGGTCAATTATCCGGTATGGGATGATATCCACAGTGGATATGTTTTGTGGTGTACTGGTGTGACAAGGCCTGAACACACGTTAGGTCAATTATTCGGTATGGAATGATATCCACACTGAACATGTTGTGTGGTGTACTGGTGTGACAAGGCCGGAACACACGTTAGGTGAATTAATCGGTATGGGATGATATCCACACTGGATATGGTGTGTGGTGTACTGGTGTGACAGGCCAGAACACACTTTAGGCAAATTATCGGTATGGGATGATATTCACACTGGATATGTTTTGTGGTGTACTGGTGTGACAAGGCCATAACACACTTTAGGCGAATTTTTCGGTATGGGATGATATCCACACTGGATATGGTGTGTGGTGTACTGGTGTGACAGGCCAGAACACACTTTAGGCAAATTATTCGGTATGGGATGATATTCACACTGGATATGTTTTGTGGTGTACTGGTGTGACAGGCCATAACACACTTTAGGCGAATTATTCGGTATGGGATGATATCCACACTGGATATGGTGTGTGGTATACTGGTGTGACAAGGCCAGAACACACTTTAGGCGAATTATTCGGTATGGGATGTTATCCACACTGGATATGTTTTGTGGTGTACTGGTGTGACAGGCTAGAACACACTTTAGGTGAATTATTCGGTATTGGGATGATATTCACACTGGATATGTTGTGTGGTGTACTGGTGTGACAACGCCAGAACACACGTTAGGCGAATTAATCGGTATGGGATGATATCCAGCTGTATGTGATATATGTTGTGTGGTGTACTGGTGTGACAAGGCCAGAACACACGTTAGGTGGATTCGACGACGTTTTATAGCTGGTATACCGTCAAAACGGCTTTAAATTCCAATCCGTCAAGGTAAAAACTAGGACCATACTATAACAGTCCGCGTCTGAAACAAATGTTGTTTTGACTTAACTTGGCCTCACTGTTCGTGTCACGTGACCCTTTTCAGATGCAGAAATTAGCCTAAACATAAAATACCTGATTTTTTATTCGCACAAAATGGATAAATTGTCAAGGTCAAATTATCTCGTCAGCAATCATTTCTAAAAATAGTTTCACTTGCATTCGGAAGCTTGAGCGTTAAAAGCATCTTATGTAGCGGCGATCTCAATGTAGGGTGCATTTTGTAAATTTATATACCTATAAAGGAAGACATACATGTAGAAATAAATGACCTTTTCAAAACTTTTAATCAAATTCAACCTATTTTATATTATCAATATCTTAATATACCAAATGCTGTGATGTTTTGATAAATAAATTCTTACATTTTGTAAAGTGATAATGTTGAAATAAAAAAAAAGTCAACTTGTGTGTTTTCCGGTAGAAATGTCCCAATTAAATGACACGAGAAGTCAACGCTCGTGAATGTCCCGTAAACACAGGCTAGTTTTTTCAATCGCTGCATGCTTATCGTGATTTTGGGCAACCGTGTGTTTTTACCAACAACCGACCCATTGTTAACGATCAACATTGTACAGTATGCTTGTCCCTCTGCTATGCTTTCCTGTAGAAATTGAAAACTAAATAAACGGAAACTTGTCATTTATTTAAAATGACGAAATTTAGAATTATGGGTGGTAGCTGTTTGTTCAACTCATTTGTTCAGCTATCTTATTAAACGGTAGACAACCCCACCACTTCAGTTCACAATTCATCATTGTAGTTACCTCCCTTTACACGTTAAACATTCACACGTAGTTTGCGGCATTTGGACATTTCTTTTACTTTGAAAAGCTTTACCTGTAAAAGCATGTTCCCTGATGTAGGTAATAAAAGCATGTTCAGCGGACTACTTTTGAAAGCATTATGGGAAAGGGTAAAATGCACAGTACGACAAAGTATCTTTCTTACACAACGATGCAACTCTATATTGACGTCAAAATAGGGTTATAATTATCCGAAATGATGCTAATCACCCAAGCAGACGGTTATTGTACGACTGACATGAAAGATTATTTCGAAAGACAACAATGACGAGTAAAATTAAATGAAATAGGCATAACTTAACCCTTTCCCAGATACAGACGATCTCCGACGCCTTTGCAGCAGATGACTTCTGAAAATATTATGGCAAAAGGAGAAATTTCTCCTTTCGCCACAATGTTCTTAACTCAATTAAGAGATTTCCGATATTCTACCAAGATGTTTTCAAAATCATTTGCTGCATAATTGTTGTATGCAGGAAAGAGCGTTAACATGGAAATCGACCATCGGGAGTTCGCGCCCAGCGAAATACCAGGTCATAATGTTTACTCTTCGCAGTCTTTTCGTGATCTTCATTGAATAATCAACATAATCACATCACCCTTCACAACATAACTGATCAACAATATCCATTGGAATAAGATCAACATGGGTACGCAAGCTAATCTTTAACCCACATTTACTAAGGCTGGTTTTCCTGGGGGCACAGCGCATACGAAACGTAATATAAATACGCTAATCATGTTTGTTTTACAGCTCATGAAAAACAAACCTCAGCGTTATTATCAAACATTTATACGCATAGATGCTCAAGGATCCAAATGGATACGGTTGTATAGACGTTTCTTGAAACCTTCAAATTATTGCGTCTGTTTGATTTGGGTTTTTAATTCGTTCAGTCATATCATGTCGGCCACTACCCCGATTTAAATTCAGCTTCCTCATACCAGCACAGCGCACAACAGCCTTTCCAAGCAACTGGCTGCTTTTCCGTTTACATGGTAAACGTCTTATTGACTTAAGTCAAACGTCGGAAAGATGGTTGACCGGATATTGATGCAAACTTACTTCCCCCTGGAATGGAAATCCGTGTCTCTTACTTCTGAGTTACTGTGGCTCGGATTGGCTGGCTGATCTGAGTCTTCAGTGGTCACAGACGCCGCCTTACAATGTTGGGTTTCGTAGAGCGCCGCTCAGACTAACATTTAAAACCGCCTCTGTTGTGTAGTGGTAGGGCGTCCGTCTCGAGTGCAGGAGGTCGCAGGTTCGATCCCACGTCGGTTCATACCAACGACTTTAAAAATGGTAGTAATTGCTGCCCTCCTTGGCGCTCAGGGTTGCGGGGTTAGCATTAGGACTGACTTGTTGGTGTCGGGATAAATGGACCATTAGTACTGGTAACTAACACAGGAAACGCCATGGTATAATTGAACTATTGTTGAAAGCGGCTTTCAGCACAAAACAATCAATCAATCAGATTAACATTTACTCGGATACAGACGACATATTGTCAAATCAGCCGCAAACGTTTTTTGTTAATAAACAATTTCTCTTTACTACCCTACCGCTGCAAACAAGAATATATCAAAATTAAACCTGTACTTGATAATATGTTGCAGCTCTTTCTTAAGTTATCCCTTTCCCTCATAAGACAATTCTGCAGCAGACGACTTTGAACACATTTTGTCAAACAATGGAAAATCTCTATAATTGAATGGATAACCTATGACTAAAAGTGGAAAATATTGTGGCAAAAGGAGAAATTGCTCGTTTTGAGCAATTTCTTCTTTTGTCACTATGTTTTCAAAAAGCTGTCTGCTGCAGAGGCGTCAGAAAGCGTCTATATGAGGGAAAGGGTTATGTTATAACTGATAAGACATTTAAAAAAACCTGTTATTTAAAAAAAAAAAATACAGTTTCTAACTACCTCGGTGCTGTAGTGAAAGAGAGAGCGTAGTTCAATCGTCAGTCTTGTTATTCATGTACCAAATACAATGTAGTGACACCCCTCCATAGCATTACGAATGATGATGCACTTGTATCAGGATGACTGCTGATTTGACAATGAAACACCTTGAAATACTCACTGTGTTAATATCATTCTTCCTACCATTGACATATATAGTCCGGGTAATTTTTCTGAAATCGTTTTTGTAATATGCAATATTATCCATATTTTCTGATACCATGTCACTTAAATACAATGTTTACTTACTAACGTACTTGTGGGTGAAAGATAGCAATCGATTCTTTGCCTAGCTTTGTAGGCCTTAGTACAAAATACAAACGGTAGTCATTTAGCGTGAGACAATAATCTATTTTGCTAATATCAACCAATGACAAGTATGCCTCAGACAAAAAAAATCTGGTTTAAAGAAACGATAATATGCCAGTGTATGACTGTTATCACAATACTCATGTCATGTTTGAATAAACTGATCTTTTAGTATGCTATTGTAAACTAAAAGTAAACGTTTTCAATTTCTGACGGGCTGACTCTCCCATACATAGCTAAAACCATTTTTTGACAAATGATTTCTTACTTTAATCACCCGATTATTATATATATATATATCCGTTTGTATATAACAATTTAAGCATATTGTAACATGTTTCATCAAAACGTTCATTTGGCATTTGCCAAATGGATGGTATGTGTAGGGAACAAATTCCCTATAGATGGTATGTGAAGAGCATAAATTCCATATAGTTGGTATGTGTAGAACACAAATGCCCTATGGTCTGTATGTGTAGAGCTATAATTCCCTATGGATGGTATGTGTTTGACACAAATTATCTAAGATTGGTGTGTGTGGGACACAAATGCCCTATGGTCGGTATGTGTAGAGCACACGTTCCCTATGGATGGTATGTGAAGAGCACAAATGCCATATGGATTGTAAGGGTAGAGCACAAATTCCCTATGTATGGTATGTGAAGAGCACAAATGCCCTATGGATTGTAAGCGTAGAGCACAAATTCCCTATTTATGGTATGTGTAGAGCACAAATTCCCTATGGTCGGTATTTGTAGCTACAAATTGCCTATGTTTGATATGTGAAGGGCACACATTCTATATAATTTGCATTTGTAGGGCACAAATACCCTTTGATTCGTATATGTAGAGCACAAATGCCCTATGATTTGTATATGTAGAGCGGATATTCCGTATGTGTAGAGCACACATATCCTTTGATTCGTATATGTAGAGCATAAATGCCCTTTGATTTGTATATGTAGAGCGGATATTTCGTATGTGTGGTATGTGTAGAGCACAAATACCCTTTGATTCGTATATGTAGAGCACAAATGCCCTTTGATTTGTATATGTAGAGCACAAATGCCCTTTGATTTGTATATGTAGAGCGGATATTCCGTATGTGTGGTATGTGAACAGCACAAATGCCCTATGGATTGTAAGCGTAGAGCACAAATTCCCTATGTATGGTATGTGTAGAGCACAAATTCCCTATGGTTTGTAAGCGTAGAGCACAAATTCCCTATGTATGGTATGTGTAGAGCACAAATTCCCTATGGTTTGTAAGCGTAGAACACAAATTCCCTATGTATGGTGTGTGTAGAGCACAAATTCCCTATGGTCGGTATTTGTAGCTACAAATTGCCTATGTTTGATATGTGAAGGGCACACATTCTCCATCATTTGCATTTGTAGAAATACCCTTTGATTCGTATATGTAGAGCACAAATGCCCTTTGATTTGTATATATATGTAGAGCGGAAATTCCGTATGTGCGGTATATGTAGAGCACAAATGCCCTATGTTGGTATGTGTAGAGAACACATTTCATATAGCTGGTATATCAGTAGCACACATACTCTTTCGTTGATATAGGTAGAGCATAAATCCCCTATGTTAATTATATGTAGAGAATATATATATCTAGGTGGCAAACAATGCAAATTTCAGGAGAGACAGATCCTTATGAGCTTTCTCACGTGATTATGCATTGTTTGAACACGCGACTAATTGCCTAAGGAAGCACAAGGGTTAAACTGTGTTAAATCACCCGGGTAAACTAACTGTATATTCGTGATCTAGGATAACCAACATTATTATCCTATTTCAAAGAAATGTAGATAAAGATCTGCCTGCTACGATGCAATCTGATTTAAAAGATTACTTGGTAGACATGTCTTGATACTTGTGAACAGTGCAGAGTCTGACCAAGCTGCGTAGAAACGCAGTGTAATCGTGATCAACATTGGGCACAATTACATGCTGTTATTTTTCGTCGAGCACACGACTTGTGTAATGTCCGTATGAAAGATTTATCCCTTTCCCATATACAACAATCTGCAGCAGACGATTTATAAGATATGTAAGCAAAACATTGGACAATGTCCACAAATTAAAGCAATATTGTGTAATATTAATGTAAACAGTTTGACAAAAGGAGATATAATTCATTATGATGCAATGTCTCCTTTTGTTACAATGTTTTCAAATGTCGTCTTCTACAAATGCATTAAAAGCGTTTATAAGAAGGAAAGGTTTAATGACTAGGTTCATTGTTTCGATATTTTCGAGTGACTGCGTGAAATTCAAAACCCTTTCTGCTTAAAATGATTGAAAACAAAAATTATTTACACGTGTATGTGTGCACCCTGATATAATATATGTTAAACAAGAATTGGTTAAATTAAATAACATGCTCTATACTTGCTTTTGCAACAATTGGCGAAACAATTTGATGAGTTCTCATAAATAAAAAAGACACAAATAGACAATGTCCATGTACAAACGAGCGTTTTCGTCTCTTATTAAGGGTAGTTTTTGAAGGTAACGAACTGCTGGGTTTGAATAATAAAGAACTGTTCATTTAAACGCAGAGGTGTTCTTTCTCGAAGAAAACATATCCGGTGCATTGGCATAATTTAAATCTGTGTTTATTTGGAGGAAAGTGAATGTTGATGAAAGAGGTCTCAGCGAAATGTAAGTTATTTACCAGTTGTTTCTGTTTAAATAAAGAAGCATGCGTCTATTGTAAGTGTCTCGATGTTTTTCGAGTATTATCAAGAACTTGTTTTGGCTGAAAAACATATGAGCTGTCACGCGAAAAAAACAACAGTATGGCATCTGCGTAATGTATCGATCCGGATCAGCCTGCGCAGTCCGCGCAGACTGATCCGGGCCGACACATTCCGTCTCAGGGGGATAGAGGTATAGAGTAATGACTCCTGAAACAGAAAATCCACAGGAAGCGAAAAGTGTCTATCCGGGTAAATTAGTGCGGCATGCTAAGGCTGATCCAGGTCGATACTTTACGCAGAGTCCACAATGTTGTTTTTCTCGCGGGACGGCTTATATAATCTTACCTTACTTAGTTTAAACTTATTTAGTTTACACCGATAGCGAAACAACTTTTACTTCACTCTACCGCTGCACTATTGTCTTCTACCTTACTTAAACAATCCGTTTTGTTTTCTTAAACCCTTACCAACATACAGACGTTTTCTGACGCTTCTGCTGCAGACGACTTTTGCATACAATTTGGCAAAAATACCCAGTATTCACTTTCAAGTCGCGTTTAAATGAAACAATAGGAGCGATACTCTGCAATAACCAACCTTCAGACATATGAGACCAGTGGAAATCCACATCAGCCTGCGCATAATCGCAGTCTATTCTGAAATCGAATACAGTTGAGCCGTTCCACAAAAAAACTAACATTATAGACTCTGCGTAATGTTTCGACACAGATCAGCCTGCGCATTCCGCTCAGGCTAATCCGGGCCGACACATTCCGTCTAAGGGGGATATAGGTATAGAGTAATGATTCCTTACAAAAAATCCACAGGAGGCGAAAAAGTGTCGGTCCGGATTAGCCTGCGCTGCATGCTTAGGCTGATCCGGGTCGATACTTAGCGCAGAGTCCACAATGATGGTTTTCTCGTGATACGGCTCATTGTTATAGTTTAGCACAGATATATGTGCATGTATAACTTGTAGAAATGAGTGGTGCTCCATGAACAACATTCTATGACTAATTGGCGATCAATATAGAGTAAGATCAGACTGCGCGGATGCGATGAAAACATTTTGACAACAATATGAACTCTTTAAATGGAAGTAAACTTATTGAATATAATTGAAATTATTGTTGCAAAAGGAGCAATTGCTCATTAAGAGCAATTTCTCCTTTTGCTTCAAAGATTTAAAAAGTCGTGTTCTGCAGAGGCGTCAAAACGCGTCTATATTTGGGAAAATGCTGTTCGGAAAAGAAATCATTCTGTTTTGATAATAACTTCTTTTCGTAATGGTTTTCTAAATCAGAAAACCGTACGCATTTATTCGAGGATTGAATCGAGTCTAGTCCAAAGTTACCAGTACTACCGGTCAATTTATCCTGACCACAGCCAGTCAGTCGTAAAGCTAACCGCGCCAAGGAGGTCATCCATTATTTCCATTTTTAAAGCTTTTGGAATGACCCGGTCGGAGATCGAACCTGCATCCTTCCACACCGAGGACGGACGCTCTACCACTGCACCAGCGAGGCAGTCCTCACTATTGAGTGCCAATGGACAAGGCATCTGTCCTTTCCTTGATTACGCGTTGTGTCGTGGTAATACAACTAAACTACTGCTGAAAACGTGAAAATAATTAAATGAAAAAGTTATTTTCACAAATACGAACATTCGCAGTATTTATCTTCTGTCTTAGCACAATATCGTTAAACCAACATTCTAGTGACATTAAACATTGCTCGAACGTATTGAGAAAGCTTTGGTAATATTAGAGAACCTTATCAAAACGTACCTTTTGTTTATGTTATAAAATGTTTCCTTTATAAATTACCAATACTACTGGTAGTTTTATCCTGACACCAGCGAAAATGGAAGTAGTGCTTAACCCACAACCCTGATGGTCAAGGAAGGAAGGCCATTTTCATCCATTTTTAAATTCTTTCGTAAGATTCGGCCGCTCTAGATACCACTACACCACCTAGTAGGTCAATTCAGTATGTTTGCTGGTCACAATTTCCCTTGACACTGCTCTATTCTATCATTCATACTCGATCATTAACTCTATTTCAGACGATGGACATGTCACAAGCCATGACGGAAAAGTCCTGTTCCACACACACAGATGAACCTTTTAAGTTCTACTGTACCACACATAATCTGATCGTCTGCTGCATATGTGCCGTCAAACGTCACAAACTCTGTAATGACGTCCTCACGTTCTCCGAGGCTACAGAACGATTTGAAAGGGAGGATAAGAATTTGTTTAAAGCTCTTGAAACCCAGAGCAACGCCATCAAGACTACCATCTCTGTTAAGAATGCCGAACTGTGTTACCTTGGTGAAAATGTTGATGTAACTAAAACGGAAATCGACATTCTTTGTGACCAACTTCATGGTATTATCAACACGAAAAGAGACGAGATCTTAAAACGTGTGGATGAACTGGCTGGAAGCGAAGACAGAAAATTGAAAGAGGATATTGAACTTTTGCACAACCTGTTAACGTCCGCGGATAAAGTTCAGACACACGCAGAACATGCTTTTGAAAGACGATCAGCACTGAGTATAATCAAAACAATGGTTGGTGTTCAAAACGTTTACTGCGATACTGAAAGATCGGCAGAAGAAGTTAAAAATAGGCATGTAAAATATTTAAGTTTTCAACAGGCGGGTACCGTTCAGGAGATCCTAGAACACTTTCAAACGTTAGGCACGTTATCTCTGAATGAATGTGAAGGTATCGGAGAGATAGAAGAGGATGTTATTGCATCAATTGAACCGGAACCGCGTGTAAAGTGTGTCCGTTTCGCACCCGATATAGAGCAAGACATCGTCGATGAACGATTTCCCATGAAAAATTTGGAATTTAATTTCATGTTTGACGAAGCAGAGACGTCAACCGAAGATGATATGGATGATTCAGAGGAGCCGATAACATCAGGGGATGATAATGACGTCACCAAAAGGGACCATGCGCCTTTAAGAATGGAATCAAAAGAAGAGATACACATTGACGCTGCTCATGAAGGCGTAAAGAATCAAGAGGATGAGACAGTGTCATGTTTTCAAACAGTTGATCATGGTAAGCCATGCTGGCTATACGGGGTTACATTTATAGCACTTGACAGACTCGCCGTAACGGACGTGGCACACGATTCTATACAAGTGTTCGGTGTTAAGGGGACTTTGGTCTGTGAAAAGATTGTGTCCTTCACTCCCTGGGACATAACGGCTATAGATGACTGTCGCGTGGCTGTGTCAGCCGGCGGCCGAGGGAGTATTTACTTTTTCGAGATTACGCACAACGAACTGCTTTCGAAACAAGTTATTAACGTTGGACATGACTGTATTTGTATATGTTATGCAGAAGGTGTTCTTACGGTCGGTACACGCACTGGTGTTGTTAGGGTAACGGATGAAGGAGACATTGTAGCGAAGATTGACAAATACACGAATGACGGAGAGAATCTACGACGAACTGACTTTGTTTCCGTAGATTCGCGAAATGACCAACTGTTTCTGACGAATACCTGGCGAAACAAGATTGTGACTGTAAACTCAGAAGGTCAAAGGTTATGGGAATATGAAGACCAGGGTCACAACCCACGAGGAATCGTGTGGCACCGCGACCGTTTGTTTGTCTGTAGTAGAAATCAAGGGAAAGTCCTTATCCTTGACAACACTGGGACAATTGAACGAGAGTTAGCGTCTAATAAACTGGACTGTCCATACGCCATTGCGCACCATCGCTCCGACCAGACGGTGGCGATTACCCAGTGGGATGAGAAGATTGACACTAATAAGTCGAGAGAAGTAAAAATTGCAACATATCGCAATCACGTATAGAACACTGGAGAGAGGAAGTGAAAGTTATGACTCTTATATTTAGAGATAACAATAGAGAACTATAGTCAAATCTGTGTTTAAAGACCACCCATGGGAAGTGAACAATCTGGTTTTTGTTCCCATAAAATGGTCTTTAATTGCGGGGTAATTTTTACAGATAATGAGTTATTGGGAAACTAAACGTATGGTCGACAGGGAATTACTATTCTAATGTGGTCTTTAGCACAGGTTCGACTTTATTTAGAAATGCGTATTTGGAATGTTCCCAGAGATGCTTCACGCACATTGCTCATCGCAAGAACCCTTTTATATGTGTTAACTCTTTCAACGACGAATTGTTTAAAGTAGACTCTTCCAAAAGTTCAAAATCGGGTGTCTCCATTTCTCACGTTTTAAAAGTGTTGGACTATTTTGATAACTAAAAGGCAAACAATGCTGATTACAGGTGAGACAGCTCGTTACGAGCTGACTCATCTGAATCTGTATTGTTTGCAAAAACCTCAATATTGCCTTTGGCCCTGAAAGAGTTAAAACAGATTACATCGAGGTGGTCAGTGGGAAAAGGTAGAAGTTTGTATTTCTGAACAGTGTAGATCAAACTGTCCATTTCGAGGGCTTGGCGTGAAACGGTTGTAACTTAAATTGGTATTTTTTTACCATGGTTAATCACCTCGCCATGAAGTCTTTATAAGCGTTAATTCACTTTTCTTGGTAAACAATGGAAATTTAGGTGCCATTGCTCGTTCTGATTACAAAGGGGTCAAAATTGCCCCTAAACCAGGGTTTTCAAAATAGGTTTTCAGTTACAACCGTTTCACGCCAAGCCCGTTCCGTTTTATTAAAGTCTATACACGTTGGCGAAATCTGCTATCAACATTGTGTAAGTGATATGTGAACAAAGTAGATCAGGCGGTGTCGGTGTACATGCTGATCGGTGTATACGATAATCACGTAAGACAACTTATATATTTTATATTTTTTCCATAGACAGGTTCATGAAATGATATAATTACGATATGGCGGGTATGAAACTTTGTTTTAATTACACACATTTTCGCCTGATTCTTCACTCTTATGTTTCATTTTGCAAGTGTGTGTTCCTGTGGCGTAGACCAGTAACTTCTTAACTCTTTCACACGTACTATTAATCAGCAGCAGACGACTCTGTAGAACATGGAAACAGTTTGTAAATAAAAGGGTAACATGTATTGAACAAAGTTGAAAACATTTTGGCAAAAGGAGAAATTGCTCATGATTCCCCTATCAAACGTCGGTTTTATGGGAAGCTGGTTCATTGTTTAAATGTTTTCGATTTTGATTTTGATTTTCAATCTTTGCACTTAAGTTTTATGCACGTACTCTGTGATTTGTTATGGTTTTAAGTTGCTAGAGTAAATCTATACAATAGTCCATTTGTTTACTTCATATATAACGTTTTTTTTTGTTTTGGCAATCTAATACGGATGTGATACTCCATACAGACATACTAGTTTCGGGATCATGGACATTCATGTGATGCCGAGCCCGAATTGGTAGCGACGCGGGGTGTCAATCCAGTTTGTGTGGGTCCAAACCCAAGCTCGGCCAATATTCTTTCAGACTGACAACAGTTAATGTGACAAGCGTCATTCGTATTCTAGCAATAGGCTAAAAGCAACCAGTTGCTGGGAAAGACTGTCGTGCGAGAAAGCCAGGCCCACATTGTCAGGATACATAAACAAAGTACAATCTAACGACATTAATGTTAGGTATGGTGGAGGAGGAGGATGGCTACGACCTCGACACACCACTGTACATGGACAAAATAAATGAAAACAACTGGCCGTCGTATGACTAAAAATTGTTTAAAACGGTAAACCCAAAATCAATCAATCGATCAATCTTTATGTGATAAAGAGAGGGGAAAGGGCTCCCCTTGGCTGACGCGACTCAGATGTTTGGAACTACAGTGTCTCCTCGATTAGTCTGAAACAGAGACAAACCGAGGGCTTGGCGTGAAACAGTTGTAACTAAAATTGGTAATTTTTTACCAAGGTTAATCACCTCGCCATAAAGTCTTTATAAGCGTTAAATCTTTTTTCTTGGTAAACAATGGAAATTTAGGTGCCATTGCTCGTTCTGAGCAATGGCACCTAAATTTGCATTGTTTACAAAAGGGTCAAAATTGCCCCTAAACCAGGGTTTTCAAAATAGGTTTTAAGTTACAACTGTTTCACGCCAAGCCCTCGAAACACTTTGTGGACCCAACCGGTTTAATCTTTGAAACTCCGAAAGTAGTTTGCTTATTTTATTGCATTATTTTTTATATTGATTCCAAGCATCAAGTTGTATTGGTCCGCTGTAGCGTTAAGGAAATATATATTTTACTAATTTACTAACTATTCTGAAACAACAAAATGGAGTGTATCCGAAAAAACTCACTTTTTCATAATTATCACCGTCTGTCCATGTCTCTGTATACACCAGTGGGTCAAACTTTGTAATATACAACACTTGGTTGTTTACATGTTAGATCGCGATACTGTTTCATTCGTCAAGGTTTCGTGTATTTGATATTTGACGACGATTTCTACATTTTTTCAGACATTTCACGGCGTTTCGTGGGTAAGTTATCGGCTCGTCTGGTCCATTTATACTGAAACGAGCGAGTCAGTCGTAATGTTAACCCCACAACCCTGGTTGCCAAGGAGGGAGTTCCATTATTTCAATTCCCTTTATAAAGTCATTGGTATGACCTGGGCGGGGATCGAACTCACGACGTTTGCACTACCACTAAATAAGCGACGCGGTTTCATTCTTGAAGATGTTTGTATATTTTACCCCAAAGATCCAGTACGTTGTTTTCGAACTTGAGAAGTTTTCCCGTTCAACATATTATTTATCATGTCAATTAAACGTAGGACTCGCAAAAACACATGCTCATATCTTAGAAATTTGATTTGGACACCATAAGTTGAATTAAACATTGTTGGGAAAGGGGAAATTGCACGTTTCCAGCAGTGTTGTCTGCTTTGGCGTCAAAAGTACCTTAACCAGGGAACGCATTAATTCCGCCTATGTGTTCTGATTTCCTGACGTTTCAAAAGTTTTCGCAATTATTTGCCCGATAGAAAATGAACAGTACACAAAGGCACTTTAACCGGTGATCGTGATATTTATTGAAACAATAAGTCGAACTCGCATTAACTCGAATTAGTGGATAAAAGACGCTAAATGAATAAATTGAACTCGGGGAGTGGATATTGGATGGAGATTGAGATGTTTTTAGCGAGATCATCAGCCGGTTATGAGGAAAATCACATTCTTCCGTTGGATCCTTAACTGACAACGCAGTCTTTTCAAAAACAGTCAGTTTGTTAAACTTTCGTTGTTGTATTGTAGTATGATTGGTATTTAAACAAGTGTCAGATATGTTCACGTCATCTGTAAGAAAGCATTGCATGAAAACGAAGTCATTTATTGAAACAAGCAATGATAACGTTCCCACAGTTCATTTATAATCGTCATAATACAAAAGAACGAAAAAGAATGTTTCGAGTAGGTAAAGACGCAACTCTTTGCTCGATTTATGCAATTGACAACACGAACTGTTTTAAATGTTTAGAACGCCAAAAACAACAAAAACATCTTCTTTGTTGTGGTTTAAGAATGATTTGCTTAAGATAGTATTATCACTTATTAGGCAAAGGAAACAATCGCCTGGATTACGAAATGAATCCTTATACGACATTAATTTTGGAACAGCACAGATTCGTTTATATCGGGCATGAAGTTGTCCAACCTAATAAAGTTCGACTTAATGGGTCACAAATTGGAGTGGATGGATGCAAGAGGACACACTGACTTTACATCAGGGACGATCGATGAAGTAGTTCAAATACAGTGTTTACTCGGGTTACCTTGATTGGTGTGTGTGTGAGTTTTTCTACACATTGCAACAAATCTGCTAGAAGGCATTCTTCCGACGTTTGATAAAAGTTAATTGGTGTGTGCTGAGTCAGTCTACTCATTGCAACAGTTAAGGTTAATATTACCCTGCATATCTGCTAGTTTAACCGAGCCCCTGTAGCTCTGTTGGTAGCGTTTCGGGCTGTCAATCCAGGGTTTGTGAGTTCGAACCCCAGTACGGACAACATTCTTTTCCGACGTTTGACAAAGGTTAATGCGACAAGCGTCATTCGTATTACATGTGATCAGCGACAATCGTATTCAACTATTATTCTAACTGTCTATATGGAAAAGCAGCTAGTTGCTTGGAAAGTCTGGTGTGTGCAGTACTTCGGTGGAAAAGCCATAAAATACACGAAAAGATGAACAGGCAGCCGTGATATGAATGAAATAAATATTGAAAACAACGCTAAACCCCAATCAATGAATGACCCATTTCTATCAGGCTTTACACAAGTTGAACTAGCTTGTGTAAGTACATGCAACAAACAGGCAGGCATGGTTGTCGCTACTTTCCATAAAGCTCCCATGGGCTTTATGTTCGGCCATACTTTACAGTAGTATTGCCATTGTATTTTTTTTTTTTTAAATACTCATTCTATTATGAAGAGTATTTCACATCATTAAATCCTTATATGACCCTCAAACACTATGTTGTGGGTAGTCAAAAGAATCGTCACAGTCATACAATTCTGTTGAGTACCCACAACATAGGGTTTAGTTGAGTTTTAAGAGAGATATTGTGGCGCAAAGACCAGTTTACTCCTCTTTATCTAGTCATCTGACAAAGAGCAATGATAACAGTTGAAGGAACTCGGCGGGTTAGGTAACAACTAAACAACTAAGTATTCCACTTAAGAAATTTCCAAACTGTCGACAGCAAATTCAAGACACCAATTTGTAGACACCAATTTGTAGACACCAAATCGAAGTAACTAAGTCAAAGACCACAAATCGATTACACCAAATTGAAGATATTTAAAGAAAATAATGAAAAACCTTCTGCGGCTAGACTAAATTTTATTTGAACGTAGAGTAGGGCAAGTGATAACTTTTACAATATATCACAATATCATGTTCTACCTTGTTTTCCGTTTGTCACGGCACCGGTAGCTCTGTCGGTAGCGACGCAGTCTGTCAATTCAGGGGTTGTGAGTTCGAACCCCAGCTCGGCCAACATTCTTTCCGACGTTTGACAAAAGTCACGGTGACAGACGTCATTCTTCTTCCATCAATGGGCTAACAGTGTATGTGGAAAAGCAGCCAGTTGCTTGGACCGTCTGTTGTGTGTAGTACTGGTTTGAGCAAGCCAGGAAACACAAGAGTAGGTGAACTGGCCGCCGTGATATGACTGAGAAATTATGGAAAGCGGCGTTAAACCCCAATCAGTCAACCGATATGCAGAGTCTACAAGTAGCATACGAAGTAATGCGTTTAAAATGTACGCACATTAAAAAGAGAAATCGTAGACGTGTAACTAGGATAATTGTTTTGACATTTGATCCTGCACACTGCACTTCTCGCCATCTCGATCTTATCGCGAGATTTACCGAGAACTGCGGCACGTGACTTGTATTTTAATGAAGGTTTCAAGCAGCGCTGCAGCGCGCCCATATCATACACTAACTCATTTAGATTAGTGTGCAATAATGGGTGATTTTTTAATGATAAAACTAGCTTGATCGGCGAATAAATCGAGTTCGTTGGGTGTCTAATTACATCGGATGCAGTACCGGAGTATGATACTATACAGTGGACGTATTTAACCCTTTCCCACATGCAACACACAAATCAGCAGTAGACGACTTTTGAACACGTCTTTAGAAAAATATGGAAACTCTTTATAAATGAAAGTGCATTCTTTTTAATAATTTCCTTCACCGAAAAGCTTATTTAAAAAAAAAAAGGATAAATCAATTTTTCTGATCGACAATTTTGTATATGAGCAACGTCTAGCGATTTGGGTCTTGATGCATCTGCGTATTGTTAAGACTATGATAAGTCTGCACATCAGTACAGTCTCACCAGAGTCTTCACTTTCTCCCTTTACATGTATATCACATTATCCTAAATGCATCTTTGACAAAATACTAGAAATGTAGCCCTGCCTGTTAAACGCCAATATAACTTTAGAGATAAACCTTAACTCTTTTACTGCCAAATGTCTAAAGTCGACTCTTCCATGTTGAACATTTGGTAAAGTTTAATGTCTAAGTTTCAAACAATGCATATTTCATGAGTGACAGCTAGTTCAGAACTGTCTCACCTGAATCTGCATGGTTTTAAAAAGTCTTTAATCAGCCTTTGGCAGCGAAAGTGTTAAGATCTCAAATCGAGAGGTGCTGGTAATAAGTATACACTGAGATTCCCCTCGTCAGACCACACTGGTCTTGCTACATTTTATAAACTCTGCTCATAATCTTGATATGAGAGAGCGCTGATTGTCCGCTCGCCTTAAATTTAATGTATTTTAGTTTGTCATATATGCCATCTCCCTGGTGTAGTGGCTACAAGGTCGGCTATGCTAGCGGGATACAAGAAGTTCGATCACCAGTTGGGTTCTGGCAATCTACCCAGGAGAAACGCCGTGATATGGCTGAGATACTATTGAGTTTTGATTGAATGGGGATTAACGCCTTTTTTAACAATTTCTCAGTCATATCACGGCGGCCAGTTCACCTACTCATGTGTTTCCTGGTTTTCTCAAACCAATACTCCACACAACAATCTTCCCAAGCAACTGGCTGCTTTTCCACATAGACTTAGCCCATTGGTGGAAGACAAATGACGCATGTCGCAATGACTTTGGTCAAACGTCGAAAAGAAAGTTGGCCGAGCCGGGATTCGAACTCACAACCCCTGGATTGACAGCCCGCGTCGTTACCGACTGAGCTACCGGGACTCGAGAGACTATTGAGAGCGGCGTAAAATAGCATGCAAACACAAACTGTACACAAACATATCACTACCCATATCGCATGCCCCGGCTCCAATATATATGCCGTCCCGCGTTAAAACCAACATTGTGGACTCTGCGTAAAGCATCGACTCCGGATAAACCTAAGCATGCCGCGCAGGCTTACCCGAAAAAACAATGTTCACCTCCGGTGGATTTTCTGTTTCAGGAATCATTAATCTAGACCTCTATCTCCCTGAGACGGAATGTGTCGGCTCGGATTAGCCTGCGCGGACTACGCAGGATGATCTGGGTCGATAAATTTACGCAGAGTCCATAATGTTGATTTTCTCACGGAACGGCTCATATGTTGATTACCCGCTAATTGAGTCATTGGCTTAATTTGATCTTTTATCAAAAGTCCCCGCGGTTTATGTAACACCACACCTGAACTAGAACTGTGGGAATCGAACCCGCATGAATGCAACACGCAGCTCTTTGACTCGGTAGTTTCCCACACGACCCCTATCGGCCAGGCAATAGTTTCTCACGTTTTTTAGAGTGTATGCAGATTCTTCTGTGAGAAAACCTCAGGTGAGAGAAGGTATGCACGTTTTCATGAAAAGATA
>JASEVX010000010.1:60569047-60802405 GCA_031761405.1 Serripes groenlandicus | reverse complement strand
ATCTGGAGTTCAGTCGCTTTAAGACAACTTTTGGTTTGTTTGAAAACGTTGACTATATTATCTGGAGTTCAGTCGCTTTAAAAATAGTAGTAAATGCAGGGTTGGGTCGTTAGCATTACGACTGACTGGCTGGTTTCAGGATAAAAAAAAACCAGTAGTACTGGTAACCTTACCAGGAAACACCGTGACACTAAAAATTGTTGAAAGCGGTGTACATGAAAACACCAAAGAATTTCTATCCTGCTGATTTCTTGCAATACGGGTCATCAGCATTTGGTAAGTTATACGTTTTAGCTTGTTAACCATGTCTCGCTTACGGACACACGTTCTAAGACGTCCTTTGAAAACATCGTGACAAAAAGGAGAAATTGCTCAGAGTAATTTCTCATTTAGATTCAATAGTTTCAAATTATCTAAAAATTAAATTTTATTCATGGATGTTTTATCACATTTTTGCCAAGATGTGTTCGATGACGTCTCTGGCAGATTCATTGTACGTAGAAAAGCGTTAACCCTTTCACTCATACAGACGCTTTCTGACGCCTCTGCAGCAGACGGCTTTTTGAAAACATAGTGACAAAAGAAGAAATTGCACAAAACGTGCAATTTCTCCTTTTGCCACAATGTTTTCCACTTTTTGGTTATCCATTCAACTATGGAGATTTTCTATGTTTTGACAAAATAAGTTCAAAGTTGTCTGCTGTAGAATTGTCATATGAGGGAAAGGGTTAATGGCATTGCTTTTGTTTAGAATTTGACAAGTGATTGGTAAAACATGGAGATTACAACAAGTCGGACATCAACGTGTTAAATTATTTGGGCCTGTCCATGATGGAAAAGCTACAAGTTGACTGTTGTTAACACTGTAGATCCAGATCATCCTCTGCAGTCTACCTTTTATCATGTTCACATAATGTCCAACCAAAATTATGAAATCTGCGCAATGTATCAACCCAGATCAGCCTGCGCATTCCGCGCAATCTAATCCGGGACACATTTCGTCTCAGGGAGATAGAAGTATTGATTAATGATTCCTGAAACAGAAAATCCACAGAAGGCGAACAGTGTATGCCTGCGTGGCATCCTTAGGCTGATCCGGGTCGATACTTTAAGCAGAGTCCATCATGTTAGTTTTCACATTTTTTCTCAAAATGCAGCTGCGGCGATAGACATCTGCGTAATGTATCGACCAGATCTGCCTGCGCTGTCCGCGCAGACTGATCCGGCCGACACATTCCGTCTTAGGGGGATAGATGTATAGAGTAGTTATTCCTGAAACAGAAAATCCAAAGGAGGCATGTTTAGGCTGATCCGGGTCGATACTTTACGCAGAGTCCACAATGTTGGTCTTCTCGCGGAACGGCTCATATCAATATATCTGCGTAATGTTTCGACCAGATCAGCCTGCGCTGTCCGCGCAGACTGATCCGGCTGACACATTCCGTCTAAGGGGGGATAGATAGAGTAATGATTCCTGAAACAGTTAATCCACAGGAGGTGAAAAGTGTCTGTCCGGGTTAACCTGCGCGGCATGCTTAGGCTGATCCGGGTCGATACTTTAAGCAGAGTCCATCATGTTGGTTTTCTCGTGGAACGACTCATATCATTTACAAGAGCTTGTCAGTGTGTATAGTATTATAAGACTGATCAGTCTAGTCTGAATCTACATTTTTCAAGAAGGGCTTTTGCCATGGACGCGCTTATTTAAAAAAAAAAGAAAAGTTGTCCACAATAGGATATTTAAAAGTAGTGTTTCGAGTTTGCAGCAAGATGAACTATAGCACTTTATTAACTCTTTCAGCGCCAATGGCAATATTGAGGTTTTTTGCAAACAATGCAGATTCAGGTGAGTCAGATCGTAACGAGCTGTCTCACTTGAAATCAGCATTATTTGCCTTTTAGTTACCAAAATAGTTTCCAAAAACTTTCATAAATTGAGAAATGGACACACCCGATTTTGAACATGGAAGAGTCTACTTTAAACAATTCGGCGCTGAAAGAGTTAAGTGGAACATCACAATCAATTATTAAAGAATGGGAAAGAGAAACAACTTGAACCCCCTTTCCCATATACAGACGCTTTCTGACGCATCTGCAGCACATGTCTTTTGAAATCATTTTGGCAAAAGGAGAAATTTATCGTAATCAAACCTATTCAATAGTAATACTATCACATATAGATATCTTTCATTTTTTTTTTCTAGATGTATTCAATGTTTGCCTCATATTTGTTGTATGTGGGATCGGGTTAACCCTTTCCCTCATACGACAATTCCGCAGCAGACGACTTTGAACAAATTTTGTCAAATAATGGAAAATCTCTATAGTTGAATGGATAATCTATGACTAAAAGTTGAAAACATTGTGACAAAAGGAGAAATTGCACGTTTTGTGCAATTTCTTCTTTTGTTACTATGTTTTCAAAAAGCCGTCTGCTTCAGATGCGTCAGAAAGCGTCTATATGAGGGAAAGGGTTAATTAAACGAATTGTTTGGGTAAAATCATCATAGGGAAAGTCTAGTCCTTCGTCGGAAATTTGGTCTAAGGGGAGAGAGTGCTGAAATGAAACGGAAACGATCACTGTGAGCCTATTTTGAACAATGTCCCACAAATAGACGTATTTTGACGCATTTACAGCAGGCGACTTATGATAATGGAGAAAGTTTTCCTTTTGCGACAACGTATTCAACCTTTTTTCAGTAAGTAAACCTTTTATTCTAGAAAGTTTGTATAGTAGGTACATTCAAAGTTATTTATTTGATAAATAAAGATTATTAATGATATAAAGTGTTTAGAGATTTCCATATCTTGAGTAGATGATTTCATAGTCGTCTGCTGCTTTACTCTTCTACTTTATGCGGGAAATGGTAAAACGTCACGGTTTACATTATATTATATTCTTTAATCATTCCCCACCTACAGACGCATTTTGACGCATCGCAGCAGACGAGTTTAGCCACATTTGTTCAACTCTATTCCTACATTTATTTAAAAACTCTATGTTTCTGCTTTTTCAAATTGTCTGATGCTTATTTTTTCGTCTGCTTTTAAAATCGAGTTCCGAAACAACATATTTAAAAATTTAGCAACTTTTACTTTGTCCTTAAAGACTCCAAAATGTCGTCTGCAATTGAGATGTCAAATGGCATCTGTGTGTAGTGTCTGTTCCAGAGAACAATTGATATCAAATAGAGAGACACCTCTTCGTTACATACACATTTTTTTAATTGTATTATATTGAAACTTACACATGTTCCACCATTCAAACTAATTTACCGGCGACTTGGAAATTTCTAGTTAAGAATGTCTACAATATTGTTTAATGGAAATGCAATTATTGAATAGAATTGAAAACATTGTAGCGAAAGGGAAACTTTCTTCTTTTGCCACAATGTTTTCAAAAGTCGTCTGCTGCAAATGCGTCTGCGAGTCGGAAAGGGGCTGTTAAAAAAGTTGTCTTTCGTTTGTCAACATAAAAACGTATTTTGCGATCATTGTAAGACTGAACTTTGTCGACATCGGTCGCCTTTTGGATGTTTTTTACTGTTTTAACACGGAAACATCTTTTCTGGCAAGGCTGTTGGCACTTTAATGAGTATGTATGTATCGAGATTAAAATTAAATCATAGAACTATTAACCATTTGACATGTATCTACAAGGATTGCAATAAATGAAAATGTGCGCAGTCGCGTTTTTATATTCATATATATATGCTGATACTCGTCTTTCAATGGATTATTTACCCCCATTTCAAATGTCAAGAAAACTAGTGTTGTATTCTTAAAGCAACATATTCTTTAAACTATGAAACAGTCACACACAAAAACACATGACGATAATCCTATGATGTGATGAAAGGGTTATTCAATTATTTGCTTTACCTAATTAGGCAAAGAAACCCGAGGGAATACGACTTTAGAAAGAAGCTCTAAATTCCCCCAGTCTATTGAAAGCCACAAAAACGAGAACTATGTGGAATCTGCGAAGATCAAATACTGAAACACACCGAGGAAATAGTCCAACCATATTGGTTCCTTTTGCAAATCGTGAGATTCATATCGATCAACCGAACACGCCTTGTTCGGTTATATTCCCGCCTCGTTCCCGTTCTGGCTCTGCGATTGGCTGAATAGGATACAGAGGCTGCAGGCTTAATTCTATCTTTGGATAGTAATAAATAACGAATCAACATAATCAATAAATATTTGTTCTCCCAATTGTGTTGGAGAATCGGAACTGGTTCTAAAATCACCGTATCCTGACTTCCTTCCCAATTTCTGAAAGGAACTTGTAACCGGCAGTTGGTTGTTCCGTGACGGAAATTGCCGACTTGCAAATCGGAAATTCAGTCAGTGAAAAAGATAATAGTGAACTTACCCCGACAAAATCAACATAGGAAGAAGGGGGGAAAATCGAGTGGAAGCGGAAAACTCGAATTCAGGAATAGGAACAGGAAATAGGAAAGATAGATAAATATAATTTTACAAAGAATGCAGGGATTAAAGCAACAGGACTATTACAGGACTTGTAGCTTTCCAGGATTTTCCGGAATGATGTTTCCGGGTATGTATACATCTTCATATTAAGTTATCTTCTTATTTCGGGCTTTCCTGGAAATTAGTTGACAGTAGGACGGGTCTTTGTGTACCCTTATTAAGTGAATGTGTTATTGATACGTTTATGATTTGTATCGTCATTGTACTTATTGTAGTTGTCAGAATCTAGTCGGAACTGAAAACAAAGCGGTCTTACAAAACTAGTCAGAGGACATATACATTCATTTAAATCTACTTCAAGTTTCAATTCTAAATATATCAATTGAAAAAAGTTGGTGCGTATATAATAGGTTTTTTTCTTCGACAGTTTCAGATTTATCTTGACATATTTCCGAACCCTTTTATAACACTATTCCTTACACAGGCGGGGAATAAACCTGGGAAAGGAGCCCGAAACTCGTGATTAATAAATACTTCTTATTTTGGGTATCATTCCTACAGCAGTTTCTCGTATAAATCAGCATTAATCGAAATACATGTAAATTATATACTCCCTCTTTCCGCATCGTATGTGCTTGCTCATTAATACAGATTTAGTTTAAATATGTTTCGGAAATGCATTGACATCATTGAAGAAACTATAGAATTATGAAATATAAGTCCCAACCAGTTAATTTAACGACACAAAGATGACCAACCGCCTATTCAGTCAATACTTTAATCGCAACATTTCCTGCTTGAATCTTTACCCTTTAGAAGCATCGAAACTTGTAGTGTTTTACTTATACAGTTTCGTTAATAATGTGACTAAGATGTTTCTTAATAATCGAAGGTATGTTATCTTGTAATGCTAGTTTGGTTCCCATCATTACGATGGTAGGGAAATATCATTCTTACATGTAACCATATCCCACCTGCCGACGTGGTTCCACGCTTCTACAGCTGTAGACATTTATCCCGTTCACTGCCGATTTGTACAAAGACGACTATTCAATGTTGAAAATTTGATCATTCCATTTTTCGTTAAAACAGAGAAGTTGATAAAATTCAATGTCTAAGTTGCAAACTCGTTACGAGCTGTCTCACCTGAATCTGCATTGTTTGCAAAAGCCTTCAATTGCCTTTGGTAGCGAAAGAGTTAAAGACATTGTGGGCAAATTATATACTATGACTACGGACCTTCCTCTACATTTTCGAGAGATATTTCCAACTAAAATTTGGCTGAAAGTAATCTTGAAACTAATTCCTGATTAAGAGCCTTGGCAATAATTATTAATGAATTATTATAAATCACTGTCTATGATGTGGTATTTTTTATAAACTAAAAATGAATAGATGAATTGTGTGAAAAGTATTCTTAATATAACTAACTTGCTTCTAAGAATAATCGGAACATTTACGAATATATCTCTTTAAGTGAGAGTATACACTTTTCTCTTAAAATCGCTTGAAACTGTAGACAATGTCAGATTTTGATAGAGTATCAGTATTTTCTTTATCTCGTTCGGGGCCAATGGCGATCATGAGTTTTTTGCAAACAATGCAGATCCATGTGAGTCAGCTCGTTACGAGCTGTCTCACCTGAAATCTGCATTGTGTGTCTTTTAGTTATCAACATATTCCAAAAACTCTTACAACATGAACAATTCCGTCGCCCGATTTTTAATTCGCGGTAGAGAAAAGAGTTTGAACGTTGCTTTCATATATGCGACGTTTTCCATCGATACAGCGGAAATGTTTTTTAAACATTGCGGGAAAGCGGATATTATTTATCTGTAACAGATTATCTTAACCTCGACAGATTATCTTAATCTCGCAATGTTTAAACATACGACGATTTGTTACGTATTCTGTCGTGTGTACAGATGTTCATTATTTCTTGTCTATATGCTTTGAATTTGGAAATGTCTGCAATGCCATTTTAGTTGTTGGACTAAGTATCCTTTTATGTAGGCATCCATCGTTATTCTTCTGTAAGGATTGCAATATTCTTCAATCGAAGACTAGTGTAGATCTACAGGTCTTAGGGCGGAAGACGTAAATTGACAAAAAGTGTACAATGTCATCTCATATAAAATTTCTTTTTTTAATTTTATCTTTTTTATATATTCAAATGGTTAAGTTAACTTTAGTATGTTTACAAAAAAAAAACAAGAATACAATCAGACTACACCACTGTGACGAAGGAAGCATCATCGTTTCCGTATTGTTTTACGAAATCGTCAAATCATAATACGTCTAGTGTCGCCCGTATAAGAAGAAAAGGAGGTAATAGGGAGGCCGTTTAAAAAAAAAGAAATCCGAAAGTTCAAATAATAAATCACTATTAAGGTTGATCGTATGCAATACATGTACATTCAATATATACAGGTACACATGTATTTTACTAAAAAAAGATATGAACAGAACAGAACGAGCCGTTCCCCGAGAAAACCAACATTTTGGACTCCGCGTAAAGTATCGTCCGGATCAGCCTAAGCATGCCGTGCAGGCTAACCCGGACAGACACTTTTCGCCTCCTGTGGATTTTCTGTTTCAGGAATCATTACTCTAAACCTCTATCGTCTTGAGACGGAATATGTCGGCCCGGAGTAGCATGTGCGGCATGCTTAGGCTGATCCGGACGATCTTTGTTTATACATAACACAGAGTCCATAATGTTGGTTTTCTCATGTAACGGCTCTTATATTGAAGTATACAGCTTACATACATGTATCTCGTCATATTTATCATACATGCATTCAATCAAATACATACATATTTAGTATAAATATTTCATGTATAACTATGATTCCAAGTATGTTGAACATTAATGGTTATATATTTCTATGACTACGTTTATTTGTTAAAAATATATAATTATATATAAGCCAGTTTATTCACTTGATTGTTCTATTAGTAGATGACAGAGGGGTGTCGGGGAATATTATGTCTGTAGTTTCATAAATATCATACTTAGTAAATGCGATCGGTACTGCCCCAAAGAAATACAAACAACAACAACAACAACAACACAAAGCAACCGAAACAAACTAACATGTGAATTGTCACACGCAGTTCTGTTTTTGAAAGATTTGTCAAATTAGTTTAAATGTTGGTTGTTGTTGTTTTATTTGAGGAGGTATATTTCATTTTGTATTGGGTGTTTGCATTTTCTATTTATATTTGTTTCCATTAATATCACACACGGACTTATATGGGATTGTCTTAAAATCTATGAATACTATATTACCGAACCAAGTGAAAAACTACCGACTTGAAATTCGTCACTCTATTCACGCTTCAGTTGAAAAAGAATCCTAATAAGATTTATTCGTCAGAATGGATTTAAAAATGTAGTAATGTAGTAATGTAGTAATCTAGTAATCTAGTAATGATAAACTAAGTATATTACGAAAACTTAGTAAATACATATGCATGGCCAATATTAAACGCGAATCTAAAACAGTACCATAGACGGATAGAAATCCGAAAAAGGTGCTTTTTTAAATCCACAAAATAAACCATCTAAGTTTAGTCAACTTGTACGCATTAATATAAATTACACTTTTCTCGAATAGTATATATCACATGTCAACTATTGAAAATATACTATATATGTATTGCTATACAATTGTTTATTAGTCGCCGGGCAGAAGCCCGCGACTTCTATTTTTAATAGCTTTTCGGAAATCACATGGGAGGGCGGCTTATTATTAGAAAGAAACAAATCTAGATGATTTGAACATATTACAATTGTGGTTGTTTACGAACACTAATAAATGACACATCTAAAATGAAATAAATATTCCGATTTTTTAATGTTTGCAGTTTTTTTTATTTCACTCGCATTTAAGTTTTTTGTCTTATTTACGAAGACAAAAGTGGTCCCTTCAAGACGTGAACCAACACCCCCTAATGCAGACTCTTATGTGTCATCATTGAGGTCAATTTCGGATTCTCCTTTTAATAGCAATTTTAACTTACTAAATGTTGTTTTCATGTTCAAAGAGATGTCTTGATTTGTGTAGAATTCATTTAATAATGTTAATCCATGAATATCTAAAGTAGGAACTGTTTCTAAGCTAAATATAGACCCTATTCTGTTGTGTAGTTTCGTGACTTTTAACATCGATTTTCGCGCATGCGCATTTCGATATGAAAAAGCGAGTGATATTATTTTATTTTAGACAAGTACAAGACGAATGTTTGACGCAAAGCGTCAAAGAGAAGCCGCAATATTTCGTTGTACATGTAGAAATAAGAAAAAAAGAACATTTTTAAATCCACAAACAATAGAACAATTTAAACTGTAGACGGTAATGCTGATATATTTCTCCTTTTGAAGACTTTTGTTTTCTTCAAATTACCTCCCTTTAAAGCAATACCAGGATATTTACCTTGTGATTCGAATAAGATTGACAAACATTGAAATTATATGAATGAATACTATTATTTAAATAAGTAACAACAGCAAAATTAAATTTAAGCCAGATAAATGTGTACACATTTCGTTAATTTTTTATAGATACCCTAATGTATAGGTATGTATATAAAATTTATAAGCAAATGTTTTCATTACTACGTTCCTAATGTTTGAATAGACTAAGGAAAGTCAAGAATACATAAATAAATCAATGCAGTCTTTTCCGGCGACATTGATGCCTTGCATCAACTTTCTCTTGTTATGTATATGTTGCAACAACATGTAAAATGTTATGCAAATAAAGAACTTGAACTTGAACTTGAACTTGAGTAATGTAGTACTGTAGTAATGTAGTAATTATTCCCTCCCCTTGGCGCTCAGGGTTGAGGAGTTACCATGACGGCTGATGCATCGATGTCAGGTTCAACTATACCGGTAGTACTGGTAGTTTTAACCAGGAAACGCCGTGATGTTACTGTACTACTGTCGAAGACGGTGTAAAATGCATTTGAAAACAGTGTTACAAAAGGAGAAAATCACAGAGTTTTCAACTCTTTTTAAATAATTAAACTTTCATTTATGGAGATTTTTCACATATTCAACAAATACAGCCAAGTTATCCGTAAGAAAAACTGTATTGTGACTACTAATGCTTGTGTTTCTCTGTCCTGTCTGAGTTTACAAAAATACTTATTTTAAATAAGGGAAAGTGAGTTTGCGGGCTATGTGCATACAGAAGTGGTTCGATGTTTAAGCATTTGACCTGGCGCAAAAAATGAAAAAAAGGAAAAATAGTTAAAATGTTATTATTGAGAACTGGAATTTAATATTTGATATACATTCAAATAAAGAAGGAATTAATTTGGTAGTCTCTACCCTTAACCCTTTCCCTCATATAGACGCTTTCTGACGCCTCTGTAGCAGACAGGTTTTTTTGAAAACATAGTGACAAAAGAAGAAATTGCTCAAAACGAGCAATTTCTCCTTTTGCCACAATGTTTTCCACTTTTAGTCATAGGTTATCCATTCAATTATAGAGATTTTCTATTTTTTGCAGACGTCTTTTGAAATGTCTATTTAATACTAACAGTTTTATTTACAGAGAGTTTTCATATATTTGTCAAGATGTTCTGGAATTGTGTTGCAAGTGGGAAAGGGTTAAAGGCTGTAAATATCAAAAACAATTGTAAAAGAAATGCACACATCTTGAAACTCGAAAAATTATGTTTTTTCTTCTTCTTTTTTTTTAGATCCATCTTATGGTAAAACAGCCTGGACCCCTCAATCCCACAGTTCACAAGGTAATATTTATTTCTGTCACTGACCAATTTTACAAAGTCGACTCTTCCATGTTGGTAAATTGGACCACTCCATTTTTCGTCCAACTGCAAATAATTTGATAAATTTTAACTTCTAAATGGCCAACAATACATAGCAGGAGAGGCAGCTCGTCATGAGCTATCGCACATGAATCTGTATTGTTTGCAAAAGCCTTTTACCCCTTCAGCGCCGAATTGTTTAAAGTAGACTCTTCCATGTTCAAACTCGGACGATTCTATTTTCATGTTATAGGACTTTTGGAATATTTTTATAACTCACAGCCAAACAATGCAGATTTCAGGTGAGACAGCTCGTTACGAGCTGACTCACCTGAATCTGCATTGTTTGCAAAAAGCTCAATATTGCCTTTGGCGCTGAAAGAGTTAATTGCCCTTGGCAGCGAAAGCGAGGGTTCATATTAACAATATATCTTGTAAGAATATTTACAATCTTTGTTTATCATTGTTACGTATTTATATGCATCTTTTCTGAAAATGCTATTGATTGTACAATTTAACATACCAGCCGCGGTCAGGGATAACCGATCGCAGAGAATTTGCACGCAGCGTAAATCCAGATCAGATTTCTTTTCGAAGGCAACAAAACCAATTATAATTATATAACAGCATACTAACTTACAAGAAAGATTCGCTATACTGATCAATATATAAACCATGCCATACGTTTACATATTGTGTCCAATAGATTTATATTATAACATTTAGATGTATAAACGTAATCCTTTATTTCCATGTATATTAGATTTTTAAATGATAATAATTCATATATCAACAATTTTATTTAACAAGTTCATGTGAAGCAAATATAATATATTTCATATTATAAAAGAACAAACGTTCATCCTTGATACGAGTTTCATTTAGTTGTTTTTTTTAAAGACGTCTGCTGCAAACTTGTTGTAGGTGGAAAAGGTTTAAATGTTAACTGAACCAAATAAATGTGTTATCGAGGGTGATTTAACCCTTTCCCACATATAACATAACATGCAGCAGACGGCAATGGAAATATCAAGGCACAAATATGGAAACTTTCTATGAATGAAAGTATTTTCTTATTATGAACATATTTCTCCTTTCACGACAATGATTTTAATTTATCGTCTGCTGTAGATGCGTCAAAATGCATCTATATGTTACACAAATTGGTCTGATGCCCTTTATCAAGTTATCTAATGAACGAATATATAGCTCTTGGTGAGTTTAGTTGTTACGCTAGGTCACTACATTCTTTCCATCTCTGCATCTTTGTTGTATCTAAATCACATACATGTATTTTCGTTTTATATTGGTTATAAAATCTAATTTAGTGCACCGTTAGATTTTACGCTTCAATTATTTTCAAGTCTAAATGTAGTACATGTGAACTTTCTGATCACATGTTATTGTTCATAGACCCATCTTATACATTGTATCAGATGTATTCAAAAACATAAAATGAGCCGTTACGCGAGAAAGCCAACATTGCGGACTCTGCGTAAAGTATCGAACCGGATCAGCCTAAGCATGCTGCGCAGGCTGATCCGGTCAGACACTTTTCGCCTTCTGTGGATTTTCTGTCTCTAGTTCCAAAGGTCCTGGGTTTCGAATACCGTGATGAGCGGGTTCTGCCTTTAAAATTGTTCAACACAAACGGTGTAAGTACTGGTGCAAGTCTCAAGGAAGCATACACGGAGCGTGATTAATAATAATATGTTTCACAATCGATGTAAACTAAATAAGTTCAAACAAACTAAACTATATTATAGGAATCGTTCATTATTCACGATAATTTGATCTTTGTCTGGAGTATTAAAATAAGTGATAAGGTTGGTTTGCCTGGAGCACCACTCAATTATCTTATCAGGTATAAACCCTTATTGGTTCACGTAAATGGACTATGGCCATTGTAACATTCGCATATTTCTCTATGTGTTATATAATTCGATCGCATCACAACTACGCTTAAAGGTGCTGAACTCCAGATGGTGATCAAAATTTTGAAATGTTGAAACTTCTGCAAATATTGCTAATAGTGACAACAAAGTAAAAACGAATAGTTAAAAATTATTTTGGCAGTAAATGTTGAAAAATAGTCAATTGAAAGTCATTAAAAATGTACAAAATTATGCTTACTGGGTATGTCTACCGTGTAAGAATGAAGAATAGACAATCAATATTTAGATGTTTATTGTACTGGAAAGTGAAATGATTACTCTAATTTTATTTCAAGACCACTTATGAAAAGTTTTAAAACTTTGACTATACTATCTATAATCTGGATGAATTATATAGCCTTAAGCAACAAGCTACTTTTTAAAAATATTGTGGGGAAAAATCTTATATATCAAAAAAGAAATCCTTCAGTGTATGCTTTCAAATTTCAAGTTGCTGCATTTCCATTCAGATGTTATAAACTTGCTATAACAGGCACACGGTATTATAAAAACAAAATATGGATCATTTGTGCGAAACGTTTGTACATGCCGTTGCCGATAAAAACAAGTCGAACGTTATTTACATTTCATGGAAACACAACTTTACCCGCAATTTGACGATCATAACATAAAATGTTTTTTCTAATCAATGACGAAAGCACGCATTTATCGTAACCTTACAATATGATGTCACTTCCTCATTGATATGTCCACCGTTTTAATATCGTTCAGTGAAGAATACGCCATTGAATACAAAGCATCTTTATGCGTGAATGAAAGAAAGTCAAAACGTGTCAGTCACGTGATCCGAGCTTCGATTAACGTTATAACTATAATTACGGAGAAAACGAACCTAAATAATGGGCGATGATAGCAAAATATCCCCGATTATTTTACAGCTAATCACGTGATTACCATGTAGCTAAACATGTCGGCCGGGACTAGCCTACAATTTCATACACGTTTTCTGGAAATTGGCCCCGCTCTTAATCGCTCCTTATCACGAGATTCGTCTGAAACAAAACTAAAAATAACAAAATGCGAATTCGAAATAAAAACACAACGATACATGTAGCATTATTGTCCGTTTTATCACGACTTTTGAAAATAAAATGACAAAATAAAAAATTGATCATGATTTGCAATTATTCCTTTTATCAAAATATTTTCTATTTAATTATTATACTTCCATTCACAGACAGTTTTTATATGTTTGCATTTTTTTCTTTCAAAGTCGTCTGCTATAGGTTTGTTATATGTTGGAAAAGAAATCTAAAAAAACGGGACACATGATTTTTCATAAAAGAGTTTCATTTTGCAAAAAAAAAAATTGTATCACATTAAATGCATCAATCACATTTACCAAAACAGAAAACTTCAAATTTCTTTCAAACACTAAAAGGTTTGCGGCCAATTTTAACCTCGATGAAACAGTAGACTTGGTACCGTCGTGAATATTACTCAGTCTCGCTATATCGACGGCTTGGCGTGAAACGGTTGTAACTAACAACCTATTTTGAAAACCCTGATTTAGGGGCAATTTTGACTCCTTTGTAAACAATGCAAATTTAGATGCCATTGCTCGTTCTGAGCAATGGCATCTAAATTTGCATTGTTTACCAAGAAAAATGATTTAATGCTTATAAAGACTTTATGGCGAGGTGATTAACCTTGGTAAAAAAATACAAATTTTAGTTACAACCTTTTCACGCCAAGCCCTCGATATGATCCAACGGCAGAAACGTATCAATAGGTAGAATTTGACCCATGAGCCATGACCTTTCAGACAAAAAACACATTTTTCACACAAACAGTTTTATGGTGGCAGTCAAATTAGACATGTAGCGAAAGCAAAACCATTGGAACTGTGTCACACCAATGGTGTATCCGTTGAACTTAAGGGCATACTAGCGCTTGAAAAGTATCTAAACCAATACAACAACTTGGGAAATGGAGTATATATATATAACTGGGAATTATAATGGTACGTGGAATTGTACAATATTTATGCTTATTACCTTTTCGGTAATAGATGTATATAACTACCAGAGCGTAAACAATTTTTTTTTTTATGCCAGCATGTAAAGGTTTGTTTACAAAAATACGATTGATTTATATAGTGTGCTTTTTAAAAAATTTACAGGTCAATATCTAGCTGGATAAGGAGTATTTTTCATGTTCTAAAATCCTCATTTGAAACTCAAATCCTTTGTTGTGGGTACTCAAAAAAATTGTCTCAGCAATACGATTATTTTGAGTACCCTCAGCATAGGGTTTGGTTGAGTAATAAGAGGGATATTGTGGGGAAACGACCAGCTTACTCCTCCTTATCTAGTGCCTCTGTTTATACCGATTTTTTTCGAGAGCAGTGGACCGAATAATATATTCAGAGTGTCCATAGAATAATATTGACAATATATACAACAGGTACATTTTTTAATTAACAGGCTACGCCGCTCATCCACACAGTCCGATCACAGCGATAGGAAAACCATCTTTAGATTCGAACCATACACCTTGGAGACCGCAAGGTAGGCATAACATATTTGTTTATAAATTTATGTCTCATTTTAGAAGGGCCGAAAAACCAAAGCAACCAACAGAATGGGTTATGTTGACAAACTGATATTTAAGAATGTTATTTATTAGTAGCAGTATTATTATTTATCATTATTATCATTATTATTATCATTATGATTATTATGATTATTATTATAATTATTATTATTATTATCATCTATCATCTGCACTATTCACCAACAGAAATGTTCTGGAAACACTTGATAAACTGTATGAGTTAGGAACAGACAACATGAATTTGTCTTAAAGACGTTGAGGTCGTTTTACCTGGTAACACAGCCTAAAATGTGTATAATGTTAACTCATCGTTCGTCTGTTGCTCAATCCCTGTTTCTCTGTCCATCTGAAATATTTATATTTAGGTCTCCTCCTAGAAAAGAAACCACAATAAACGTCTGACAAGTGAATGCATCTAAAGATTTGTTTGCGTGCTCATGGAATCTCATCTAAATGTTTACAGATGTCAACATTTGTATTGCATGTAATGTATTGTGTGGACCGTGCAGAACCATAACAGAATGCGCATCAAGTTCTGCGCGGATTAATCTGATTTTATAACGGCTGATCTCCATCTATACACTGCGTGCGCAAAAGCCGTATGGTTGGTTTCCATGCACAGATTATATAAAGAGTGTTCACTGTGCGTTAAAGAGTACACGGACTAAACGAAGCCCTTTAACAAACAAATTGGAATAAATATGGCCCCGGGGAAATTGTTTAAACCATTCCCACTTGCGGACGAAGTTTAACGCATATATACAACTGACGACTTTCGAAAACAGTGTCGCAATGTTTTCAACTCTATTGATAAATTATTTCCATATTTTTTTTAGATAGTCCATATTTTTACCTAGATATGTTCAGCCGCAGAATTGTTGTACATGTATATGGGAAAGCGTTAACGCGATTTTTAAAGGGACTGAACACCATAATGGTCCAAAATCGTTATATTTTATACTTATTCTAATTAATCCACAATACGTCGATATATATTCATGTATGCGTGAGTGTAAGGAACGACAACTCTGTGAAGGAGATTGTCTATTCGGTTATAGTGGATCACGTGATAAATATACAGCGATATTTTTAGATTTACTGGGTTACTAACCCAGTAGATTTTACAATGCAAAATAACGAAAAATCTCCGCAATATTAATAGTGTGCATATATTGTAGTACATCAGTCAGGAAATCTCAATGCCTTACATGCAAAAACATCAAGGTAATAGCAATTTTTAACAATTTTCTTTTTTTTTTCGCTTTTTTCTCATATGGGATTCAGTCCCTTTAACTGCTACATCGTAAATACAGAGTTCTTCTTCTCTCCGAGTGAAATCGTTTATGTTCTACTGTGATTACACACACCAGATATTATAGAGAACATTGCATGTCGGTACTTGAAATCAAAGTAATCAAAGTTATCATTTTAGAAAGGGGTGAGTCTAACAAGCGATGATAAGGTAGAAAAACGTGCCTTTTAAGCGCTTTTTCTAATCTATCCATACACTGGGCACGTTTTATCGTCTTTGATGACACATGCCTAGGTAATCAACGTGCGTTGATGATTCCTGCATTTAATGGGAAATCATTTGAGCCGTTCCGCCAGAAAACCAACATTATGGCCCCTGCGTAATGTATCGACCCAGATCAGCCTGCGCAGTCCGCGCAGACTGATCCGGGCCGACACATTCCGTCTCAGTGGGATACAGGTATAGAGTAATGATTCCTGAAACAGAAAATCCACAGGAGGCGTACAGTGTATATGCGGGTAAGCCTGCGCGGCATGCTTAGGCTGATCCGGGTCGATATTTTACGCAGAGTCCATAACGTTGGTTTTCTCGCGGGACGGCTTATTTTACGTTTTTCCGTGGTTAAAGCTTGAACTCTGTAAATAATAAGACACGTGACAGATATTTCGTTTTACGTGTGGGAGGTATACCATACGGTTACAATAGTCCTATGTAATGTTTTGTCATCGTCTAAAAGTCCTGATATATCTTTATCTTATTAACTCTTTCAGCGCCACAGGCAATATTGAGGTTTTTGCAAACAATGCTGATTTCAGGTTAGTCAGCTCGTAATGAGCTGTCTCACCTGAAATCAGCATTGTTTGCCTTTTAGTAACCAAAAGATTCCAAAACTTTCATAAATTGAGAAATGGACACACCCGATTTTGAACATGGAAGAGTCCACTTTAAACAATTCGGCACTGAAAGAGTCAACTCCTTCAGCGCCAAATTGTTTAAAGTAGACTCTATCATGTTCAAAATCGGGCGTCTCCATTTCTCATGTAATAAAAGTTTGGACTATTTTGATTTATTAAAAGGCAAACGATTCAGCTCGAGCTGACTCACCGTAATCTGTATTATATGCCAAAACCTCGATATTGTCTTTGGCGCTAAAAGAGTTAAGTAAAGTATTTCATTTACTTTGAGCGATCTTTAATAGCAAATGACAAATGCGTTTTTTGGCGTTTACATTTGTGTTCGTTAGATACATGTCATCATTTCATTCCATCCATATTGGGAGTAGTTGTATTCAGTTGACTCGTAGTAGTAATCACTTGGTCCACAATGTCTGTACTCGAGGTGGTATGACTATCTGTCAAATGTATGTAAACAATAGTATAGTTTTTTAGACTTCCCGAACCAAACCAGATGATACATTTCACAATTTTTAAAATAGTGAAACAATTCCCGAACCAAACCAGATGATACATTTCACAATTTTTATAAAAAAGATAACTATTTTAAAAATTGTGAAATGTATCATCTGGTTTGGTTCGGGAATGGTAAAGCACTTTTACTTACATCGATGTTGAGATATTTGCGTTTGATGGAGCGTTCTACTCTATCCATAAAGCTATAGGTCTTCATTCCTTTAACTCTTTCAGCGCCGAATTGTTTAACGTAGACTCTTACATGTTCAAACTCGGACGACTCTATTTTCATGTTATAGGATTTTTGGAATATTTTTATAACCCACAGCCAGACAATGCAGATTTCGGGTGAGACAGCTCGTTACGAGCTGACTCACCTGAATCTGTATTGTTTGCAAAAAGCTCAATATTGCCTTTGGCTCTGAAAGAGTTAATCTGGTATTTATACTAATCCTGTTAATCCTAAATGATGATACCCCACTCCCGAATGCCCCAACCCTGGTCTATTACCTCGTTGGGTGCACATCCATGCTATCTGATCCAAATGTCATCTTTTGTCAGAAGGTTGTTTTGAAAGTTAAATTGGTGGAACAGTGCAGGGCTATGTCCGACCGTGTGTATACTCAGTGTGTATCTGAATATGCACTGCACGCAGCTTAATTATGGTTGCTTTCGAAAAGAACGATTCAAATGTTCTTCTTTAAATGGGGAGGTATAAGAAGTCATTAGAATGTTATATTTTTCTGGAATGAAAGAGGACTCGACTAATAAAACAGTTTATTTTTCCGGCTAGGAGGATCCAAAATACCATTATTTTCATTGCGGAATCCGTATTTTTATCCTACATATCTCGGCCACCATTAAAAGCAACTACTTGAAAATGCGACATCCAATATGGCGTCACGTCGATTGCTTCCGGTGATCCCAGAATTCCTAACAGACCATGTTCTTGAAATCCGAAAACTCACTACAAACATTGGAATATACCAGTTTAAACATCAGATAACGTTACTCTATAGGACACTATGATGTTGTTCTTGCGCTGTACATTTCTTTTAAACCAGACAGTGTAACATGAAACTGAATACAATCGTGTGTGCAGAATGTTTATCTGATTTAAAATTGCCAACTTACTGAGTAAACGAGAAAAGGGTCTCAGCAAATTAATGACCGTTCTGAATAATCTCTGTGATTATTCCGTCAATATAATTGAGTGTAAATTTCCAAAGAAAGAACATAATTCACGATTGACTAATGGGCTTCTTGACGCATGCTTGAAATGATTGCCCGAAAACGAATATCAAATACCTCCGACAGGACGCAGGAATCACGGCGTCGTTATGTTGTGATACGGGGTTTTTGTTTTGACAAGTTTAGATGTATACATTACATTCCTGTGTATTAAAATATAAGATTTGAATTAATGAAATAGATTTGTCTAAATGCATCGATTGTTATGTTGAAAAACAACATAATTATGTCTTTAATGGAATCCGTTTATTGTTCTACTAAGTGTTTTCGGTTTAGATGTTCAAGTGTGTGTCACTTTGATCTACATTTGATCGGTGCTCTGTGAGAACCAACATTAGCGTAATTATTCAACGTTGGAAATAGACTTGCCTGTGCTTTCATGTATATCAAAATGGAAACTGCTTCACAGAAACTTACTTTGACTCATATTGAATACTGCAGGGCCAGATAATACTTGCGGATACACTGTTCGCAAATGCCTAGTTCATTCAAAGTGTTGCCTGTAACCTGTTTCGGTATTGTAATTTTTCGGGTTCTGTTTACATTCAATGTGCCAAATTACTCTGATTGATTTGTGTGAGCATATAGATGTTTGCAGTTTTAAAAGTACTTTTTCCCCTAAGTTAGGATTGGGAGTCAATCCTTTTAAATGTACGGTGTACAACATTCATATTGTTAGTTAAAATAGTTACCGTATTGTTCTTAGCTTGTGGTAGAATTTGCACACGGGGTTACACACCTTAATGTCTATGTTGCATTGGCATGAACATCAGTTTTAATTGTTAAATGTTGATTCATTATTTATGTTCGATGGATGTAAAAGTTAATGTACAAGAAAAGGTTATACTATATTTGCAAATGCACCTTTGATACGTTAATTATATCCATCGTTGGCCCAAACTAATATCAAACTCGTGCTGATGTTTTCGTTTTCTATAAAACTGGAAAATATCATTCCAGATAGTCAGCTGTATCAAAGGTTCAATGACAACAAAAACTCTGTTTATCGTCGCTCTGAGAAAAGGCATTTTCGACCAGTGTACATGTATATCGAGGCCAGTCAGCGCATTCGTTCAGTCTGATCTGGTTCTGTACTGTTTGCTAATATAATAATGTAAAGCAGTATCCATTTGGAAGCTTAGCAGGAATTCTGAGGCAGGTCTTTTTCCACACGTGTAATAATTACGCTAATGTTGGTTTTCATGGAGCACTGCTTGTCGAGATTGAAATAAATAGACCGTACTCTTTTGAATAACACACACTTAACAAGTGTGGGTAAAATACGTTTTCATTGAACAGGAATTATATAAAAATAACATAAATCAAGGGATATCTGTCAAACATAAGTGATGCCATTGTATAAACGAAGTTTTATTGCCGCATGGCGTCATGGATATTATTTACACGTGTACTATTTTTGGTTTTCTTTTCCAGGCAGTGGACAGATACAACTGTGGCAGTTTCTACTGGAACTACTTTCAGACAGCAGCAATATCAACTGTATATTATGGGAAGGAACAAACGGGGAGTTCAAACTTGTAGATCCAGATGAAGTGGCTAGGCGATGGGGCGAGAGGAAGAGCAAACCAAATATGAACTACGACAAACTAAGCAGAGCACTAAGATATTACTACGATAAAAACATTATGACAAAAGTTCACGGCAAGAGATATGCCTACAAATTTGACTTCGCCGGGCTTGCCCAGGCAATGCAGCCAAGTGCTCCGGACCCTACAGCGTACAAATATCAACAAGATATCCTTATGTCCAGTTATCATCACAATTCAAAGTTTAACTACCTTAATCCACACACCCCAATGTCTACACCGACGTCTTTATTTGGTACCACGCCGAGTTACTGGTCTCCGACGAACGGAAGTTGTTCACTCTATCAGAATATATCTAACCACCATATGCCCCACCCCACGGGACAGTTTCCCTCCGTGCCCCCACCCCCTTCACATCATATCAGTTCATATTATTATCAGACTGGTTCAGACTTTTTAAAACATACGGACTTACACGATTCGTCATTCTAGTGGTTATCAAATCGAATTCGTGTTACGTGTTAAAAAAAATAGCAATGGGAAAGCGGAAGTCCAGTGTGCTTGCGGAAAACAAAAATGAAGTGTGTGTTATTACTCAACGGAGTTTAAACGTGATAAAAATGATCCATTAACACAATAACGATATCAACAGGGAATCGTGGTTTTTTTTGTTTGTTTTTCGGACATGTTTACCAACGGTTTCGTGATAAAATAGAATCAAGCGATTTGTTTTGGTTAAATGAATTCAAAAGATACCTTGTTACATCTTGAAACAGGTTGTGCAGTTCCCTATAATTTTCTTTTAACTAACGGAAACAATTGACCAATCAAATTATAGCTACGTCACGTTAACTGTTATTTGATTGGTGGATTCGCTTTCTGACGCCTCTGCAGCAGACGGCTATTTGAAAACATAGTGACAAAAGAAGAAATTGCTCAAAACGAGCAATTTCTCCTTTTGCCACAAGTTTTCCACTTTTAATCATAGGTTATCTATTCAATTATAGAGATTTTCTATGTTTTGACAAAACATGTTCAAAGTCGTCTGCTGCAGAATTGTCCTATGAGGGAAAGGGTTAAAGCAGACGGCGTTTTGAAAACATAGTGACAAAAGAAGAAATTGCACAAAACGTGCAATTTCTCCTTTTGACACAATGTTTTCCACTTTTTGTCATAGGTTATCCATTCAATTATAGAGATTTTCCAGTTTTTGGTTAAATTAAAGAACAGTCAAAGTTGTTCTACGCAACCGCCCAGGGGGGGGGGGGGGGGGGGGGGGGGGGGGGGGGGTGGGGGGGGGGGGGGGGGGTGTTAAAAGTTGGCTGCTGAAGCCAGGTTACTGCTTATTATCATATAAATGCTCTCTTGTAGTGTCAAAATGCCATTGCATAAATATCATATGGCACTTCTAGTTTGGTTTCCCAATCTTACGGTCAAGTCTTTGTTACAACACACGGAAACCAAACTACGAAATGACGTCCCGTTAATTCGTAACGTTAGTCACTTTGGCGCCAGAACCGGTAAATCTGATGTAGAAAGTACATATTTTTCAAAATACGCCTCATAAATCACTTAATGTGATAAAAAGAATATCTCATTCGAGTTTATTTAGTATCACTTTTAATAAACTCGTTAACTAAGCTGAATATGACGCTCGCAAAGGCTCGCGGCATATCTTCTTAGTAAACTCGTCGAATAAAAGTGATAATAAATAAACACTCATGAAATATCCTCTATATACAAGACAAATAAAGAAGTAAATTCTGTTTTGGTGATTCTCCAAGTGGCTGCTTAATACAAGTTTAACCCTTTCCCTCATACAACAATTCTGCAGCAGACGACTTTAAACATATTTTGTCAACATTTTGAAAATCTCTATAATTGAATGGATAACCTATGACTAAAAGTGGAAAACATTGTGGTAAAAGGAGAAATTGCTCGTGTTGAGCAATTTCTTCTTTTGTCACTATGTTTTCAAAAAGCCGTCTGCGGCAGAGGCGTCAGAAAGCGTCTATATTGAGCAGCAGAGTAGGAATATGAGTTAACCCTTTCCCACTTACAACTTATCTGCAGCAGACGACGTCGAAAACCTCTAGGCAAAACTAGGAAACATCTCTATAAATTCAACTATAATGATTGAATAGAGTTTAAAAACATTGTGGCAAAAAGGAGAAATTGCTCGTTTTGAGCAATTTCTTCTTTTGTCACAATGTTTTTCAAAAAGCCGTCTGCTGCAGATGCGTCGGAATGCGTATGCTAGTGGGATCAGGTTCACGTCTGCTGCGTCAAGCTGTGTTTGTCTGTAGGTATGAAATGGTTAAATCGATTTAACTCGAGTAGGGCCAAGACATTTTCGACACTTTGACCCTAGTTAATTTTTAAATTGTCCATGTATTGCGATTATTTTTACTTCAACTCTACGTTCCAAAATAATAATACCAGAGTAATTGATTAGGGTTACGTTTGATTTCTGTTTGAAAAGGCGGAAAACGGGAGTTTCGAGGGTATTCGTTTATGTTTTCATATATATCATCATAATGCAAAATAACGAAAAGGTGTAATGGAGTCATGTCTGTGAATGGAAAAACAATTGAAAGAGGAGACACACTGGTGGTATAACTATATATAGATGATGGATATATTTATATATATGTGAGCCGTTCCGTGAGAGAACCAACAGTATGGACTCTGTATAATGTATCGACCCAGATCATTCCGTCTCAGGGAGATAGAGGTATAGAGTAATGATTCCTGAAACATAAAATCCACAGGAGGCGAAACGTGTCTGTCCGGGTTAGCCTGCGCGGCATGCTTAGGCTGATCCGGGTTGATACTTTACGCAGAGTCCACAATGTTGGTTTTCTCGCGGGACTGCTCATATAGATGATGGATATATATAAATGTATAAAAGAGATTTTATAAAATAATAAACATTAATAATCAAAATTGAGCTTGTTTTTTATATGTGTGTGCCCGTCAAATGATTCAAGACTGCCTGTTTTTCATTGGTCCAAAAAACGTTGTTCATGTTGTTTTCAGCCATTTTAGATTGTCAATTGAATGTATCAAATGAATGTATAATGTCGATTTATTGTTAACCCTTTCCCACATACAGACGCGTTCTGACGCATCTTCAGCAGATGACTTTTGAAGATATATCGAAGCAAAATGAGAAATTGGTCATAAACAGCAATTTCTTCTTTTGTTACAATGTTTTCAACTATATTCAATACTTATACTTTCATATACAGTATAATGAATTTTCATATGTTTGCCTACGTGTTTTCAAAGTCGTCTGCGACAGATCTGTTGTGTATGGGAAAAGGCTAAAACACTTATTTAGGAGGTGACTGGTTTGCATGAATGAGCAGATGTGAGCTCCTTTTGTAGTTCTAAATATGTTTCAACATAATTCTATTAAGCTAACGATGCATAACCTGTTTCCACCGGCAAAGGTATTTTGAAGCATTTGCATCAGACAAATTTTGAATATATTCGTGACGCTCCATTCAACAACTTTGCTGCATAAATGTCGTATGTGAGAAAAGGGTTAAGGAAACAAACCTTCGATACTTCGAAACCAGTGAAGAACCAGATCAGCCTGCGCATTGGCACTAATAACTTAAGTGTTTGTTATGAAAAGCAAACATGTGATAAATTTCTATCAAGAAAATAGCGCAGCAGCAGTTCTATAGTTGAACAATAGGAACTGGTGTAACACTGTTTTCCAAAGACAGGTCCATTCCTTTTTAAACCCTTCCCCTCATATAACATTTCTGCAGCAGACGACTTTGAATACATACCCGATTGTTTTCTTTTTGGAAACTCCCTTACAATGAAAGTGCAATAATTGAAAAGAGTTTAAAACATGTTGACAAAAGGAGGAATTGCTCGTTTTCAGCAATTTTTTATTTTGTCACCATGTTTTCAAAAGGCCGTCTGCTGCAGACGCGTCAGAAATCGTCTATAAGGGAAAGGGTTGAGTGATATCATCGAGTTACCTGTGTTCGACTTATACAGTTATATTGATTGATTCAGTCATTAATTGTTTGATTGTTTGATTGATTGATTGTTTGATTGATTCTGGTTCAACATCATTTCCAACAATTTACGGTGGTCAGCTGACCGAACAATTTGTCCCCTTCTTTGTCACACCAGTACTCCAAACGGCTTGCCGCTTTTCAACAGTTACTGTTAGCCCATTGGTGGAAGACGAATCATAGGAAAACCTCTGGACCGACATACCGCGTGGCTATCAGCTGAGCTACCAGGACTTGTTCACGGTCCACTGCTCCATAAGTTCATAATGGAGCCGTTCCACGAGAAAACCAACATTGTTGACTATGCGTAAATAATCGACCCGGATCAGCCTAAGCATGCCGCGCAGGCTAACCCGGACAGACACTTTTCGCCTCCTGTGGATTTTCTGTTTCAGGAATCACTACTCTATACATCTTTCCCCCTAAGACGGAATGTGTCGGCCGGATCAGTCTGCGCGGATAGCGCAGGCTGATCTGGTCGATACATTACGCAGATGATATGAGCCGTTCCACGAGAAAACCAACATTGTTGAATACGCGTAAATAATCGACCCGGATCAGCCTAAGCATGCCGCGCAGGCTAACCCGGACAGACACTTTTCGCCTCCTGTGGATTTTCTGTTTCAGGAATCACTACTCTATACATCTTTCCCCCTAAGACGGAATGTGTCGGCCGGATCAGTCTGCGCGGATAGCGCAGGCTGATCTGGTCGATACATTACGCAGATGATATGAGCCGTTCCACGAGAAAACCAACATTGTTGAATACGCGTAAATAATCGACCCGGATCAGCCTAAGCATGCCGCGCAGGCTAACCCGGACAGACACTTTTCGCCTCCTGTGGATTTTCTGTTTCAGGAATCACTACTCTATACATCTTTCCCCCTAAGACGGAATGTGTCGGCCGGATCAGTCTGCGCGGATAGCGCAGGCTGATCTGGTCGATACATTACGCAGATGATATGAGCCGTTCCACGAGAAAACCAACATTGTTGAATACGCGTAAATAATCGACCCGGATCAGCCTAAGCATGCCGCGCAGGCTAACCCGGACAGAGACTGTTCGCCATGCTATGGATGTTCTGTTTCAGGAATCATTACTCTATACCTCTATCCGCCTGAGACGGAATGTGTCGGCCGAGTCCATAATGTTGGTTTTCTCTTGGAACGGCTCGTATAGGTTCGGATAAAGCACGTGGAAGGTATTTGGACTGGCTGGTGATTGTGAATCCAATATATAACTATTAACGGCATTACTGGATATAGCCATGAATTTTAAAACATTTAATACGGGTAAACATTTTTTATGAACTTTGCTATACCACGTATCGAACATGTGTCTGGAACAAAATTATAATGCTGTCACGATATTCCTAAATTTAGATTGGATGAAAGGAAATTTCAAAACAAAAAATACTTCTAGACCAAAAAATGTGCGTGTAATTACAACGGTTTTATAACTAACCGGATGTAAACAAATCCCAATTTCTATAATGATGACGTCATTGTATTATTGTAATGCAAATGATGAGTAGATACCCAAAAGTAAATTGACAGAAATGGTAGGGAAGGCTAGTTTGACTCGTCACAATGTAGTTCCGTAAAATTATTGAATTTCTTTATGAAGGGCAAGTCGCTTTTTATTTATACCTATCCTCATTTTTTCATGGATTTTATTTTCTTGGCCCTATTTTGAAGAGGAATATATGCTTAAAGAGATGATGATTTGTATTGTAGTTGCATAGGACGGTATCTATAACTGTATCAGATTATGGCAAGCGGCATCACCATTCAGATTTGTTAGTTTACCCGAAATAGGTAGCACCTATACTCATATTACTTTTCAGACGTCTTTTAGTTAATATAAGAAAAAGGCTGCCAGTGGTTTCGGGCAAGCTTGTATCTGAAAGTGTCCGTTTGTTGCCAATAGTAATCCTATTTATGCTCAACACGACGTCAGAAATCACAGACTAGTATAAACCTTTAAATTGGAGAAAAGGAAGGGGTCAAGATAATTTCAGGAAATGTTATTACATGTGCATCTCCTATTTGCCCAGGCGGAATCGATCGTTGTCATCCGGAGGCTGTAAAGCAGAAATCACTTGGACGCTTGCCGGTCTATATTACGAACAATCGTCTACGGAAGGAAGAAATCCTTGTTATCAACATGTTCAATTTAAGCCCCGTCGTGAATGAAATGGTTCTATTTTCAGTTCGTTATTACAGAAAGCAAATTCAGTTAATCCTGTTCCCACATACAACACATATGCAGTTGACGACCACGAAAATAGGGAAAGACTCTTTAAGTGGAAGAATAACTATTCAATAGAGTTGAAAGCAATGTGACAAAAAGAAAAAAATGCTCATTATGAGTTATTTCTCCTTTTGTTAGACTGCTTTCAAAAGTCGTCTGCTGCAGATGCGTCAGAATTGCGTCTTTACGTTTGGGAAGGGTTAAGCTAACGTGTTATCAGTTTCCTCAAGAAATAACATATATGCTTATTTTGAATTAGTATAGTCCGTAAAGGAAATGGTGCGAATGTGTCAAAGCGTAGACATATTTAAGTGGCTCTTCCAAACAAACCATCAGATACGTTTTCACTTGGCAAGAATCATTTCGCTGTTCACGTCGACGACTACACGAAAACGAGAGTTTTGACAGTTAGAAAATTGGATTTCATATCAGATGGCCCGTGCACCAGTCACAGTTTACGGCGGAAGGATATCTTCTCGTCTGTTAATAATGATATTTCTACGCTTCAAGAAATAGTACGTTCTCTTCCGTTATTGACAGGAACCGTCTTATCGTGCGGTCGTTTGCTTAACTAACTCGACAATATTAACTCGTTTAACTTCTCCCCAGATAGTTAGAATAATCCAAAAGAACTCCGTGCTAAAGATTTATTTTTTTAAACCATGGTCTATCTGGAAATGCTTAGTTAAAGGCAGACATATCAGGAGTTGGACAATAAACCTTCATTCAACAGAAATTCCAAACGAAACATTTATGCCTTATTTCTTTGAAAGCAAAACATCGCCAGCATTTAGCAATGAAGGGATACACGAGTTATATACGTTAATGCGACGAATGTCTTCTACAAGAGTCATCAGGGATCACAAAAGAAATACAGACTTTCCTCTAGGGAGGACGGTAAAACCACAGAGTCGACCTACTCGAGAACGATTTGGAATTTTATCGAAGCTGATGATCGAAGAGGCACGCGAGGATATCAAATTGAATTTGTGACAAACAATTACATCGATAATGAACGAACTAGGGCGATGGAATTGGCTCACTGTATTCCCGCTAACACCTGCATTCAATTCTCCAAGTCCCGGACAAAAAAAGCTCCTCCAATAAATTGTCATATTGTCATTTCTGATGAATGGTCAAGGGACGATTAGATTTGAGGGTTGAATTTAATCGTTATGCAAAATATTTCTTTCGTCCTTTATTCGTGTTTATTAAACACGCGCACGGCGCATGCCATCGCACGCGACTAGAAAATAGTTTTGGCATGAGAATAAAACATATTGTGTTCGGATCTATTTGGATTTTTTTTTTTGTACAGTTGTTATGTTCGCATTCGACCTGTGAATAATGAAATAATTAATCATAATTGAGAATATTCATTCATGCCTAAAACTGACAAACTGAGTGCGCTGTGTCGTTTAAACTATACATAACATTGTAAAATGATCAGAGCAGAATGTGATATATATACTCAATCCAAATCATTTCAATTCGGACAGAAGCCCGTTCGTGGGAAAATGTACACGCTGGTTTATTTGTACAGTGTAGATCCCGATCAGCCTAGCCGGCACATCATCCCAGCTTTAACACGATTAACACTGTTTACATATTACTTACATAGGCGTGTTTGAAGCTTATGTCGACCAATGTAATGTAGAGTCTGCTAGAATGCAGTTGATGTGCATATTAAGATAACCATACTGGCTTCACAAATCGGTTGTTGCAGTTAAAGGGTTCAGATGATTGTTTCTGTATCGATCTGGCCATAGTTGGAGGAACTTAGACGTTTTTAATGTTTTAATTGTCAAATTGTGAATAAATTCGACGAGTCTTTGAATTTACGTTCAACATTTGACATATAGCAAAACATTGACAATAACAACAAATGTTTCTTGTACACCGTAAATTGCAAGACCGTGTCCGTGGTGTAGGGGTTACAGCATCCGATATTGGAGCGAGGGACCATGGTTCAATTCTCGCTCGGGCCATGCCACTTTAACGCTGGTATTAACGGCTCTCCTGCTTTGGTGGAATCCGCTGTGGTCGAGTGGTTAGCGTCGGGGATTTCGAAACCGGGTGTCCCGGGTTCGATCCCCAGTCGCGGCACTACGGTCATGGTGGAGTGCCCTTGGGCAAGGCACATTTTCTAGCCTAGTACTGGTTTGTTTACCCAGGGATCATGAATAATTAAATTTAATTGCGCGCTAAATGACCTTAGCTGTCGATGCGCCATAAAACAATATACATTCATTCATTCATTCATTCTCCCGCTTTGGTAGACAAATTAGAACGGCTAAACTATATGATTGAAATAGATGAAACACCCTTTTATTTCAATTATTAATTACAATTCATGTTTTTTCGAGGGATGGATACTGGTTATTTTTTTTTTTTTTTCCCCAGTTAAACATGTTTCCACCTGTAGAAGCATTTTGACAAAAACGGCATCACACGACTTTTGTAAAAAAAAATGTGACAAAGTTAGACATTGATCCTCTTAGCACAAAGTTTTCGCATATGCTTTCATTAATAAAATAGTGTTCATATTTTTGCCTAAATGTTTCCGAAGTATTCTGCTTCAGATGTGTTGTATGTGTTGTATGTGGGAAAGGTTTATGAATATTTCGCCAGATCAAATAAAGGTTCTAGTTTCCTACACAAGTACAGCACTGTAAACTAACGATGTATCATGTAAGTTGTCTTTGAAGTCGTTATAAAATTGATAACTGTCTGGCGGATAAGAATCATTTCACATCTCCTATGCGACATCGTTGGGTATTTACGCGACACAATCTACGATTCTTCACAATCTACGATTCTTGCTTGTCTGGTTGTTGTTGTTGTTGTTGTTGTTGTTAACTGTCCTATCAGAAGTTATATAAACGACCATGTTACGTGTGGTTTGACTATAATGAGTCTTGCAAGACTTCACGTTTTTCAAAACATGCTTACTTGGGTTTTTCATTGTACGCAAATGCCTCATTATTGCTTTTGGCACGAATCGGTTCAAATAATTCACATTATACGAGCCCGTCCAAGATTGGCAATTCTCAACAATGAAGATTCATGATTTTTCCTGAATTTCTTTCACCAGTATTTTAGATAGACCTCTATTGGAGCCCGTCAATGGGGAAAAGAACAAGTTTTTGATTTTATGATGATCGTAGATTCCGATCAGCTTGTGTGTCCTCACTTTCAGATCAGGATATGAGCCATTCCGTGAGAAAACCAACATTATGGATCCAGATCAGCTACTCCGGGCGAAACATTCCGTCTAAGGGGAATAGATGTATAGAGTAACGATTCCTGATACGGAAAATCCACAGGAGGGGAAAAGTGTCTGTCTGGTTTAACCTGCGAGGCATGCTTAGGCCGGGTAGAGTCGATACTTTACGCAGAGTCCACAATGTTGGTGTTCTCATGAAACGGCTCATATAATTTAAATCAACGTGTTACACGGTTCCTTTCAACTTACGTAGATTCTGCGGATAAGACGAGGTAGTTATACTCGCTGAACTGAACGTACACTGTTCAGAAATGCCAAGTTGTACCTGTTCTCATGAACGGATTCAAATAAAGGTCTGATGTAAGGCAGCCAGGAAAGTTATAAATAGGAAACCTTGACGACTGCATATGACCAAAACCAACAGTGTGTACCAGTATCGTCCCGTACCAGACTAAGCATGCCGCGCAGGCTAACCTGGACAGACACGTTTCACCTCCTGTGGATGTTCTGTTTCAGGTCTGGCTACTCTATACCTCTATCCCCCTGAGACGGATGTTGGCCCGGATTAGCCTGCGCGGACTGGTCTGGGTCGATACATTAAGCAGCGTCCATAATGTTGGCGTTCTCATGGAACGGCTCAAGTTAGTATTATGTCCAAAGTATCATATCGAGGGCTTGGCGTGAAACGGTTGTAACTTAAAACCTATTTTGAAAACCCTGGTTTAGGGGCAATTTTGACCCTTTTGTAAACAATGCAAATTTAGGTGCCATTGCTCAGAACGAGCAATGGCACCTAAGTTTACATTGTTTACCAAGAAAAGTGATTTAACTCTTATAAAGACTTTATGGCGAGGTGATTAACCTTGGTAAAAAAATACCAATTTTAGATACAACTGTTTCACGCCAAGCCCTCGATATACTAATATTTACCAGATCGCATTATTTGACAATTCTTTTCAAATGTATTGAATGAAATTTCGTATCAATAGGTGTTATGGGGTTTGGTAAGTTTCATGAAGCTAAGGATGGTAACGAATATTCTAACATTCCAAAAATTTAATATTATTTATGCATTCGAAATAATAGTGGTATATTTGTTTTGAATGTGTCGAAGACGATTAGACCGTAGGCAGGATCAGGCTTGTCACGTGTTAAATTGTTCGCAATTGTTGCCTCGTGTATTGTATGATAAAATAAATATAGATATGACATATTAGAGAACAGTGACAAAATTATGTTTGTTTGAAAAATGGCAATGTTCTGGCTAGTCTAAATTATATGGTTTCTAAAAAAGACCACTGAAGTTCACAACGTTGTTTGTAATGATTTAACTAACATTTCAATGAATGTGGTGATTTCTACTTCTACTGTTTGTTTTTAATCACAAGACCAAAGGTCGGTGTGTTTTTTACAATTTGCTGAATGTGCTCTGAGTTTTGAATGATATTCGTTACTTGTCATTCGTTGATATTGTGACGTTGACGCATGCCTGCGTGATCATATTACTAGATCCGTCCATCTTCTTCTCTATTTTCATCCCACGTTATATCTTGATTTCAAAAAGAGGTCTCGCTGATAAAACATTGAACATAGTCAGTCATTTCTGTGTGAAAAATGACTCAATTCACAAATCATTTGGGATTGAAAACTTTTCTCGATTTTTTCCTCGATGCGCATGCTCCACTATGAGATACCGCGATCTCACGTGAATTCACACAGCACGTGACTAATAACGGTCTAACGTTCCTCCTGATCACCTTAGGCTGGAGCTATGCCCGTCATAATTATATTCACCCTTTCCAACATGCAATAAACCTGCAGTAGAAAACTTAAACATATGTAAAATCTCTATAGACGAAAGCATACTTATTTAACCCTTTCCCTCATATAGACACTTTCTGACTCCTCTGCAGCAGACGGCTTTTTGAAAATATAGTAACATAAGAAGAAATTGCTCAAAACGAGCAATTTCTCCTTGTGCCACAATGTTTTCCACTTTTAGTCATATGTTATCCATACAATTATAGAGATTGTATATCTTTTGACAAAATATGTTCAAAGTCGTCTGCTGCAGAATTGTCGTATGATGAAAAGGGTTAATAAAATCAACATATTATGCGAAAGGTGGGAAATTTCTCATCATGTGCAATTTCTTATTTTGATACAGTGTTTCAGGGTCTTCTTCTACAGATTTGTCAAAATGTTTCTTCATGTAGGAAAGGGTTTAATATTTCAAGGAAACGAATTTGCTTTAAGCCACAAAGGGTTCCCCATTTCTGTCTTGCAATCTTCAGACCCTGCAGTTCTGTGATGCAGAGAACGTTACGGTGCCAAATCATCAAAAAACATCCGCGACTGAGCCAATTAATCCGAAAGAAATGCGTTTGTGTCTCTAGCTGACTGCATTAAATATGTTATGGTATATGCATGTAAGTGTTATGAAGTTTGTGTCTCTAGCTGACTGCATTACATATGTTATGGTATATGCATGTAAGTGTGATGAAGTTTGTGTCTCTAGCTGACTGCATTAAATATGTTATGGTATATGCATGTAAGTGTGATGAAGTTTGTGTCTCTAGCTGACTGCATTAAATATGTTAATGGTATATGCATGTAAGTGTGATGAAGTTTGTGTCTCTAGCTGACTGCATTAAATATGTTATGGTATATGCATGTAAGTGTTATGAAGTTTGTGTCTCTAGCTGACTGCATTACATATGTTATGGTATATGCATGTAAGTGTGATGAAGTTTGTGTCTCTAGCTGACTGCATTAAATATGTTATGGTATATGCATGTAAGTGTGATGAAGTTTGTGTCTCTAGCTGACTGCATTAAATATGTTAATGGTATATGCATGTAAGTGTGATGAAGTTTGTGTCTCTAGCTGACTGCATTAAATATGTTATGGTATATGCATGTAAGTGTGATGAAGTTTGTGTCTCTAGCTGACTGCATTACATATGTTAATGGTATATGCATGTAAGTGTGATGAAGTTTGTGTCTCTAGCTGACTGTATTAAATATGTTTATGGTATATGCATGTAAGTGTGATGAAGTTTGTGTCTCTAGCTGACTGCATTAAATATGTTATGGTATATGCATGTAAGTGTGATGAAGTTTGTGTCTCTAGCTGACTGCATTACATATGTTATGGTATATGCATGTAAGTGTGATGAAGTTTGTGTCTCTAGCTGACTGCATTACATATGTTATGGTATATGCATGTAATTGTGATGAAGTTTGTGTTTCTAGCTGCATTAAATATGTTAATGGTATATGCATGTAAGTGTGATGAAGTTTGTGTCTCTAGCTGACTGCATTACATATGTTATGGTATATGCATGTAAGTGTGATGAAGTTTGTGTCTCTAGCTGACTGCATTAAATATGTTATGGTATATGCATGTAAGTGTGATGAAGTTTGTGTCTCTAGCTGACTGCATTAAATATGTTTATGGTATATGCATGTAAGTGTGATGAAGTTTGTGTCTCTAGCTGACTGCATTAAATATGTTAATGATATATGCATGTAAGTGTGGTGAAGTTTGTGTCTCTAGCTGACTGCATTAACTATGTTATGGTATATGCATGCAAGTGTGATGAGGTGTGTGTCTCTAGCTGACTGCATTAAATATGTTATGGTATATGCATGTAAGTGTGATGAAGTTTGTGTCTCTAGCTGACTGCATTAACTATGTTATGGTATATGCATGTAAGTGTGATGAAGTGAACACGATTGATTCTGAGTCTCTTTAACTCTTTAAGCGCCGAATTGTTTAAAGTAGACTCTTCCATGTTCAAATTCGGGCGAATCTATTTCATATGTTATAAGAGTTTCGTAATATTTGAATAACTACACGGCACAAACAATGCTGATTTCAGGTGAGACAGCTCGTTACGAGCTGACTCACCTGGATCAGTATTGTTTGCAAAAAGTTCAATATTGCCTGTGGCGCTGAAAGAGTTAATTAAAGAGTTTGACATTGCTTGCAAATGAAAGTACGAATAGTTGTGTATCAAACTGGACTTCTGACGGACTGCTAAAAAAGTCTGTCCAATTGGCACGTTCTTTCTTATATTATGTATGCCTCCTCTTTTTTTTTTAAAGCTGATAGGTGATGTATGTGTGCAAACTAGGAAATTGGATTTACTTTGTTCTAATTGAAAGCTCAAATTTATTGATTTACGTTGAAATGACGAGGGATTTTCTCTAAGTTAACATATACAGGAATATACAGGTACACGTAAACTCAGTACCGTGGCCTTCAATAATTGTAATTTATAAATATATGAACAGATTCCATTAATAGCCAATTTGGTACTCAATAAGATGATCTCAAATCTCAATGTAGCAAGACTCAGTTGGGTTTCGAGACTTATATCACAAGCCGTGGTCATACCTATGTGGAATAAAGTCACTGATTTAAGACTGAATTATTTTTGTATAGTTTTTGTGAAGTTATTTTTAGTACTCCAAATAATACATGCATATCTAATGTATGCCACTTTCTGTTTCTTATTTGGGGAGCAATAGATCGGATTCACATTTGTTTTAACAGCCAGATTCAACTCTAATCCTCATAATTAGCATATGGGTTCGATTTGTTAGTTGAGTGTATAAAACTAGCGATTATTCTTTCGCTCAGTGTTATAGAGAAAACGTATTCCTTGTAAATATTTTTTAAAATGTTTCTCTCAACCAGAATAAGATATTTGCATATTCTAAGCAGCTCTGTGTACCTCGTCACGGGTGGTGGCGTATACCGTTATGGACAATTTAATATCGATGTCGAATGCAAATGGAATTTGTAATTATCAAATTATGGATTCAAATGCAGAAGATCAAAATACGGATTCTGTTCGCCCAATATATCAATTTACGTACGCCAACTTCGGTTGATGTAGATTGCAGAGGCACGTGTTGTCTTTCTGTCACACGTCATTTCAATACAAGTGAGCATGCGCCGTCAGCTTCCGGTGAGTCCGTAAACTGACGAAGATGAACGAGCCTCGCTTTGATACAACGTTATCTTTCCAGTGAACGATTTGTCAGCATGCTGACTGCATTCAGCGTTATACGTTATCGCTATGGATATCAGTAAACACGATAGGTGCTGCAGTAATTGAGTTCATTATCAATTATACCATTTAATTCTACCCTTTATATTTTAGCTAGAAAAAATATCTGACGTTTGTAAAGGATTGACAATTATCGATAGGATTGGAATTACAGATTCTGTCAATTTTTGTGAGAAACAAAATATCTATATCTTTTAAGACGAATTACATATGTTCTTTCAATGTATTATAACGTGTAGTTATAAGCAGATAAGACATAACTTCTTAATACAGCAGTTGTTTGCACACAGAAAAAATGTCGTTTTATATTCAAAAGTGGAACGTAACAATAGAGAAAAGTATATACCATTTAGAAACATTTAAGCTGTTGAAAACTTATTGATCTATTTCAAAGTTGACCGATAATAGTGGTCATCATGATAGGGATATATCCCTCGTGAGTCGTTCCACGAGAAAACCAACATTATGGTCTCTGCGTAATGTATCGATCCAGATCAGCATGCACAGGCTAATCCGGGCCGGCACATCCCGTCTCCGGGGGATAGAGGTATAGAGATTATATAATATAATGATTCCTGAAATAGAAAATCCACAGGAGGCGAAAGGTGTCTGTCCGGGTTGGCCTGCGCGGCATGCTTAGGCTGATCCGGTTCAATAGTCTACGCAGAGTCCACAATGTTGGTTTTCTCGCGGGACACGGCTCATATATTGATTTATAGTTGAAAACAAAGATAGGGAAAAGGAAAAGGTCATTTACAAGGGTTAACAGCTACGAAGGCGTCAAGATTCTTATATATCTGTATTAGCGAACATGATTCTGTATTCCTTCATCATTTGTATCGTGTTTATAGTATTGTAACTCTCAGCTCAAATGATATATTTCATTATGTATTGCATGATTTAAAAAGATATCTTCTATAAAATGCATCTATGCAAGGGAATGGTTTTTTTATAAAGATCGTCGGGAGCTGACAGCATGCTCCTGGGCGTCATCATATAAAGACCTTTACTGGCTGACAGCATACGTGTGTGCGCCGTCGTATAAAGAGACAGCATACTTCTGTGTGTCGTCTTATAAAGATCTTCGCTGGCTGAAAGCATACTTCTGTGCGTCGTCTTTAAGATCTACATTTTCTTACAGCATCCGTCTATCAATCGTCTTATGAAGATTGACACTGACTTATAGCATACTTCTGTGCGTCGTTTTATAGATCTACATTAGCTTACAGCATACTTCTGTACGTCGTCTTATGAAAATATATACTGACTTAAAGCATCGTCTTATAAAGATCTACACTGACTTACAGCATACTTCTGTGCATCGTCTTATAAAGATCTACACTGACTTACAGCATACTTCTGTGCATCGTCTTATAAAGATCTACACTGACTGATGAGCGTCTTCTTATAAATATCTTTATTGTCTGACAGCATATTTCTGTGCGGCGTCGTGTTATATATATGTTCACTGCATTACAGCATACAGCTGTGCGTACTTCTGTGTGCGTTAGCTCTTTATTGAAAGATTTAAACAAGATAACATTTGTTTAAAGTCCGACTATGTATATTTTTATCTACATTACTTTAAAAGCATCTGAAGAGACATTCTGGATAAACGTTTACTGCCTCGTTGCTTATTGGCTAGAGCGTTCGCTACGAGGGTGCGAGACCCGGGTTCGATCCTGGGTCGGTTGATACCGAATACTTTAAAATTGGTAGTAGTTGGTCCCTTGCTTGGTGCTCAGTATTGCGGGGATATCATTACGAGTGATGCTCTGTGGACAGGTTAAACTTTCGGCAGTACTGGTAATATACGCTTTTATCACATGGCAATGCTTGTATCTGATCTAATATACCCATTACGTATTTCTTTATATGTCACACGTGTGATATAACATGACCGAATCACTGTTTTTGTGTTCATCCATAAATGTTTACAGAATGACTGAGAACGTGTATCCGGTAAACACAGACGTCACGATAGATGGACGAGGTAAAGGGACCATTATCGGTCACAAAAATAATTTTGTTGTGTGATTAGTTACCAGTTGATTAAGTTTTACATGTTGGGACTATTTTCTGTCAGCGAAAACTCGACTTTCTCTTTGTGTTTCGTGTGATAACATTTGTTTTACATTCGTTGTCATTTCATAAAGTTTTATTAAATTCGTCTAAGAAATGTGTTATTAAGCTCGCCAGAGGCTCGCTTAATTACACATTTCTTGGACTCGTTTAATAAAACTATGTATGAAATGACAACGAATGTCAGATATTTTATATATGTAACTGAAATACTGCTGAAAGCAGCGAAAATCACAATTCAGGCAAACAAACAATTACTAACACAAAATCAATGGAAACATAGAACTATTAGTAACGTGACAGAAACAAGAGTGCATACCTGTATGGAGCAGATCCGCGTGCATCAATCCAACATGATGTCGACAATTGATTAATGGGTTATGCCAAAAAAAATGGTCCTAATGCAATTTAACCTTTGTGGTTGACGGCATTAACTCATTTCCTTCATAAATATCGATTACTTGATTGGTTCGGTTAACTGCCTATTTTGAACTGACTATTTTGTACAATGTTTCTGCAACAGACATCGTTGAATACCCCATGGAAAGAATATGGAAATGTCAATAATTGAAAGTATGAATATTGTAAATAATTGTAAACATTGGGATAAAAATAGAAATTTGTGGCTTTGATTTTCACAAACTTCTTCAAACCTGATTTGCTGCATTTGTGTCAAACTGCGTCTGCATGTGAGAAAAGGCTTTCATTTCTTTCTACCAGATGCAGTCAAAAGAATTCCCGAACTATCTTTGTGACTATGTCATTTTTTGAAGTTAAATAATATATCTATAGGTGCTATCTATTTTAAAAAAAAAAACGTAAAATGTGTGTAAACGAAAATAAAATAGGAAACTATGGGCCATAAATATCGATTTAAGAAATGATTGACTAGACGATGATGATGTTCAATTCGTGTTTTTTGCATAACCACTAAATATTTTGAATTCGTATTGCTGTCGTCTATTATGACGTACGGAAAATAATAATAAATAATAATAAATAATAATAAATAATAATAAATAAACCATTCATGTTGAAAACGAGGCTAAAATAGTACATGGAAATTTTTCAAGAATAGAGAATCACTCAAGAATATCGAATTATTTAAATAAAATTATGGTAAGACCATGGACACTATATACAGGGAAACTATAAACATGCAATATAGTGGCCCTGGTACGACCAACAGCTACACCACCGATTCGGTTATACATACAAATTCGAATACAACTTTTGCATGGAAGGAACACGTCCGGGTCAGATTCAATGATACAACATTGAATCAAATGGTAAATAAACGGCGCTCTGAGGAAACTAACCGTAAGGCATTTGCGACGAGTGGGACTCTAGATCAGCCAGCCCCTCCGCTGTTTACTCCATTTAAATCCTTCCTACTAGGTGATTATTGGATATTTTAACCCTTTCAGCGCCGAATTGTTTAAAGTAGACTCTTCCATGTTCAAACTCGGACGACTCTATTTTCATGTTATAGGATTTTTGGAATTATTTTATAACTCACAGCCAAACAATGCAGATTTCAGGTGAGACAGCTCGTTACGAGCTGACTCACCTGAATCTGTATTGTTTGCAAAAAGCTCAATATTGCCTTTGACGCCGAAAGAGTTAAGAGGACTATTTATAAGTTAAAAAATTCATGAATGTGGTATTTACTACAATGTTTGTATATTATTATTATTTATTATTTAAAAACTTGGATATATAATCATATTTCAAATTAGAATACGTTGGTATAGTAATACTTTTAAAAGAATAAAAGAAAGACAATCACGTGTTTCTAATACACACATTGTGTCATATTGAGAATCGGACACTTCAAACTTTTAAAAAAAGGACAAAACAAATTGTCAAAATAGAGAATAATAATATATAATGATTAATTCGATAAACGTATCGTGAAAAAAAAATGCCATCGTGTGTTAAAACGAAAAACCTTGTGTTCCAAAATCGTTGTCAATAGGTAAATAGGATTAGTTTAATAGAAGCATAGGTTCGATAACAGTTTAGACTTATCACTGTTTGCATGAGCTTAAGCAGGAAATGTCTTTTTCCGGCTTAGGTAAGAACCCATACATATCTTGATTAATAGCTATTTAAAATGGTGAAAACACGTTACTGTTTCTTAGAAGGCAGGTGATTTGCTCTGTGGTACATACTATATTATGTGTAATCATTTCAAACGCCAATATCAGTGTAATGTTTGTTGGTATATATATCTAAATAGTTGTGACAAGCGTGCTCACGGATGTTGTATTATATGTTATACATGTTGTTATGGGTCGATGGCCTTAAATCAATAAAATATTTGTCATTGTCATATTATTTACCACTCATAGAACTGATAAATTTAACGTTAACATGTTATATACAAATGTTTCATCTTCTATTAACCCATTACTTTACAAAGACGACATTTGACGCCTGCTGTTGCTGACGACTTTTGAAAACATTACAATAAAATGTGAAATTGCTCAAAACGAGCAATTTCACCTTTTATTGCAATATTTTCAACTCGTTATCAATATAGACAGACAGACAGAACATTTTATTGTTGACGTATACAAAGTACATTGTCTAAAAAACATACATATACATACAATATACATGACAGGAAAATACAAACAAACATGATTTATTTGGAATTTATAGGATGATTGAATTAAACATGAATTCAGCGTGAGGGTGAAATAAACTTGAATTCAGCATGAGAGTGATATAAACATGAATTTAACATGAGAATGATATAAACGTTGTGAGGATGAGCAATGTATAATATAAATCTTCCAGTTTTCTAGATTGGTTAAATTTTTCGTCTGATGATTGATGACCTATGAAAAGTCATGTGAAGTAATGGGTTAATTCCCTTTAATGATAATGTGTGGTTGTGTAACTGTTTCTGAAGTGATATTATTGTTGAAAATGGATTGATATGTTCTGTTTTTAAACAAACATTTATTCCATTATTGAATTTCTATATTAATTCTAATTTCCAAATTAATCGAATGCCCTTTAAAAGGTCCCCAATCCCCAAGTTTCTCAAGATAGAACCGAATAGGCGTTCGGGGGAACACACCATTAGCGCATCACGTGATAGAATCCTAATGGCAATCTTAGCAGTTTCGTTAATCAGTTTCCATGTATGGACGCTTGTGAACGCATCTGCAGCAGACAACTTTTGAAAAAAAAATATTGTGGCAAAATGAGCAATTTCTCTTTTTGCAAAAAAATGTTTTCAACTCTTTTCAATAATTATAATTTCATTTATAGATATTTTCACATTTTGACTAGATGTTTTCAAAGTCGTCTCCTGCATATTTTTGTATAAGGAATAAGGTTAAACATGGTTTTCGGGACGTGGTTGTGTTGAAAACACCCTGTTGAAATAGTTGACCATCCTGGGAATAGGATGCAACCTTTTGTTGTAGCAGATTTGAAAACATTGCTTGAAAAGAATAAATAACATTTATTAGCCACTTCTTTGTAAACAATGTTTCCAACAAAACGTCGTTAACTAGAGGATTCTAAAAACATCTTAAAGTGGACTATTGGCAATCATTATGAGACGATCTCAGTTAAATCTTGCAGTGACAATTTATTTGCATATTGTTTATGTTTCCAAATTATATTTAATCAGAGTGTTATTGTATAACTGTAAATAACCCATTTCGTGTGACTTTATGTGTTTATATTAAGTATTAATTATGGCCCAATTGGCTGGCTGTGGTAACTTTGTATAACATTTGTTATACATGTATGTAAATTCAAACATGTCACGTGAATAAACAATTTTTTCTTATCTAACTTATCTTATCTTATTTTCATCCGCTGCAGGTAAAAGCGATCGTGACCAAAAATGGAGTATCACTGTTTGATAATAAGAATAGAATAGAATTTTATTAACGTATACATATAAATGTATCTTGTTACATACAAAACATTTTTACATAATATTTAACATCATGTGATAAACAATACAAACTGACAAGTTCAAAGGAGAATGAACAGAAATTTTAAATTTCATAAATATAGCTTAATAATAACACAGTTTATGCTAACAGTTTTTGATAATAAGTCATGGTGGAACAAACAATCTAACAATTTTTGGATGGTTTGTACAGGCACTGAAAACATAAAAAGTGATAAGCTTTTTTGCGACTTGACTGTCAGTTTATCAGCCTATGTAGAGAAGGTGAAAATGAAAAATCTTTTTTTGTTTAACCCTTTCCCTCATACACCAATTATGCAGCAGACGACTTTGAACATATTTTGTCAAAAAATGGAAAATCTCTATAATTGAATGGATAACCAATGACTAAAAGTGGAAAACATTGTGGCAAAAGGGAAATTGCTCGTTTTGTGCAATTTCTTCTTTGGTCACAATGTTTTCAAAAAGCCATCTGCTGCAGAGGCGTCAGAAAGAGTCTATATGAGGGAAAGCGTTAAACAAACAGATAATCCATTCACACAAAGTTCGTCTGCATCCGTACAATTTTTTCCGAGTGAGAGATCATGATTCGGGTGTTTCCGTAACACGAGCCAGAAGGACAGATGAATGCCGCGATTACGTATCGATGACAACACGTCGCTTGAAGTGTAACTAAATTGCGACAACAAGTGGATCATCTGTTCAGTCTGTTGTTCTTACCGCGTCATTTCAAATTGACCCAAACATTATTATCTGCGTCGCATTAGATGAAATAAAAGTTTATTGCATCAGAGCAACGATTCGGTGTACATTGTCGCCATACATGTTGTAACTGTCAATACGGTGTTTAGTCATATATTATGTAACGTCAAATTAACCCTTTCCCACAAGTAGACGCTTTATGACATATCTGGAGAAGACGACTTTTGTAAACATTGTGGCAAAAGGAGAAATTGCTCCAACTCTTGTTAGTAATAACATTTTCGTTTTAGAGGTTTTCAATATGTTTTGTTCGGATGTTTTCAAAGTCGGCTGCTACAATGTGTTGTATGTTCGAAAGGGGGATTAAAACCAGATGTTAAACACAGCGACTTATTACTGTTCCCTACTTTCTACTTCAGTATGTGAGACCAAACAATAACATCAGGTCGCTAATTTCTAATAGTATTCTCTTATTTCACACAACATTTATGATGCAGACGACATTAAAAACATCTAGGTAAAATATGAAACTTTCTCTTTTCAATAACTAAAGTCTAAAGTATTGCGTCGAAAGGAGGAATTGTGCATTATTAGCAGTTTCTCCTTTATATCTGATATTCTATCTGACGTCTCTATAGCAGACGACTTTGACAGCATTTTTGAAAAAAAAATGCTAACAATGAGAAATTCCTCCTTTTTTCACAATGTTTTCAACTATAATCCTGAATTATACTTTCATCAATACAGATAGTCCATATGTTAACAGGAATTATTTCAGAGTAGTCAGATGCTGATTTGTCGTATGGGGAAAAAAGGGTTTAAGCAATTTAGCATAATTAGGGGGTAAATTCAAAATAAAAACACTTTACTAAAGATAGACGTATCTACGTCCCTGCTAACATATCAAATTTCACAAGGCCTATTTTAAACCGACTCGGCCAGAAGCACTCAACAGGCTTATGTGATTTGGAAATCCCGTAAAATGATAATAAAGGACTGGAAAATCGACCTATCAAATCTGATTTCGATAAAAAGTGGGCTCATTAACAATTTTATCGGCTTAAACTGTCCTTTAAAACCAATTTGTCACAGAAGTGGATTATACGACCATTGATTTAACCCTTTCCCACATACCGCAGACAACTCTGGAAACAAAGGTGGGAGAGGGGGGCGGGGAGGAAAAATGAAATCCTGATTATTGAAAACAGTTGAACAAATTGTGACGAAAGGAGAACTTGCTCATTATGCAATATTTCACCATTTTCCACAATGTTTTGAAGGAAACAAACGTCTGCAGCAGTTGCTTCAAAATGCGTCTTTATCTGGTAAAGGGTTGACAGCTGACTTAAACTTTAGTTTAGAGTTTTTTTTAGATTTGTCTGTTGAGAAAGCATTTAAGGAAAAAAAATAAGTTTGCTTTTATTAAAATTAAAATAAGTTGAAAATATTGCGTGAAAATAAAACTTTTCAGAAAATGATCCCTTTTTCCACATTTATTCTTTAAACGTTTGTCTGTTGCAAAGTCGTCAAATATCTTCAGCATTATAAAAAAGGTTGCAGATTATCTCGGTAAAATTGGCATCACCATAGCAGATTATCTCGGGAAAAAATGACATCACCATGGCATAAAACGTCTCGACTGGCACGCGTCAGACCTTATTCCTGCAAAGAAACGATGATCGACAGGATGGTAAGTTACCGCTTACTTGACTGGGACTCGAGGCTTGTCATCCCAACATTTAGGCGGACAGTAATATAACATTGAACATATATCAAGTAATCGTAATGACCAGTTGAACATTACAAATATCTGACCCTGCTTTGCGCCCAGAAGTGTAGGGTTAGCATTACGGCCGACTCGCCGATGGCAGGATACACATTTACAACTATATTACACGGCGTGTCCTATGTAGGTTACCAGGACTACGGTTCTATTTATCCTGACACCAGCGAGTCAGTTGTAATGCTAACCCCACCCTTCTGAGCGCAAAGCTGGGTCAGAAATGATGTATTGTGGAATAATAACAGTCACACACAGGTGCTGGTTTCAAAAAAGACTTTTAATAACATATCTACAACGTAGCGTTAGGCCTGCCAGTCCGAAGCCCTGGACTTTATAGGCAGCACGTACTTGAGCCTAGAAGTCCAAGTCCCAATACTGAAGAAATATAGCATTTATAGTCTGACCTTGCATGTAATGCAACAGTATATACATGCGTATTGGTGGACAATTTTACAAGGTACTTCCTAGTGTAATTACCACGACACAGAAATAAGATGCCAGTCTTAATTACACAGTTTGTTTAATGTTATATTACTACTTCAAGCGAGTCAGGTGTAATGCTAACCACACATTCCAGAGCACCGAGGAAGGAAAGTCATTGTAAACTGGTTCAAAATCTTCACTGTCACGGAAACCACACATTGCATACACGGCAGGAATCATTCTCCTTCGCAGAGTTGTCGTTCCTTACACTCTCTTACACAGAATGTAATGAGTCGATAGTGTTAGAGAATGGGCAGGAATGTGTATCTTGGAAATAGACCATTAGATACCATGGAATTTAGATGTTATACACGTACACGAATTATACACATAACTCACCAAGATTATACTCGTACGTGCAAAGATGAGCCCAGTAAATGATCCTCGTCGGACGATGTAAGGTCTTAGTGACTCCCCGGTTTGGCAACATTAACCCTTTCCCTCATACGACAATTCTGCAGCAGACGACTTTGGACGTATTTTGTCAAAACATAGAAAATCTCCATAATTGAATGGATAACCTATGACAAAAACTGGAAAACATTGTGGCAAAAGGAGAAATTACACGTTTTGTGCAATTTCTTCTTTTGTCACTATGTTTTCAAAAAGCCGTCTGCTGCAGAGGCGTCAGAAAGCATCTATATGAGGGAAAGGGTTAAAATAAACGTTGACACGTTACTTTTTAACTTAAAAATCATAAATGGGGCTGCTGTAATTCTTGTGTTTGTCAGAACGTTCATTTAGGATGTAATTTACATACTATGCGAAATACGAAGACGCCGGTAATATTGTGCCGATACACAGGCTCGCCTGAGTCTTCACTGAACGTAAATCGCTAGAAGCGGCTCAATAGATTTTTTACAATAAAAAAAAAATACAAAACGACGTCACAAACAATCCAATCTCATTAAAATAATACCAAATTAATACGCTGTACGTTCGCATGCACATACCAACCTGACCATTCACTGTATACTGATGCAATAAGACGCAAACTCGCTAGACGCGGCTGACAGGAATGTCGCTTGGTATTCTTGAAAGCATAACATACATTTATCACATAAAGCCTGCTCTGAGAGTGTTAAAACGACTGAACTCCAGATACCCAACTGTCGAAAAAAAAAATCCAATTTTAAGAAAATAAGTGTTATTTTTGTATTTGGGGCATTAAAATATGATAACTGACATATTAAATACCCCTATAATCGGTGAGATTTTCTTGTTTTCGATACTTTTTCCATCGCAAATTCTACTCTGTCAGTAACGGGGTAAGTTTTTTTTTTCGTGCCATCTGGATTTCAGTCGCTTTAAAATCCCATTATCAATATCATATGACACTACTTGTTTAGTTTCCAGTTTAACGCTCAAGTCTTTGTTACAACGCGGAAACCAAACTATGAAAATGACGTCACGTCCGCGGTTTGACGTCACAACGTTAGTCACTTTGGTACCGGCAAATTTCATGTAGAAATATGGTAAACGTTATACATGTACGCCTCATAAATCACTAAAATGTGATAAAAGGAATATCTCATTCGTGTTTATGTATTATCACTTGTAATCAACTCGTTAACTAATCTGAATATGACGCTCGGCAAGGCTCGCGACATATCATCTTAGTTAACTTGTTTAATAAAAGTGATAACAAATAAACACTCATGAAATATCCTCTATTATCATTTATGCATATTAAATGTAAATAATCGGTAAATATCAAAAATGCTGGCTGTCTGAAAATTGTATTCTTCTTAACCATTTCCCTAATACTAGTACACATCATGACGCCTTTAACCTTTTCCCTCATATAGACGCTTTCGGACGCCTCTGCAGCAGACGGCTTTTTGAAAACATAGTGACAATAGAAGAAATTGCACAAAACGTGCAATTTCTCCTTTTGCCACAATATTTTCCACTTTTAGTCATAGGTTATCCATTCAATTATGGAGATTTTCTATGTTTTGACAAAATACGTTCAAAGTCGTCTGCTGCAGAATTGCCGTATGAGGGAAAGGGTTAATGCAGCAGATAACTATTACGATGGTGTAGGAAACGGAGAATTTCTCATTGTTTCTTATTCGTATTGATGTGCACATTTTACTTATCGGGTTTCGACTTTCCTCGCTTTTAATTGTATGTTAATACGAAAATAGCATCCGAATCTATATTGTAGATCTACCATGTAAATACATGCTTCATTATTTTGATCAAATATTAATGTCTAATAAACTTTACGTATGACAGTCTCTTATATTTAATTTCTCGAAATGCTATGTGCTTTTTATTTTTGTTATTCTTTTAACAATATATATAATCATATATGAGTGTGCATTTCCAGCTCATATATAAATGAATAAATTGGGTTGTGATAAGTTTGATAAAAAAGTTTATAAACCCGATTCAGTTAGGCTACTTACACGGGCATGAAAGAATAATTTGTCAGCTTGTGGTGATTCTGATAAGAACTGAGAAGATGGACAGCGTGATCTGCACCTACACTGTAAAGAAAGGTCAACGTGTACATTTTCCCCACGGACAGTCTGATGTATTACCAGACATTTTATCTCATTGAGTCGTCTACTTTGAAAACATTGAATCCTTTCGCTGTCAAGGGCAATTCAAAGCGTTTGCAAACAATGCAGATTCAGGTGAGACAGATCATATCAAGCTGTCTCTTCTGAAATCTGCATTGTTTGCCACTTAGACATTAAATTGTACCAAATTTCGGCAGTGAACGATGTACAGAAAAGAAACCTTTAACTCAATAATATTGATAAGTTTAAACATGTAATCATTTGAGTAGCACTTTGCGAAAAACAACCGATAAGGCATTGTAGGTTCAGATCAATCAGCGCATCTTCATGGAAGGTTTAAACAAAATATGTAAAAATGTAACCATTTGGATCCTCAGTGTGTATGTGCATGCAGGTCTACACGTGTAATATTTACACTAAGGTTGGTTTTCGCAAGGCACCAATCATATATAAGTTTAATCTTGATACACGTGGTTTAAGAACAGTAGTGAGGACTCGGATTAGCCATTGCAAACAAACCGCCTAATTTAGTCCTGATAAAAAGACAATAAGACAACCTCTTTTATATTAAGTTTGAAAAGTCGATATTTTATTTACCTGGTATCATCATCATCATTGATTCCATTAAAATAGTCTAGGTTAACCCTTTCCCTCATACGACAATTCTACAGCAGACGACTTTGAACGTATTTTGTCAAAACATAGAACATCTCCATAATTGAATAGATAACCTATGACAAAAAGTGGAAAACATTGTGGCAAAAGGAGAAATTGCACGTTTTGTGCAATTTCTTCTTTTGTCACTATGTTTTCAAAAAGCCGTCTGCAGCAGAGGCGTCAGAAAGCGTCTATATGAGGGAAAGGGTTAAATTACGCCAAATACCCCCGCGGTCATTCTGATCTAAATAGTGAAATAGTCACTAAAAAAGTTGTTTGTGTAGAAATGAGTGTAATACCATCACCAGAATACCATTAGATTTATGAAATAGGATGCACTGGAAATTATTTATTTGATCAATGTTAGTATTTTGACCTTGTCACAACTTGTAAGTGAAAGTAGGGAATGTAAAACACCAGTTGTGTCCGGGCCCGAAAATGATAGTAACCATTTTCGCCTTGTGAATTCTTTCTTGCATATTGCATGATCAACCAAACATTGTGGCAAAATATACAATACATTACAAATACCTTTATTTCTCTCAGTTCTACAAACAGGATACATGAGGATGATATAAAAAATACATTAACAAGGAGGCGAAGAAAAAATACAAAAAAAAAAAGGAAAAAATGGTCATAATTAGGAGTTTCTCCTTTTGCCACAATGTTTTCAATTTTATTCAATAGTTACACTTTCATTTATAGAAATGCTAAATTGAAACATTTCTTGCCGGATGTTTTAAAAGTCGTCTGCTGCAGATTTCGTGTGTGTGGGAAAAGGTTGAATACGCTTAGGTTGATTTTCTTTGGGCGCGGCTTGTTGTAAGACACATTCTTCCTTTGGGCGCGGCTCGTTGTAAGACACATTCTTCCTTTGGGCGCGGCTCGTTGTAAGACACCTTTGGGCGCGGCTCGTTGTAAGACACATTCTTCCTTTGGGCGCGGCTCGTTGTAAGACACATTCTTCCTCTTTTGATTAGGAATCGAAGGTGATGGTCAATTTCCACAATACTTGATATTTTCTCGCAATAAATCGAAGTGGAACGGGATCACGAAATGACCTCAAGTTATCGACCTGTTCGTTGATCGCTAAAATTACACTCAATTCATCTGTGTATCGTCCGTTTTGTTATTTGTTTGTTTTATCATTACTATAATATACTTTATTAACTAACATAACATACATTTATCTCGTCATACAATACATATTTTTAAATGAATTAAAGCAAACAAAACACAGTTACATCAATACATAAACATCTTGTAAGAGTGTTATTGTTATACCACATACTGCATAGACGATGAACAATTAAGTATATAACTATATATGGTTATATGCATGGTGAACATGTATAGAATAATAGTTATATATTACTATTTCTACGTTTTGTTGCCAACTATATATAATTAGCTAGTTTATTCATTGTTTTCTGTGAAGTTGATGAAAGAAGTTTCACTCGGATGTCAGAATAGAAACTACATTTTCAAATATCATGCAAAGCAAGCCGATGATATAACCCTATCGGAACTACTGCTACACGGTTTTCTAACGACAGATCCATTCAAACACGAACAAACGAGCAACCCGAACTGCTGCTTCACTGTTTTTCCAGATGCAGACCCGTCCCAGAAAATGGTTTGAGTTGAATAACATTATCGCATTCTAGAATTATCATACGTTCACTGTAGTTGTACAAACAAAGGTCAAAGACCACCTTTAATCAGCGTGTTCGTACTTCGTCTCTTCCCGAACATGACGGATGTTTTATCCGAGTACGACTTGTGTTTAGTCGTGTCATAAATCAACCTCAGCACCGGTTCAGGACGTAACGGCCATGCACTTAGACGTCTTTTAAAAATGGACAAAATCACCGAGCACACGTGGACGCGAGCCATATATCGCGATGAATTCCGTATTACTAATGCATAGCCTTGTATTAATAGCGCGAACAAATGAACTCCTTCTTATTACAGTTCCATAAACCGTTAAATCCATTTGTGGGGAGTCCTTTTGTCATAAAATGTTTGTTTTATGTAACTGGAATTATGCATTAAACGTGACTTCATTATAATAGGCCGAGAGTCAGTTTCGCTATCATGGACTAATTTTCATGTCACCGCACAATGATATATTCAAATAACCCGTGTTCCGCACGCGCCCACTATCTTAAATTTTCGCCCAGTAATATTTTGTTTCATCCGCTACAAAGAAAATAAGAAATTATCCCATTTCTTTGTACAATGGTTGGAAGTAAATAGGGCCCTTTATAAACGATCGCTTTCCGTTATACAAATACATTTTCAGCCATACGCACGTTTTATTACTGCAATCAAAGCCCTTCTCTTTCTCAGATCTAAGCGTCTTCTATCTCTTATTTTGATAGCGAGTAGTATTACTAATGCGATTCCATTCGGCACACGTGACCTTTATCGATATGGGCTGTATACGATCTGGACTTTATATCGGTCCGGTACACGAACGTTACTTTTTAACTTAACCCTTTTCCCTCATACAACAATTCTGCAGCAGACGACTTTGAACATATTTTGTCAAAACATAGAAAATCTCCATAATTGAATGGATAACCTATGACGAAAAGTGGAAAACATTGTGGCAAAAGGAGAAATTGCACGTTTTGTGCAATTTCTTCTTTTGTCAGTATGTTTTCAAAAAGCCGTCTGCTGCAGAGGCGTCAGAAAGCGTCTATATGAGGGAAAGGGTTAAAATCATGGATGGTCAATCTGCGAACAGAACTGTGTGAGGATCAATTGACATATCGCCTCCAGTGTATACATGCAATTCTAATTTTCAACGCCTTTATAGCAAAACATAATAACGGCATTATGTCCATTTAATTCACACTTTCCTACATTCATTCGATGTTTAATGCCTCAGACCTGATTATCTTTTATGAGAAAAAAAAGTTATGAACGATAAAGTTCGCATAAATCGCAAAGGAATGTTTAAGCTTTCAAATGTGTCTATTTTCATCTACAAATTTCTCGTACCTTTTCTGGCGCATCCGCAGCAGTCGACTTTTGAAAATATTGTAGCAAAATTAGTAATTTCTCCATTTGACACAATGTGTTTCAACTCTTGGCATTAATAATACTTTCATTCATAGATGTTTTCCGTATTTAGTCGCTGCACGTATGTGGGAAAGGCTGGTTAATTTGAGAGACGACCTAGCAAACATGTTAGAAACAATCAATATCTCAATAAATATAAATATGGTTATTAAGTAAAGTTAAAAAGATTATGACAAAATGGGAAATTGTTCGTTGAAAGTCGTCTACAGCAGATGCGTGAAAATGCGACTTCAAGTGAGAAACAGTTAAACATGTGTATCCCCATCATATCTTGGTCTTTCCAATATTTAAATAAGCATAACAATTTGAAGCAAACTAAATTATATTATTAAAAAGACCTTGCATAAATAATAGTCAGAAATATCAAACACATTCATGATTTGTTATTTGCGTTGCTAACGAGACTGCATATGTTTCCATTGGGGGCATTTGTTACAGCTATGTGACAATTCATACTGCTAGTTTTATTAAAAGGCATTGACGTTACGGGTGTGGGAGGTCTTTCCCCGAAACATCAAAGACTTTCAAAATGGTAGTAATGGCCATCATTGATGCTCAAGATTGTGTGGTTGACATTACGACTGACAGGCTGGTGTCAGCATAAATGGGTCAGGAGTACTTGTGACTTAGTCCAGAAACGCTGTGGTATAACTGGACTTTGTTGATAGCGGCGTAAAACACCATACAATTAAACAAAATCAATTCGGGGCATTGGTTAGAGCTTTGTGGATAATTGTGATTGAGCGTCATTGACTTTACGTTGGTGCTTTGGTGTTGGTGATTTTCACTTATAATATAGTCTACAACAAGTAGACAATGGAGCTGTACTTGTGGTATATGTCTTCAGTTTGTAGACCAAATGCAAGTCCAACAAAACCGTTAGAGTGGATCTACTGCTCAAAGGACGCTTTTGTTTTTACCTAAAACTTTGCAACCGTCTACGGAATGGTCATGTTAATCTGAAATGCATTTAAACAAACATCTACATGTAATCGAGATTAACCACTTTAAATATCAGTGAATTTTTCGGCGGGTCTATAGGACCAATAAACACTAAAATGGATACGTAGCTTATAGTAATAGCACATTGTATCCATTAAAATGCGTTTAACTTAAAAGCAAATAAACGAATAGACAATGCATTGGATAACAGAAAATTTAAATAAACTTACATATACGTGCACGATTCAAGTACATAGTATCAACTATTAAACAAACCAATGCTCGGGAATGACAAGTCCTACAGACACTAAATATCACATTAAACTTGTATAATATCTCAGATTCTATGTGCTCAGACCAACAGTACGAACACTTTCGTCACTAGCAATTATTATTTTATTAAATGGCACACCATAACAACCGTCAGTGAAATTTAAAGAACGTAAAACACCGTTAGGTACATTTTTGAACAAAAATCTCAGTTAACCCTTTCCCTCATATAGACGCTTTCTGACGCCTCTGCAGCAGACGGCTTTTTGAAAACATAGTGACAAAAGAAGAAATTGCACAAAACGTGCAATTTCTCCATTTGCCACAATGTTTTCCACTTTTTGTCATAGGTTATCCATTCAACTATGGAGATTTTCTGTGTTTTGACAAAATACGTTCAAAGTCGTCTGCTGCAGAATTGTCGTATGAGGGAAAGGGTTAAATATAACGGCGCTCGGCCAACATGACAATTGTACATCAATGTCAGAATCACGAAGTTAATTCTTGCTTTAATTGGTAACCAATGCATATCAAACATATATAAATGCATATAGCCGTGTATACGGTCAAAGCCGAGCCCCGGTAGCTCAGTCGGTAGCGACGCGGGCTGTCAATCCAGGGGTTGTGAGTTCGAATCCCGGCTCGGCCAACTTTCTTTCCGAGGATTGACAAAAGTCAATGCGACATGCGTCATTCCTCTTCCACCAATGGGCTAAGTCTATGTGGAAAAGCAGCCAGTTGCTTGGGAAGATTGTTGTGTGGAGTACTGGTGTGAGAAAACCAGGAAAGGCATGAGTAGGTGAACTGGCCGCCGTGTTATAACTGAGAAATTGTTAAAAACGGCGTTAAACCCCAATCAATCAATCAATCAATCAATACGGTCAAATAAATCGAGTCCTGCTTCATAGTTCAACAGTTTCAACTTACTCGAATGGCGGACGTTGAAGATTCCTTAGATACAATAATTCCCCATTAATAGACGGAAACACCATAGTCTGAGTTCCTGGTATCGGGAAGGAAGCATTTACAAATTACGTAAGTTTTGCTGTGATCCTAAATTCTTTCTCCTTTTTGAACAGTTGTTAGTGCATGCAGCTGGTGATGTGTATAGCGTTATAGGAAAGGGAGTTATCCCCCGTCATGATGCATTACAAAATTCTCCATTCTCAGAAGGTAAGACAAAATAGTGTTGTCTTTAATTAACTTTTCCTTCTTGAACTGTTGTTTGTTTGTTTCTTTCTTCCTTTGAATTAAAAGATTCTAGTAACAGTGTATCCGGTAATGGGTAAAGGTTGAAATCGGAACAATAGAGTTGTAATACGGGAAACGAAAACATCAGTACAATTTCCAAATTCAGAGAGCTTCCCGTCTAAATATTTGTCTGCAAACGACAACTTAATGGAGTATAGCACGATTTATGACAAAATTCGAGGAAAATGGCCGATATTTGAGACCAACAACCGGAAATGACTGTCACGTGACCTGTTTCATGACACGACTCGGAGAAAATGGCTACATGATTGGTTGGTTTGTTTCGTGACGAGATAATGTGGTAATGGTATATTTTCATTTGTTCCACATTTCCATATTTCGTCTTGTTGGTGGTACTCCCGTTTTTCTTTTAAAAATAATGTCCGGATAAAGTATCTTTCCTATCGACACTTGCCCTGCATTAGTTTGATTAACCCTTCCCCACATACATGGAATCCACAGGAGGTGGATTTTGAAACATCGTAATAAAAACATACAGTATGTTCACAATTTAAAAAATAAACCATTGATAGTGTAAACACTTTCCCCAAAATTAATGAATGAAAAAGTTGATTGTTTGGTGTTTTACGCCGCTATCAACAAGTTTTCAGTTATTTCCCGGCGTTTCTTAGGTACCTTACCAGTAGTACTGGTAAATCTATCCTGACACCAGCCAGTCAGTCGTAATGCTAACCCCGCAACCCTGGGCGCCAATGAGGGCAGCCATTACTACCATTTTAAAAATGGACGCTCTACCATTTACACCACCGAGGCGGTAACGAATGAAAGATCGAATGGTACATAAAGACGGCAAATTTGAGGACATTGTTTTAACGAGTATTGTACAATGTCATCTAAATCGAGGGTTAAGACAATATGAACCCATCCGTACGAAACTGTACAACTTGGGATTTCTGTACTATATAGGTCTGACCAGTCTGCACATCTGTTACGACTTATCAAAATCTACACAAGTTGACAACAGCTGACTTTGATAGGTGAGACATTTGTGACAAACATTAACACCATTATGAACAAGTTTCAAGTTTTATTCAAACTTTACCAGAAGGCCACAGACCCATGTGGTAAGTATAGCATACAACTGATGAACATACAAAATAATACATAGTACCTAAATACATACATATATACATTAGTGTACCCATAGGTATGCTGCCCATATGCATACAAAGGCACGAGATGCAAATTGAATTAAATATAAGGACATATAGTCGCAAAAATTAAAAATAGCAACAATTATGAGTAGACACTTTATATGTCAAAATGTAATCATGTTTACCATATTTTATCAAAGAATATGATATATAATAAATACATTTCTTCTGTCTGTCATTACCTGAATCATGTTTACCATATGTTATCAAAGAATATGGTATATAATAAATACATTTCTTCTGTCTGTCATTACCTGAATCATGTTTACCATATTTTATCAAAGAATATGGTACATAATAAATACATTTCTTCTGTCTGTTATTACCTGAATCATGTTTACCATATTTTATCAAAGAATATGGTACATAATAAATACATTTCTTTGACTGTATATCAGACAGAGGCGATTAGCATGTTTTAAAATGCTTATTTGAACCCCCAAACCCTATGTTGTGGGTGCTCAAAAGAATCGTCTCAATATAGGGTTTGCTTTAATAATGAGAGAGAAATTATGGGAAAAAGAGCTGAATACCCCTCCTTATCTGGACCTCTGTATGTCGAAGCTCAAAATCGTATGGATTTGTCTTATGGCTGTAACAATCGCTGGTACATGTTCAATTGATCTGAGAAATCCACCGTGACCAGGTGGTTTAAAGGTCGGGGATTTGGAGCCGACCGTCCCTGGTTCGATCCCCAATCGTGACGGAAATGGTAGAGTGTCATTGGACAAGGCGCATGCCCTAACCTAATACGTGGTTCTTTACACATGGATCATAAATAAGTGAACTTTCGTCGTGGTATAACCAAAATAATCTTGAAAAGGTCTTAAAAACCCAAATTTAAACCCGTCGGTAGGGACTGATTTATATCCCCCGCCAATAGGGACCAAATGATATCCCTGCAAATAGGGACCAAGTGATATAACTGCAAATAGGGACCAACTGATATCTCTGCACATAGTGACCATTTTATTACCGTGCAAATAGGGACCAATTAAAATCCCCCGCCAATAGGGAACAATTAATATATCCCACTAGTAGGGACCAATTGATATCCCCCAGCCAGTAGAAACCAATTGATATTTTACACCAGTAGGGACCAATTAATATCCCCCACCAGTAGAGACCAATTAATATCTCCCACCAGTAGGGACCAATTGATATCTCCAACCAGTAGGGACCAATTAATATCCCCCACCAATAGAGACCAATTAATATCTCCCACCAATAGAAACCAATTAATATCTCCCACCAATAGGGACCAATTAATATCCCCAACCAATAGAGACCAATTAATATCCCCCACCAATAGAGACCAATTAATATCTCCCACCAATAGAGACCAATTAATATCTCCCACCAATAGAGACCAATTAATATCTCCCACCAATAAGGACCAATTAATATCCCCCACCAATAGAGACCAATTAATATCTCCCACCAATAGAGACCAATTAATATCTCCCACCAATAGGGACCAATTAATATCTCCCACCAATAGGGACCAATTAATATCCCCCACCAATAGAGACCAATTGATATCTCCCACCAGTAGGGACCAATTGATATCTCCCACCAGTAGAGACCAATTAATATCTCCCACCAGTAGGGACCAATTGATATCTCCAACCAATAAAGACCAATAAATATCTCCCACCAATAGAGACCAATTGATATCTCCCACCAATAGAGACCAATTAATATCCCCCACCAATAAAGACCAATTAATATCCCCCACCAGTAGGGACCAATTGATAATTTCCACCAGTATGGACCAATTGATATCTCCCACCAGTAGAGACCAATTAATATCTCCAACCAATAGGGACCAATTGATATCTCCCACCAGTAGAGACCAATTAATATCTCCCACCAATAGAGACCAATTGATATCTCCCACCAGTAGGGACCAATTAATATCTCCCACCAATAGAGACCAATTAATATCCCCCACCAATAGAGACCAATTAATATCTCCCACCAATAGAGACCAATTAATATCTCCCAACAATAGGGACCAATTATTATCTCCCACCAATAGGGACCAATTGATATTTTCCACCAGTAGGGACCAATTGATATCTCCCACCAGTAGAGACCAATTAATATCTCCAACCAATAGGGACCAATTGATATCTCCCACCAGTAAGGACCAATTAATATCTCCCACCAATAGAGACCAATTAATATCTCCCAACAATAGGGACCAATTAATATCTCCCACCAATAGGGACCAATTGATATTTTCCACCAGTAGGGACCAATTAATATCTCCCACCAGTAGGGACCAATTAATATCTCCCACCAGTAGGGACCAATTGACATCTCCCACCAATAGAGATCAATAAATATCTCCAACCAGTAGGGACCAATTAATATCCCCCACCAGTAGGGACCAATTAATATCTCCCACCAGTAGGGACCAATTGATATCTCCCACCAGTAGGAACCAATTAATATCTCCCTCCAGTAGGGACCAATTAATATCTCCCACCAGTAGAGACCAATTAATATCTCCCACCAGTAAGGACCAATTAATATCTCCCACCAGTAGGGACCAATTTTAAAATATCTCCCACCAGTAGGGACCAATTAATATCTCCCACCAGTAGCGACCAATTAATATCTTTCACCAGTAGGGACCAATTAATATCTATCACCAATAGGGACCAATTAATATCTCCCACCAATAGGGACCAATTGATATCTATCACCAATAGGGACCAATTAATATCTCCCACCAGTAGGGACCAATTAATATATCCCACCAGTAGGGACCAATTAATATCCCCCACCAGTAGGGACCAATTAATATCTCCCACCAGTAGGGACCAATTGATATATCTCACCAGTAGAGACCAATTGATATCTCCCACCAGTAGAGACCAATTGATATCTCCCACCGGTAGGGACCAATTGATATCTCCCACCAGTAGGGACCAATTGATATCTCCGACCAGTAGTGACCAATTGATATCTCCCACCAGTAGGGACCAATTAATATCTCCCACCAGTAGGGACCAATTAATATCCCCCACCAGTAGAGCAATTAATATCTCCCACCAGTAGAGACCAATTGATATCTCCCACCAGTAGAGACCAATTAATATCTCCCACCAGTAGGGACCAATTAATATCTCCCACCAATAGAGCCCAATTAATATCTCCCACCAATAGAGACCAATTAATATCTCCCACCAGTAGAGACCAATTAATATCTCCCACCAGTAGGGACCAATTGATATCTCCCACCAATAGGGACCAATTAATATCTCCCACCAATAGGGACCAATTAATATCCCCCACCAATAGAGACCGATTGATATTTTCCACCAGTAGGGACCAATTGATATCTCCCACAAATAGGAACCATTAATAGGGACCAATTAATATCTCCCACCAATAGAGACCAATTAATATCCCCCACCAATAGAGACCAATTAATATCTCCCACAAATAGAGACCAATTAATATCCCCCACCAATAGGGACCAATTGATATCTCCCACCAGTAGTGACCAATCGATATCTTCCGCCAATAGGGACCAATTGATATCCCCCACCAATAGGGACCAATTGATATCTCCCACCAGTAGTGACCAATCGATATCTTCCGCCAATAGGGACCAATTGATATCCCCCACCAATAGGGATCAATTGATATCTTCCGCCAATAGGGACCAATTGATATCCCCCACCAATAGGGACCAATTGATATCTCCCACCAGTAGTGACCAATCGATATATTCCGCCAATAGGGACCAATTAATATCCCCCACCAATAGAGACCAATCGATATCTTCCGCCAGTAGGGACCAATTGATATCCCCTGCCGCTACTGACGGATTGATAACCGCTGCCAATTGGAATAAATTGTTAACCCTGTCGATAGGCACCAATTAATATCCTCTATTAATAATGACCAATTGATATCCCTGGGCAAAAGGAACCAATAAATATCCCCAGCCAGTAAGTCAAATTTATATATCCCGCCAATAGGCACCAATAGATATCCCCTGACGATACTAATCAATTGCTATTCCTTGCCTTTAGCGGCCACAGTTTGAAGTACAATGAAATGTGCAAGGTAACATTTCATGAAGGCGGTTAATATTTTATCCGTTTAAGGACACTTGGGACTATTATTTTTATGTTTTCCCATGAAATGTAATATTTTTAAGTTTGCACATTGAAACACCAATAATTAGTAATCAATAAATCGATTAAGAAAACAACTTTGGATGCGGTCCTCGTTTAAAAAATACATCGCTTTGAACAAAGAAGGTTTCAGTAGATAAGGAGCCTAACATTGTTTTAATGTTTCAAATAAAATCATGCAAAAAAGGTAAATAATACAAGAAAATGAAAATTAAAGGTAATGTAACCATATTATTATGATACAATTTAACAGATTAAATAACAAATCTGACAATAATGCATGGCTTTTATGAGAAATATGTATCGTGGTGAAAACATGGCCATAAGAAAGTAAAAATTACATATTTTAGTTTAATTTTTTTTTTGAAAGATGGGTATTTTTTTTTTTTTTTTAAAGCATGCTTTAATATTGACATTGATATGCTTTTGAAATAATTAAAACAAGGTGATTGCTGTCTATTCTCAGACATCAAAAGAACAACATTGTCCCAAATCGATAGAAACACATCAATTTATGTTGAAAACCCAATCAATTCCCTGCAAAAACATTTGACTTGAGAGATTGTTTTCACTTTTGTAAGTAAATATTTAATATGCATAGTCTTTGGAACTATGTGTGATCAAAGGAGATGTTGTGCTTTTTCTCGAGGACATAACGTAAAACAATGCTGTTGTTTTGTTTTTTCTCGGCAGCATGTGTCTTAAGAATCTACTTACTGTTACTTTAAGCCACGTCAACAACTAAATAAACAAACGACTCTATGAAAAAGTCATTTATCACCACGGTGATATATCATGCCTAACCCTGTATCGCCTAACCCATTGACATGAGTGTAATAACTTCGACTAAACGCACTTTTGATTGGCTCTTTATTGGCTTTTCTCTCACGTGACAATGACATTTACATCACCCATTGTGATTGGTCAATGCGTGTGTAAACAGCTTTATTTGCATTTCTCACGAGCGTTGTTGGTTTGTTTGTGCGATAATAATGACATAAAATCCATTTTCTGGTCAAATTAAACAACGCTAAGATTTAGCAAATAGACACACACGTAGGGCACAAAGCGGTCGCGTCAGCTAGGAAAACCCTTTATCGTAATGGCAAAAATGTGAAGACTAGAACGAGTATGTACAATCGTCCACACTGAGTCTACACTGTCGGTTGTAATCTAATGGATACATAGGAGTTTAATATGACCCATGAAACAAAGATCCCCATTAAATTAACAGTTGATTGACACTAAATTCATTGTGTCGTGACGCGTTAATAAAAAAAAGAACGGGTATAAAACACGGCTTAAATTGATAGAATGTCCACGCGACCCGGACTCCATGAGGAGACAAAAAGAGGGTACAAATTTGATCCGTGGCAGGTTGATGTTTCAATAAAAAGGACCCTTCCTCCTCATAAAAACAGATGCTACTTTGACGATGACCACACGAGTTTTAGGGGTTTAGTTTGGTTGGGGTTTTTTGCGTGTGTCATTACGCGGCTTTCAATGAGTGTTTGTTATTGATTTATTGATTGATTGATTGATTGATTGGGGTTTAACGCCGTTTTTAACAATTTCTCAGTTATATCACGGCGGCCAGTTCACCTACTCATGTATTTCCTGGTTTTCTAACACCAGTACTCCACACAACATTCTTCCCAAGCAACCGGCTGGTTTTCCACATAGACTTAGCCCAGTGGTGGAAGACGATTGATTGATTGATTGATTGATTGATTGATTGATTGATTGATTGATTGGGGTTTAACGCCGTTTTTAACAATTTCTCAGTTATATCACGGCCAGTTCACCTACTCATGTATTTCCTGTTTTTTTTTCACACCAGTACTCCACACAACAATCTTCCCAAGCAACTGGCTGGTTTTTCACATAGACTTAGCCCAGTGGCGGAAGACGAATGACGCATGTCGCATTGACTCTTGTCAATCGTCGGAAAGAAAGTTGGCCGAGCCGGGATTCGAACTCACAACGTGTTTTTGTTAGCTATTAGGGTGTATTACACCGCTTTCAACAATTTGTCAGTTATATATAAGTGCGATTACTCGGAAGGTTACCAGTAGCACTGGTCCATCTATCCTGACACCAATGAGTCAGTCTTAACCCTTTTCCCTCATATAGACGCTTTCTGACGCCTCTGCAGCAGACGGCTTTTTGAAAACATAGTGACAAAGGAAGAAATTGCTCAAAGCGAGCAATTTCTCCTTTTGCCACAATGTTTTCCGCTTTAAGTCATAAGTTATCCATTCTATGTGATTTTCTATTATATAACAAAATATGTTAGAAGTCGTCTGCTGGATAATTGTTGTATGAGGGAAAGGGTTAATGGTAACTTCACGAACTTGAGCGCTAAGAAGGAAAAAACAGTTCTACCATATTTAAAGTATTTGATAATAACCCGACCGGGGATCGAACCAGCGATCTTCCGCACCCGAGGCGAAGCTCTACCATTTACAACCATTACTACCATATTTAAAGTATTTGACAATAACCCGACCGGGGATCAAACCCGCGACCTTCCGCACCTCGGGTGCTCTACCACTTAAAAACATTTCTACCATATTTATTTAGTATTTTATAATAACTCGGTCTGGGATCGAACCCGTAACCTGACGCATCCGAGGACGCTCTATCACTACACAACGGAGAGGCGGTCCGTTTTCAATGTAGTATTATAATTATATATATGCGCCGTTCCCCGAGAAAACCAACATTTTTTTACTCTGCGTAATCTATCGATCCAGATCAGCCTGCACAGTCCGCGCAGGCTAATCCGGACCGACACATTCCGTCTCAGGGCGATAAAGGTTAAGAGTAATGATTCCTGAAACAGAAAATCCATAGGAGGCGAAAAGTATCTATCCGGGTAAGCCTGCGTGGCATGTTTAGGCTGATCCGTGTCGATACATTACGCAGAGTCAATAATGTTGGTTTTCTCGTGTAACGGCTCATATATATCACTGCGAGAATACACTCATCCATATTTCGTATTTGACTAAGCAGTACTAGGTTAGGACATGTGAACTACCCGAAAGCGCCATACAATGACCGCTGCGAGGGATTGAACCAGAGAATAACTGTACAAAATCAAAGCGCCAATGGCACTGTAGTGGCGATCGTATTCATATATTGCAACAACTACAAAATAAAGCGTTCAAAATATTTATAAAAACCTTTCGGAATTTCCAGATTTGATAAAATTCCAGCTTCCCGTTTTTAGGTCGGTATAGCTAGATACCGAAAACAACTTTTTATATGACTCATAAAGGTCTCAACGGGTGTTCTACACACCGGCTATTGTTTGTTGATAGAGTTGGAACATTGTGAGAATATGTATGAGTTGAAAACATTGTGATAAAATGTGAAATTTCTCATTTTATCACAATGTAAGATATAGCATTTGTATGACTTGAAAACATTGTGAGAAAATGTGAAATTTCTCATTTTATCACAATGTAAGATATAGCATTTGTATGAGTTGAAAACATTGTGAGAAAACGAGAATTATCACAATGTAAGATAGAACAGTTGTAAGAGTTAAAAACGTTGTGAGAAAATGATGATAGAATAGTGAAGAGTTGAAAACATTGTGAGTAAATTATGATAGAATAGTGAAGCGTTGAAATCATTGAGAAAATGATGATAGAATAGTGAAGAGTTGAAAACAGTGTGAGAAAATGATGATATAATAGTGAAGAGTTGAAAACATTGTGAGAAGAACAGTTTTAAGAGTTGAAAACATTGTGAGAAAATGATGATAGAATAGTGAAGAGTTGAAAACATTGTGAGAAAATAATGATAAAATAGTGAAGAGTTGAAAACATTGTGAGAAAAGGATCGCTAATAGAACACTGTAAGAGTTGAAAACGTTGTGAGAAAATGTCATTTTCGTAGGACAATATCTTTTCTAAAAAAATGTTAATCAATCATTTGTTCCTAATTTAAAAAATTATGAAGACATACAACTATAAAAAGTTGTTTTCGTAACAACCATAATATGGTAATATGGGATTATTGTCGTAAAGAAAGTTGTTTTCGCGGCAGCCGAGTTGTTTTCGTGAGCCGATTTTATTTATTTATATGCGTTTTAGCCTACGCCACTCTCTAAGTTTTCTATTTCGCGTAATTAGTACAAAAAACACTATTACATACTTTTAAAATTATCGTTATATGTTTGTGCACATGCTTTTAAGTAAATAATTAGAAAACTTATGAATACATGTGATTTATTGTCAAATAAAACGTTGTTTTCGTGACAGTCATGTTGTTTTCGTGAGCCGACTTTATTTATTTATTTGCGTTTTAGCCTATGCCACTCTATAATTTTGCAATGTTATTGAAAACGGGACCAGGTACGAAATAAGCACTTTTCACGGACCATGATTGTTAAACTTGTAGGTCTTTTCAGAAATTACAAAAGAAGTTAATTGGCCGTTTTATTTTGGCGAGGTACTTTCAGAGTACAACCAACTCCTGCCGAATCAGGTTAAAGGTCAAAAGGTTACGGTTGACTACAGTAAAAATAAAACGAGGCACAGGAGTATCATGATACTCTGCATAGCGTACCCAAGACGCCCGATGATATTTATTATCTGCCCAAACATGAAGAAAGATAATATGTAAATAGTTTAACTCTATTTAGATATTTTCTCGATAAATCTCAAATATTAGTACCAATCCGGTATCAAAGTAGCACTAACATTATCATTATTAATCGTGTGCCTGCATCACTGATGGAACTATATATATATATGGCGGTTTAACGGAAGTGAGTAAATTGCCTTTGCAGAAATATCCAACCGATTGTTCAAATACGACTATATAATTTTTTTTTCGTTGTTGTTGTTTTGGTAGCACTGTGGCGATTGTCAACCAATCGCCACAAAAACACACGCTAACAGCGAATTAGAAATATATTGTAAAACAAACCTGTCACGTTTAACCTTATCTTGCTATACGCTGCTTTAAACAACAGTTACTGTACACGACTTTAGACAACCGTTACTGAACACGACTTTAGACAACAGTTACTGTACACGACTTTAGACAACAGTTACTGTACATGACTTTAGACAACCGTTACTGTACACGACTTTAGACAACCGTTACTGTACACGACTTTAAACAACAGTTACTGTACACGACTTTAGACAACAGTTACTGTACACGCCTTTAGACAACCGTTACTGTACATGCCTTTAGATAGCAGTTACTGTACACGACTTTAGACAACCGTTACTGTACATGACTTTAGACAACCGTTACTGTACACGACTTTAGACAACCGTTACTGTACACGACTTTAAACAACAGTTACTGTACACGACTTTAGACAACAGTTACTGTACACGACTTTAGACAACCGTTACTGTACATGACTTTAGATAACAGTTACTGTACACGACTTTAGACAACCGTTACTGTACACGACTTTAAACAACAGTTACTGTACACGACTTTAGATAACAGTTACTGTACACGACTTTAGACAACAGTTACTATACACGACTTTAGACAACAGTTACTGTACACGACTTTAGACAACAGTTACTGTACATGACTTTAGACAACCGTTACTGTACATGACTTTAGACAACAGTTACTGTACACGACTTTAGATAACAGTTACTGTACACGACTTTAGACAACAGTTACTGTACACGACTTTAGACAACAGTTACTGTACATGACTTTAGATAACAGTTACTGTACACGACTTTAGACAACAGTTACTGTACACGACTTTAAACAACAGTTACTGTACACGACTTTAGAAAACTGTTACTGTTCACGACTTTAGACAACAGTTACTGTACACGACTTTAGACAACATTTACTGTACACGACTTTAAACAACAGTTACTGTACACGACTTTAAACAACAGTAACTGTACACGACTTTAGATAACTGTTACTGTACACGACTTTAGACAACTGTTACTGTACACGACTTTAGACAACCGTTACTGTACACGACTTTAGACAACCGTTACTGTACACGACTTTAGACAACCGTTACTGTACACGACTTTAGACAACAGTTACTGTACACGACTTTAAACAACAGTTACTGTACACGACTTTTAACAACAGTTACTGTACATGACTTTAGACAACAGTTACTGTACACGACTTTAGACAACAGTTACTGTACACGAATTTAGACAACAGTTACTGTACACGACTTTAGACAACAGTTACTGTACACGAATTTAGACAACAGTTACTATACACGACTTAAGACAACAGTTACTGTACACGACTTAAGACAACAGTTACTGTACACGACTTTAGACAACAGTTACTGTACACGACTTTAGACAACTGTTACTGTACATGACTTTAGACAACAGTTACTGTACATTACTTTAGACAACAGTTACTGTACACGACTTTAGACAACTGTTACTGTACACGACTTTAGACAACAGTTACTGTACACGACTTTAGACAACAGTTACTGTACATGACTTTAGACAACAATTACTGTACATGACTTTAGACAACAGTTACTGTACACGACTTTAGACAACAGTTACTGTACACGACTTTAGACAACAGTTACTGTACACGACTTTAGACAACAGTTACTGTACACGACTTTAGACAACTGTTACTGTACACGACTTTAGACAACTGTTACTGTACATGACTTTACACAACAGTTACTGTACACGACTTTAAACAACAGTTACTGTACACGACTTTAAGCAACAGTTACTGTACACGACTTTAAACAACAGTTACTGTACACGACTTTAAACAACAGTTACTGTACACGACTTTAGACAACAGTTACTGTACACGACTTTAGACAACAGTTACTGTACACGACTTTAGACAACTGTTACTGTACACGACTTTAGACAACTGTTACTGTACACGACTTTAGACAACAGTTACTGTACACGACTTTAAACAACAGTTACTGTACACGACTTTAAACAACAGTTACTGTACACGACTTTAAACAACAGTTACTGTACACGACTTTAAACAACAGTTACTGTACACGACTTTAAACAACAGTTACTGTACACGACTTTAAACAACAGTTTATGTACTCGACTTTAGACAACAGTTCCTGTACACGACTTTAGACAACAGTTACTGTACACGACTTTAGACAATACTAGCGAACAATGTGGGATACAATCAGCCGTATAGTATTGCAGCCTTATCTTGGTCAACATGTTCGCTACCCATGGTCGGGGATACAACACAAGAAATAAAGGGCACACTATCCAGTTAAATCCATCCAAATTAGAGTAATCGAGAGTTCGAAACCCGGCTCCGCCATTCCTTCTTTCCGATAAATGACAAACGGCAATATGACTAGCCTCTTCCACCCATGGACTTCACAGTCTATGCGTGAAGAAAGTCAGTCAGCCTCAAAACCATGTGTGAGGAAACCATGCATCACACGGGAAACAATCAGTTAACCCTTTCCCTTATACGACAATTCTGCAGCAGACGACTTTGAACATATTTTGTCAAAAAAATAGAAAATCTCTATGATTAAATGGATAACCTATGACTAAAAGTGGAAAACATTGTGGCAAAAGGAGAGATAGCTCTAACTTTGAGAGATATTCCTCTAAACTTTAGAGATAGCTATGACTTTGAGAGATATCCCTCTAACCTTTAGAGTTATCTCTCTACAGCTTTGTGCAAACCAGTAGCGAACAGTTTGCACTTGTTGATGAGATACAATAACCTGAATTAATCGACCCGACCCCTGAGGTATCTCAAACAAATTAACCCTTCCCCATACATACTCATTCGGACGCCTCTGTACCAGAACATTTTATTTTTTTCAAACAATGTGGCAAAAGGAGAAATAGCAATTTCTCCTTATGTCTCAATCTTTTCAACAATATTAAAATTATACGTTCATATATATATATAAAGACATTTCATAGTTCTGTCAAGATTTTTTCAAAGTCGTCTGCTGCAAATTTGTTTTAACCCTTTCCCTCATACGGCAATTCTGCTGCAGACAACTTTGAACTTATTTTGTCAAAACATAGAACATCTCCATAGTTGAATGGATAACCTATGACTAAAAGTGGAAAACATTGTGGCAAAAGGAGAAATTGCACGTATTGTGCAATTTCTTCTTTTGTCACTATGTTTTCAAAAAGCCGTCTGCTGAAGAGGCGTCAGAAAGCGTATATATGAGGGAAAGGGTTAAATTGGAAAGGGGTAAATAATAATAACAGCTGGCTAAAATAAAGGGATGCTCGGATCATGTCAGAGTTAGTGCCAATATCAATGTAAACATTGACACGGGGTTGTAACAGTGTTTTGTCATCGCGTATAAATACTTTTAGTTTCATTTTCAAATTAAAATTCGGATGTCTTTGTGTTGTCCCTCGTTCATTGTGTACGATGTTATCGATGTTTTTAATGACAAGTGACATTTTTGGGAAAGCATCAAAACTATCGTTTTCACAATGTTCAGCAAGAAGTATTGGAAAGGTTGTAACTAGTGTAGACGTCAATTTCTGATCCTAGACCTGATTTATACTTAAATAGACCATTTCCACTTGCAGACGCATTTTGGCGCAGTCGCAGCACACGACTTATGAGAACGGAAGGATTAATCGCTTTATAGCCAATACAAGAGACTGTCTCATGAATACGTGGTCAACATTTTCAAACATTGAATAGTATTCCAAGCATAACCTAGGAAAAAAAATGAGACAACAAATATTAGTTTGATTTTTTAGTAGCATTTACCCTGTATGATATGAAAAGTAAATATCAGATCAAAAAGTGAGCAAAAATGAGCACCCGTCCCATTTTGCCTGGATAATTTCAAAGTCGTCTGCTGCAGATGTGTTGTATGTGGGAAAGGGTTAAGACGACTATGACAACCATGTTTATTGCTCCTCTTGATTTGTACAGATAACCGCAGAAAGCATCATTAGTCTAAAACTTTAATATTGCGTACGTTACACGTCTGGTCACGTGACTGATATCTAATGACCCCTTTTGTTCGCGTGGTCACGGGAATGGTAATCCGGGGTCGTTAAAAACACTCGATAAATAATTTTCTTTTCTCTGTCATCCCATTTGAACAAAATATTTGTCTAATAAAGGGTCAACGGGTAAACCCGGATGATTATGCGTAACCCTTGGCTATAATCGGTGATATGATATGCGATGAGAAATAAATTTCAATTGCCAAGTCAATATATATATTTCTAAAGTTGACTCTTCCATCCAATTTAATTATATATTTTGTACAATGTATGAATATTTGGATGAAGATTGTGACGTTTTTACGAGCGAAGTGCAGATGCAAATCAGTCTGTTTATATATACGGCACGATCTTGGTCTGCATTCTTCGCAGGGGACATACAAATCATCTACGCGCGGCGAGGGGGTTAAAAGGGGACAACATTGCGGGTTGAATGTTTATGTTATTCTCTTCTGTAAATCCATAATCTCATAGTTATGTTAATCTGTTTATATCTGCTATAAAGCAAGTATTTGTTAATGCAATAAAATACATGACACATGACATTTGAAATATATACGCCATTATTAGCACTCAATCGTTCATATTCCATCTTAACTTTCCCTCATACGACAATTCTGCAGCAGACAACTTTGGACACATTTTGTCAAAAAATAGAAAATATCTATAATTGAATGGATAACCTATGACTTAAAGTGGAAAACATTGTGGCAAAAGGAGAAATTGCTCGTTTTGAGCAATTTCTTCTTTTGTCACAATATTTTCAAAAAGCCGTCTGCTGCAGAGGCGTCAGAAAGCGTCTATATGAGGGAAAGGGTTAATTAATAGGCCAGCCACGACGGTATTCTATGTATTTCTTTTACATATCTTTAGATTCTTATTTTTAAATTTATTTCAATTATGTTGATGTATAAAAAAAAAACATTGCAGTATCAATATTTCCCGAATGTCAGGGTACGATATTCCCGGAAAATAATAATTGAAACAGTAAAAATACATGTGTACTCTTTGTACAAATGAAGAATATGTGTCACGAATGAAATATGATAATAAAAGATTAGGCAAGGGTTATAGTTATGATAAACACTGGCTAACACGGGCATCTAATACATTTTAACCCCGTTCTTGATACATTTCTAATTTTTTATATTTTCCTTAATTTAACCCTTTCCCACATACAGACGCATTTTGACGCAATAGCAGCGGGTGACTTTTAAAAACATTGTGGTCAAAGGTGAAATTGCTCATGATGAGCAATTTCTCCTTTGGCCACAATGTTTTCAACTTTGTTAAACAATTAAGCTATCTTTTATAGAGATTTTTCAGGATTCTGTCACTATATTTTCAAAGCTGTCAGCTGCAGATTTGTTGTATGTGGGAAAGGGTTAATAAACCAAAAAGTTCAGAAATGTGTTAACCAAGTCCCTGAAAATAAAAGGCGCATTTCGTTATTAACATGGAATCCGCTGTGGTCGAGTGGTTAGCGTCGGGGATTTCGAAACCGGGTGTCCAGTCGCGATCCCCAGTCGCGGCAATTCGGTCATGGTGGAGTGCCCTTGGGCAAGGCACATTTTCTAGCCTAGTACTGGTTTGTTCACCCAGGGAACATGAATAATAAAATTTAAATGCGCGCTAAATGACCTTAGCTGTCGATGCGCCATAAAACAATATACATTCATTCATTCATTCGTTATTAACATAATTATATCAATTAATCTATCAAGAGTTAATACATATCGGTGTCATCTGTCTGGTAATATTACTGGAACTCGTGCTGTGGATATTGAAAAGTTCCAAATGTGATAGCCTTCATTATAGGGTTCAAACCGCGAACCTTTGGGTTTATGAACTGGACGCAATACCAATGATAGATTGGCACCAGACAAACCGCTACGCGTTTTTAGAGAAGTGTTGTTCGAAAAGAAGTGTTGTTCGAAAAGAAGTCTTGTGGCAACTCCGTTTCGCACGATATAAAAATACCTTATGATACCTTAAGATGAGTATTGGCCTCACCTCCTTCCTAATCCCGCCGTGATATAACTGAGAAATTGTTAAAAACGCGTGGCGTTAAAACACCAATCAATCAATCAAATCCTTCCTAATCATACCGCATAACAGGAGATGTACGCCACTGGTACGTATATAAAGTGTCTTTAATATTTTGGAGTATCCACTTTCGTGTGTTTTACGAAATTCAACCCATGACCGTATATAGTTAAACTATGCGTGCACATATTACTACACGCATTTCAATAAAGGTACATCACTTTGCTGTGCCATTGTGCGTCTAGGATGGATTTACCTCAATCAAATGTTATCGTCAGGAGTCACACCTACGGCACTTCTAGTTGAGGAGCCGAGCCCCGGTAGCTCAGTCGGTAGCGGGCTGTCAATCCAGGGGTTGTGAGTTCGAATCCCGGCTCGGCAAACTTTCTTTCCGAGGATTGACAAAAGTCAATGCGACATGCGTCATTCCTCTTCCACCAATGGGCTAAGTCTATGTGGAAAAGCAGCCAGTTGCTTGGGAAGATTGTTGTGTGGAGTACTGGTGTGAGAAAACCAGGAAATGCATGAGTAGGTGAACTGTCCGCCGTGATATGACTGAGAAATTGTTAAAGGACGGCGTTAAACCCCAATCAATCAATCAATCAATCAATCAATCTAGTTGAGGATGGACAGTGAAGACTCTGGTGACACCGATCATATACCAAGGCTCATCCCAATCGTCCCAATTCCCGTGAACTGACCCTTCAGGTTGTATTAAGATGGGTTCTTTCATTTTTGCATTTGGAAGAGTTCATAGCCAATTCTACGAATATCAAGCTAAAATGTTGAGTGGGGCATCCAATGGTTTAGATCCTGGTCAAACGGCGCGGATGTGTCGGTTATTCCGGCTCTTTGTTAATGGCACTTGATTCACAAAATAGGGTTCAGCATTCAAAGGGTTACTATTTCTCCCTGCGCCAATCATTTGTCCGCATTTTTACCATTTCTAAGCTGATTTCTCTTTAAGTTAACTAATACAATACAATGTATCACCAAATGGACTAGACTTCCATTATAATTGACTGGTCTTAGATTCGATTAGTCCTGAATTTAAATTAACGTATTTACTGAATGCTAAGAAATATGTTACAATATTATTATTAATATTATTATATCACCAGATTAGCAATACTTCAGTTTACTCTGTTCGGTAAAAAGAAGAGCATCCTTTTATAATTCTGTATCCCAGTTGGATTTTTTTATTTAACAATGTAACGGTTTTACGTTAATTGGTTTCGATCGTATCTCTGCCGATGAAATGCGCTTAATCCCGTCATGGTTCGTCGAAGCATTTAAATTGACCCTTACTGGATGTCTGATTCGGGAAGAATTACTGTATTCATGTTAAATTAAAAAAAAAAAAAAAAACGTTAACTGAATGGCGCTTATTTTCTTTGTTTTGGGTATCAACATATTCGGGAAGATCGAACAAATATTGCGAGAAAACAATGCATTGATGGCGTTTTATCGATGCTTTTATCTAGTCTCGTGTTGGCAATGATCACATTGGCAGTGATAAAAGGAATGAAACCATGTTACATTTGTAATTATCTCCCCTGGTCACGTGCCCGTTATCTCCTGAAGTCAAAACGCATCACGACAATGAAACGCCTCGTACAATGGCAACTTTTTATGAGTTTGTTCTCTGTTTATATAAGAAAGGAATTTTGTTTAAAGTGTTAGTTAATTTCAACCTTGTGTGACCTTTCAGATCGGCGAATCGACGGTTCTGGTTATTTTGGACATGGAGCTTAATATTTGTCTTTTAAAAATTATTAAAATTAATAAAGAACTCTATATAAAATATTTTTTTAAAACTTTTAGAGAGAGAGAGAGAGAAAGAGAAAGAGAGATATATAGAGAGACAGACATGCATACAGACAACCACAAAGAGAGACAGAGAGACAGACAAAGACGGACAGAAAGCGGAAACAACAGAGCAATTTAGACATACACACAGAGAGGCATGCATGTGCAGGCTAATATTGATCTGTATAATTTTGCAATTGCGTTTTAACGCTCTCGACGCTGAATGTCAATATTGAGGTTCTATTCATGCAAACGATATACACGTAGATACTGTGTTTTCCTTTTGTTTTTAAAAACAATTAAAACACTATTGTTACATGAACATAAGAGATGCCCGATCTTGAAAAAGTAAAATTCCGAGTTGAAAGAGTTGCGGGGTACGCATATGTTGTTTAACTCTTTCAGCGCCAAAGGCAATATTGAGCTTTTTTGCAAACAATACTGATTCAGGCGAGTCAGCTCGTAACGAGCTGTCTCACCTGAAATCAGCATTGTTTGACCTTTAGAAATAGAAATATTTCAAAAAGTCTTATTACAAGAGAAATGGAGTAGCCCGATTTTGAACATGGAAGAGTCTACTTTAAACAATTTGGCGCTGAAAAAGTTAAAGGCGCGGACAGTAGGATAATTGTAAGCTTTAAGAAATTCGTTTAACGCCACTCCGCTATAGTTATTATGTGGACTTTTAATCCTTGTTTAAGTTGGCATATTCAAATGCTTGCGATTTTGACAAATAATCGTGCAATGTCGACTGAAACTAAGTACAAGCCAACTCTTTGTCAAAGTTGTTAGCTTAATCTTAATTGTAGTCATGCACGACTCTAACCGACACATCTTAAGGACTGTAATTCATAAACAAACTCAGGCACCGATGTGACATTAATCCATTTGACAGCAAATCAATTCTGGAAGCAGAATAATAGACGCAATATAAGAAGCCGTAAACTGGACGCTTCTTTCGGCTATTCATACTTATAATGGTATACGTTTCGCAAAATGTGTTTTGGTTTAAAGTCCGTTTTTCAACACTTATTCCTTTAAAGTTCACGACGCCAGTTAATTTATCCCTAGGAAATGGACAATTATTAGGTTATACTCTTGACTCTTTCAGCGCCAAAGGCAATATTGAGGTTTTTGAAAACAATACTAATTCAGGTGAGTCAGCTCGTAACGAGATGTCTCACCTGAAATCAGCACTGTTTGCCGTCTAGTTATCAAAATAGTCCAAACTGTTATTACATGAGATATGGAGATGCCCGATTTTAAATATGGAAGAGTATAATAATTGCTGCAAGGACTGTTCGGGGGGTTTGAATCGAACCTGTAAACTATTGATCAAATAATTTATACCATAGTTTTCTCCGTTTTGTAAAGCACAAACAATATAGAAAACTTTATATTGATTTTTAAAACTGAATTATCAAGAACTGATTTTATGCTATTGGTAGGTGAATTTCACGTTGTGCCGGGTTCGCTTTCGGTCACGTAATACGACGTAATACGACGAAGAAATGCTGGTGATCATGATGGTGCTGATTTCATAGAAGTCTTATGTCTTGAATAAGTTTCAATAGTGCTTCAATAGTGTTCAAGGTCAGAAGAACTTCCAAGCAAAGAAATGTCTTAAAGCAAAACAGACAACAATAATTTATTTACCTACATTCGGTTATTAGAAAATTCAGTCATTTCACGCAACTGTTAAATATAATTGAGCCAGTCCACGACAAAACCTGTAGTAGTGACATAACGTATGACGTTGGGAATTTCTACTTTTATGACGTCATATTTTTCGTAAACAATATTTTATCACATAAATACCCTTATTTTCAAGTTGAGAACAAATCACGGAACAACGATATCCAACATGTGTGATAACAAAAACACGTCATACACGCGACTACTGATGACGTCATTTTGACTTTATCTTTATTATGTTTATTGTTAAGTTGTTAAATTGTACACATTGAAAAATGCAATAATACGTTATTTTGAATACATAACGAGTCTTAATTGTTTAAAACATTGTTGTTTTTTTTCTTATTATTCAAAAATGATGAGGACTACTTTTTTATGCGGTGAATCACAAGTTCTTATGAAGAATATGTTATTCGGTCTTTGTTTTGATGTTGTCAATATTTTTCATTAAAACACACTGTTTAGGTGATAAAAAGAATCCTCACTCGTTTTACTTTGGAGAAGATTTCTTAAATTCGTCTCGAAAAAGAGAGTTATTAACCGTCTTTTTCTAGACTCATTTAAGAAATCTTGATCTCCAAAGAAAACTCATGATGGATCCTATATATCTTGAATTTAATTTCCAAAAGTTTCGACAGTGTTTGATAGATAATTAATTATTACAATAAGGCTCATGTCCGCCTTACAACACAAAATCCTTTCCAATCCTATTTGAGGGTGAAACACAAATAGAGATCACAGTGATGTTATTATATCATTTTGAAAGTAGACACTTGGCATTTGAACTGTTGCATGTATAGCCAGGGGCGTAGCTCCCTTTAGGCACTGTAGGCACGTGCCTACACATCTTTTCTCAAAATGCCCCAAAATGCAGCTGCGGCGATATACATCTGCATAATGTATCGACCAGATCAACCTGCGCTGTCCGCGCAGACTGATCCGGCCGACACATTCCGTCTTAGGGGGATATATGTATAAAGTAGTTATTCCTGAAACAGAAAAACCACAGGAGGCGAAAAGTGTCTATCCGGGTAGGCCTGTGTGGAATGCTTAGGCTGATCCGGGTCGATACTTAACGCAGAGTCCACAATGTTGATTTTCTCACGAGACGGCCTACACATTGACTATTGCAAAACTACGCACCTGATAGCCGCCATACGAGCCTATAATATACCAAAAAACCCTTATCAGTCTGATTTCTTGACAATGTGCTCCCGTTTTTGTCTTCGATTTGTATTCGCCGCCGAAGGTGGATATTGTTTTGTCAATGTCCGTTCGGCTTTGTGTATGAACGTTGGTGCTTGCGTTCATACGTCCGTATGTACGTGCGGCCGCCAGGGGGCTATATCTCAGAAACGGTTAGGTTGTCTTATTATATATACCATAGGTAAATGAGGCCCTGTACGTTTCAGCCAGATTGACTCATGAACAGCAGAGTGACGGTTCTTGGTTTTTTATCAAAATTATATATATTTAGTTTTCGTGTCGGTTTTGTTTTTTTCCCGTCCGGAGCTACATATCGGAAACGGTTCGATTTATTACATACAACTTGAAATAAATGTTAACTACCATAGGGAAATATCATCATATATGAGCCTGCAAGCTTCAGCCAGATTGTATATATCTCAAATATACACTAACAGTAGATTACGAAAATGAATAGTTTTAATGTCAATGTTTTGATGATGACCATCATAACAGTACACTTGAATAGCAATGTACAAGAACGTCTTTTACGAATTGAATTGCGGAAGTCGGTGACGTATACATACACCATCTCCTTGGTTGGAGGAGAGAAATAAGTGTGAAACCAATGTCCCCTTGCAAGACAACCAATTCTGTTCTGAAAAGGAACAGTAAAAGCTTTGTATGCCATAATAAAGAGGCTCATTCGTTTAACCCTTTCCCACATTCAAAAAAATTGCAGCAGACGACTTTGAAAACATAGTGACATAAACCTGAAAAATCTCCATAAAAAGTAGCTTAATTTTTAATTAAGTTGAAAACATTTTGGCCACAATGTTTTTCAAAACTGGTCTGCTGCGGAGGCATCAAAATGCGTGTGCAGGTGTTTTACATTGTGTTAAACAGTGGATGGTTATTTACCAATGGCTACTGGATGAATTGATGCTAAACGTGTGTAGATATAATCGTCATAGAGAGATTTGTTCACGTTAGTACAGTGACCCTTAGTAGTTTGATCATTTCACAGCATTTTGTGAGTAAATTACCAGTACTACCAGTTTTATTTATCCTGAAGTCGAGTCTCGGTAGCTCAGTCGGTAACGACGCGGGCTGTCAATCCAGGGGTTGTGAGTTCGAATCCCGGCTCGGCCAACTTTCTTTCTGACGATTGACAAAAGTCATTGCGACATTCGTCATTCGTCTTTCCACCAATGGGCTAAGTCTATGTGGAAAAGCAGCCAGTTGCTTGGAAAGATTGTTGTGTGGAGTACTGGTGTGCGAAAACCAGGAAACATATGATTAGGTGAACTGGCCGCCGTGATATGACTGAGAAATTGTTAAAAACGGCGTTAAACCCCAATCAATCAATCAATGTATTTATCCTGAAGCATAAGCATCAGTCGCAATGCTATCACCGAGACGATGTTCGCCAAGTCGGGAAGCCACTTCTACCGGGAATCGAACAAAAGTCACCCACCCCAAGGTGTACGCACTAACCAATCCAGTCCATGCACCCTTTCTCACATACAGCAAATCTGCATCCTCGGTACCCAGGCTATTCATAATAAATATGATCATACATCAGCCTGGGTACCGAGGATGCAAATCTGCTGCAGACAACTTTTATAACATGTATGCACAAGCATGGGAAATGTATCATCATCGAACAGAGCTGAAAACAGTGTGGCAAAAGGAGAAATTGCTAATCATGAACAAAATGTTTGATTCTGTGACATTTATATTTAAATTGAGCCTACATCTTTCTTTAAAACATTATTGTTGTCCTGGGAACACTAATTTTTTAAAACGAAAAGTTGAATTTCCAAACATGTTACAATGTTACTTTGTTCAACTCTATTTTCTCCAAGCGACCTGTTCAGAACAATCCTTTAAGTGCGAAGGATAATTCTACAAAACTGTTTATCGAAGTCTTCAATATTTGTACGTCGACAGAATTAATACAGTCACGTGTAATGGGCTAGGTTTATGTTTGCAATACGAGACATGCTTTGGTAAAAATCGTGCCCAATTACTAGAGAACACGTGCATGACTTGCAATTGAAGACAATAATCACATAACAAGGGCCGTAGTGTGTTGTTCTTTTAAACACAGGAAAATATCGCAAAATTGCCGGTCACGTGACTCGGAACGAGACTATTTCTGATGTTGCTATCAGGACATGAGTTTTATGCTGTTTAATGTCAAAGTCATTGTTTTATCCAGGGTAATTTACTAGCCATTTGAACGTTAAATACAGAAAGCTAACTGTATTCACACGTTTAATTTACATTTATTGTCCAGCATTTTAATCACCATTACTCTGTTCATTCCATATTTTAGTTGTTTCTGCAAGCAGACGTTGTTTACAACAGGAAAGGGGTACATATTTAAAGAAAAATAGAGAGCGTAGTATTTGACGTCAGTGTATGTTCATCTCAAAAAGGTGGGCAAATATTGATATTAATCTTTCGTCAACCCTTTCAGTGCTGATCTGTTTCTAAATATATACTTGCCAAGGTTTGTATTTGGAATAGTCAATATCCAACTTTAAGAATATCAAGATTAAACTGTGGCGTTTGGCATCCAGCAGTTTATAGCCTGGTCATATGGCGCGGCTTTTTTTTTTACAGTGGTTACAGCAGTCAACGGGTTCAGGTAACAACATGCTAACCAAAGACAATAAACTGAGGTCCAACTCATTGAAACACATTTGTTATGAAAAGAAACCCTTTGGGATAATCCTTCCCACTAAACTAGCATTTCCAGTTCACAAATCGAGGGCTTGGTGTGAAATGGTTGTAACTAAAATTGGTAATTTTTTACCAAGGTTAATTGCCTCGCCATAAAGTTGTTACAAGCGTTAAATCATTTTTTCTTGGTAAACAATGGAAATTTAGGTGCCATTGCTCGTTCTGAGCAATGGCACCTAAATTTGCATTGTTTACAAAAGGGTCGAAATTGCCCCTAAACCAGGGTTTTCAAATTAGGATTTAAGTTACAACTGTTTCACGCCAAGCCCTCGAAATATTATCCTGCGTCTGTTCAGAAAAGGGGGGAAACTATGAATAAAACATGTATAAGTTTATGTGTTAGGGGAACATGATAACGGTTATTTAGATCGTACAATTGATAAATTGATTGATTGATTGATTGATTAATTGATTGATTGGTTTGTTTATTTATTTATTGATTGATTGCTTAATTGATTGGTTTATTAATTTGATAGATTGATTGATTGATTGATTGATTGATTGACTGGGGTTTAACGCCGTTTTCAAAGGTATTTTAGTTATGTCATGGCGGAATTGTTTCCTGTCTTTCTCGCACCTGTACTCAACAGATTATTCTTCCAAATTATCGGGCGGGGTACCTTCCCGTATAGTCTATTAAGCCCATTGATGGCAGACGAATAACGCTAGTCACAATGACTTTTGTCAATTGCCGAAAATAATTAATTGCCGATCCCGGGATCGATTTAACTACCCCTGGATGTACTGCCCATGTTATTACCGACTGAGCTAGATAATAAGAGAACTTACTTTTGTTTGATCCAGTTTATACGGATACGGAACGTATATATTTCAAGGTATAACCATCAACTTTCAAATGTCAATAGATTAACCAATCTTGGATCCATCCATACATTCTTATATATATAACAACGTCAGAATATTAATTTGATGATCACAATCTGAAGTGAAATCCTGAAATATTCTAGGTAAAATAATTGACTGATCGATTTCGGTTTTACGCCGTTTCTACATTTGTTCAGGCATTTAACAGCGGCCAGTTCGCCTACTATTGTGCTTCCTGGTACTCCCTCTGAGTCTTTTCAAGCAACAGGCTTCTTTTCTACATAGTCTGCCAGCCCAGTAGTGGAAGTTTTATCATACGTGTCTCATTGACTTTTGTCAAAGGTCGGAAAGAAAGTTTGCAGAGCTTGGTTATAGCCCTGGCTTGATAGCCCGCGTCACTACCGACTCAGCTGCCGGTTCTCGGCTTTCTATTTATACGAACGTGTTTTAAACTTTAACGTAGACACCACCACTCGAAAACTGGTATGCAACCTAGCAAAAGATACCCAAAGTATATATAAGGAGTATGGCAAGCATGTTGAATGTAGTCTATTTGTGTATCCAACTACGAACAACAAATGTACATGCCAATCACGACCCAGACACCATGTCTCCGGGAACGCCCCCTTTTCTGCATATTAACGACGATAATACAATTTGTTTAATTTTCAAAATAGAAAGCCTGTCGCTAACCGCTTTACGTGAATGTGATAGAAGCGCAATGAATAAGAAAAGTAACAACCGAATCATGGACAAATAAAATCAAGTAGACATAAAAATAAATTCAACAAAGATACCGACACACTAAAGCAATGTGTTGCTAATCATTAGCCAGACGGAAACATATTGGGAACGCCCCTAAATTCCCTATAATTTTGTCCACAATTCGAAGGAAGAAAGGACATTGCTGGATTTTTTTTAATTTTTTGCAAAGAAATTGAACAGATCCTTTATCGATGGGAATTGCGGAAGCAGTTTGCATTGAACAAATAAAATTGAGGTCGGACTGCCTGAATAGAAGTCCTTTGTGCAATCGAATCATAGCCCGGATTGGCTACACCTATGTCGCATAATATTTCTAACGCGGTTTTAAGGCGTGTACTGTTCCATCTATAGAAAGGGATAAGTATATTTGTACGACGCATATGAAACAGGATAAAGGTTTATTACAGCGTACAAACTCTCCGTTGTTTGCTGTCGAGGAAGCAATAAACAACAATTTCACGTTTCTCTTCGCGAACGCCATGACGTTGCCACGCAATTCCGCCATCTTTGATATTGGTTCCCATTTTTACAACTTCCGGCAGGAAAGTGTTTTGTCCTAGGCCGGAAAAAGTATGGAAGTTTTCAATTACGCACACATTTTAGCAAAGTCTGATTTCTCCCATGTTTTTCCCTGATAATTTCGGCTGCAAATAATACGATTGGCCAGGAAATTATCGGAAATCGTACACATTGGTCGAATCAAGATGATAGAGTGATTTCAGATACTGTATGCTACACATCAGATGTTGTGTCTATCACCACTTTCAATACAGGCTTTATTATTTACATATGTAACTATAATCTAAATTCATAGAGAGATCATACTACCAAAGAAACACGAGATATGTTGATCCAGATAGGCTTTAGATTATAAATAAAATTTAAACTGAAGTAAGAAAAATTAATATTACATCGACTTATTGTAAATGTTATTCGCCATTTTTTCCCCATATGTCTATTGGTGAAATAGATTCACTATGTGGAAGACAGTAGTGCATTTGGAAAGAGCCTGTCTCTCGTACCAAAGGTCCCGGATCCGAAGTTATAATACTTTTATTACCAAGAAGTCCAACGCAAACTGTAATCTAGTAAAACAGGGCTCAAAGTATATATTTTGAAAAGTAATATACCATGACTGTGTGAATGGTTGAGTGTGTTCGTGAGTGAGTGCATAGGTGTTTGGGCGAATGAGGGTGTGAGTGAGTGAGTGGGTGTTTGGGCGAATGAGGGTGTGAGTGAATGAGGAATAATAACATGTGAGCTTGGGTGAAAGAAATATGTCTTTCCATTGATTTGATAATTGTTTATATTCATAACTTTGTATTTGTATGTAAATAAATGTCCAAATATATGAGGTAAATAAAGGAAACAAACAAACAGTGTGCCGACTTGCGATAACTCGCAATTCGAAATGCACCCATAAATTATCGATGTGTTTGAGGAATCCCTTGATTTAAGCTAAATGTTTCATCTTCGTTGTCCATTTCTATTTAAATGTTCATTATAAGAAGCAAGCCAAGAGAAACCTGCGCAGAAGCTACTTTGTTATCACCAAAGAGATCCGTTTCAGGTATTGGTTTGAGTGAATTTATATATTCGAATTCACAAAGGTTCGAGTTATGCTGCTTTAAAGCGGGAGGCTCTGCATTGAAGAAAACATCTTTAAACATTTATTTAATCTAAGAGTGTGGAAATATATTTATGATAAAGAGTTGGAAACCTTTTATAAAAAGGGAGAACTTGCTCGGTTCGAAAAGTCGTCTGCTGCATAAGGCGCCATGAGTCGGTGTGTGCCAGGGATAGTGTTTCGAAATCTGCGATGTATTTCGCTATAAACAACTTTATAAGGGTTTTCTATTTATTTTTTATTTTTTCATGTTCCTCGACGCATATCCTGTACATGTAAATAAAAACGTCTTATCAGTCAGCGCATCTCTAAGTGCTTTCTCCCGTAAATAGCCTGCTTAACGAGAAAATGTCCAGCTTTAAGACGGCGTCCCCCAATTAGAGGAACATTGGAGTTTTCTGTCACGCGACGACGGCATTACGGTGCCTCAACCTTGTCACGTTACTGTCAACAGAAATTTGTCTGCTGCTGATTCCTAACGTATAAAAAGGGGGGGTTGTGTCGTTTCCATTAATCCATTGAATAGGTTCACATTTGTGCAACCGTAAAGCCGGTCTCCGTTTTTACGTTATACTCCGTTTAGCAGCGATGTTTAAAGAACATTTGCTAATCCTATTACTAAATGCGTTAACTCTTTCCATCATACAGACGCTTACTGACGACTCTGCAGCAGAATTTCTTTGAAAACAACTGTGACAACAGTAGAAAGCGATGTTTAAACAGCATTTTCTCCAACTACTAGATGCATGAAGCACCCATAAACCAATCGCGCACACTAATCTTGTTTTCTAATATGTTCGATATGTTCTACATGTGTTTATGTGACTGGTGTGTTTACGCCGTTTGCAACATTATTTCATTTGTATCAAGAGTCCAATTCCACCAACCTTAGTTAGCGCTAAGTAGTACTTAAAAACTTAAAAGAATATTTCATCATTTTTGTTTCCATTATAAAAATGCCAACATATTTCATTTCAAGGCTTAACAATATTGTTAGACAGGGAGGTAACTATTGATGACAACTTGACCTTTACTTAAATGCAGTCCACAATTCATGTTTTACAAAAGATAAGGGGAACAAAAATGGTGAAATATGCTTTAAAGTATATAAGTATTACTTAGCGCTAGGTAAGGTTGCTGGAATTGGAACCCCCTGGTCGTTATCTTAGCAATTTGCAAATTTATCCGGGCACTGGTGCAGCGCTCGTAAAGCTATACCCGCAACCATGAGCGCAAAGGAGGGAAGCCATTTATTCCATTTTAAAGTATTTGGTATGACCCGAACTAGGATCTAACTCCTGTCTACCGCTCCCAAGCAACGGACGCCCTAACCACTGGAACACGCAGACGGATGCAACTGGTACAACCCTTACCTGGGGGACATGATTTCGAATCGTCCGAAATACCTAGGGTAAGGTCTATCTGCAATGTTCGCTTCTCATTTCATTATTTCTAGAAAGATACTTGTCAAAGAATATGCAAGGACATTAGAGATGGCGACTTATGTTACAGGAATTAAACGGATAAAAGGTTAAGGTCCATTAACGTTTGCAAGAGCCGTATGTATATATATCTGAGCCGTCCCGCGAGAAAACCAACATTTTGAACTCAGGGTAAAGTATCGACCAGGATCAGCCTAAGCATGCCTCGCAGGCTTACCCGGATATATACTTTTCGCCTCCTGTGGATTTTCTGCTTCAGGAATCATTACTCTATACCTCTATCCCCCTGGGACGGATTGTGTCGGCGCGGATCAGTCTGAATGGACTGCGAAGGCTGATCTGGGTCGATACATTACGCAGAGGCCATAATGTTGCTCATCTCAAACTGAATTTGTTATGTGTATTTGTTCGTATGGTGTTGTGCGTCACTTCCGACAATTCTTCAGATCTGCCACGGTGTTTCCTTGGTACTACTGGTTCATTTCGCCTAACACCAACCAGTCCGTCGTAATGCTAAGCCCACAATCCTGTACGCCAAGAAGCTAAACCCATTTCTACGATAAATCTTAAGTTTAAGCCCGGCCGTAGATCGAACCCGCGAACTCCTGCACCCGACGCGGATAAATAGAGGATATTACATGAGTGGTCATTCAATACGACATGTTATTAAACGAGTTTAATAAAATTTTGTATTGAATGACCACGAATGTTATATTCTATTTATATCATAAATTCCAATTCGACGATTATTAGCGCAAAATATATATAACGTCGCTATATAGCGCGGTCATTTTCAATGCTTTTCATTAAGACGTTACGTAGCATTGTTATTACACTAGTTGAATACGCAATTTATACAATGGCTTTATTACACTCCCGGCGACGTCATTTATGATATAATACATGAGTAACATGACTGATGAGGTTATGAAAGTAGAATCGTAGTCCAGAACGTAATGTATTATAACACCCCTATATATCATTTAACAAGTTCCATTTTTTCTCGGCATATATCTCAATTGTTCTAATTGTTTGCGACTTACCAAATCGAGGGCTTGGCGTGAAACGGTTGTAACTAAAATTGGTATTTTTTTACCAAGGTTAATCACCTCGCCATAAAGTCCTTATAAGCGTTGAATAATTTTTCTTGGTAAGCAATGAAAATGTTGGTGCCATTGCTCGTACTGAGCAATGGCACCTAAATTTGCATTGTTTATACAAAGGGGTCAAAATCGCCCCTAAATCCGGGGTTTTCAAAATAGGTTTTTAGTTACAACCGTTTCACACCAAGCCCTCGAAATACGCGTATTTTATAACACAGCTGTAGCACTCGAAGTTTGCAAGAAGGAATGGAAAAAGTGCAAATATTTAAATATTGTATCTGGTACAATTTTCGTATCCGTTTCAAACATATTACTTCCGTGTCTCGTCAATGTCTCTTTTGGACGACACGTATTGAACCTGTGAGATTGCAGATACCTTACTTTGTGAATATTTACCCGTGAAAATATCCTGAGTTCATATTCGTGCACGAAGTCTGAAAGCCCAGTTTCTTCTTCGCTGAAATTCCAAACATGGATTAATTCACAGACAGATCACCAAAAAGAAATATATCATTCCATTCTACTACATAAACTGTTATGAACTTCTTTTTTCGTTTTTCTTCTCTTTTTAATTGCATATGTATATATATCAAACAAAGAAGTTAATATTTTGCCGTTCCTATTTTCCTACTTCGTATACTTTATACACGTGTTTCATAATTGCATTGATTATCAACTTAAAATATAAGTGCATTAAACTGTTCACTATACAATTACAATGCATGTATCCTACATACCGAAGACCATTATGTTGCCTACTAAAAATATAACTAAAACGAAGTTGCGCATCTTGGTATACCCATCCATACGTTTGTTTAACATAAACAATAAGTATGAGTATGAGTAAGTATGAGTAAGAAATCAAAAACTTCTGGGGTCACATATGTCATGTTAGTTTCAGAAATATTTACGTAACATGACACACTCATACATTAGAAAATAAAACGTATATATGTCATGTTTATTTCAGCGAAATCAATTTTATAACAAAGGTTTACATAAGAAAAAACATGTAAATGTCATGTTAATTTCAGGTAAATCAATTTTACATTGCAAAATTATACTTTAGAAAAACACATGTTTATGTCATATTAATATCAGGGGTATTAATCTAGATGACACAATTATACATTAGAAAAATACATACATATGTCATGTTTATTTCAGGGAAAATTAATTTTATAAATTTATTTCATATCTATTTCAGGGAAATTAAATTTACATGACAACATCATACATTAGAAAAATACATATTCGTTGACATGCCAGTTTCGTGTTTATTTCAGCCGTTTGTAACACTAATTTGTTTCCCCAAATGTTTTTAGAGTGAGTGGATAACAGTTTTGTACATGCGGACATGAACCCGTCAATATTGGAACATGTTAGATCTGGATGTCCTAGACAATACAGGAATCCGCTGTGGTCGAGTGGTTAGCGTCGGGGATTTCGAAACCGGGTGTCCCGGGTTCGATCCCCAGTCGCGGCACTACGGTCATGGTGGAGTGCCCTTGGTGACATTTTCTAGCCTAGTACTGGTTTGTTTATCCAGGGATCATAAATAATTAAATTTAATTGCGCGCTAAATGACCTTAGCTGTCGATGCGCCATAAAACAATATACATTCATTCATTCCTAGACAATACAGATCCAAATAAGCACTTGCATCGACAAAGTCTAATCAGGATTTACACTGTTCCCATATTTATTCCATAAGCTTGCTGTAAGTTTCTGTCAACCATTGTAGATTTTTGGCAATCTGAACTGGTGAACATGCTGATCTGAACCTTCACTTTCTAGAAATGCCATTGTATACCTTCTCGCACGATTGATTTCATACCTATACTCGTTTAAAACTTTCAGACACGTCTGCAGCAGACAACTTTTAAAAACATTGCGACAAAAGGATAAATGGATCATAATGAGCCATCTCACCTTTTGTCACAATGTTTTCAACTTTTTCAAAAGAATATCCGTTCATTTATAGAAGTTTTCTATAGTTTTGTCTAAATGTTTCGAATGTCGTCTGTTACCGCATTGTTGTATGTGTGAAAGGGTTAATACAGAATGCAGAAGAGGACCAGTCGAAGTACGAGTAAATAGAAGATGCACACGCGTATGAAATGTGTAATGTTACCTTGAAGGTTAACCTACAAGCCAAAACCTAATGACAGTGATCATTTCGTTTGGTAGTTCAAAAGAAGACCGCCCACTTTTCAATTATGATATATATTACACGTATATACATTTATTTATAATATAACTGATCCCTCTTTGTTCCAAACAATATCTAGTTAGATCGTGTTAGATTAAGACAATCAAGTTTATTTTGTGATGATATATCTGCTCGTGAATAAATCCTGTTTTTGGAGTTCATATACGTTAGATGTAATGGTATTATCACGGAGGTGGAACGTATGATTGATTAATTTCTGGAAATCTGAACTCCAAAAAATAATATATCAATCGATCGATAGGCCTTCTGGACTTTGCTACTAGCGGTCAGGATCTTCACTGTCCCCTCATTTTTGTGGAGGAAGCGTCCTATCCGGGAAGTCTCCGGTGAGCGGTATTTGTACGCCATTTCAGCTGACTTTCTAATGATTTTCATACATCCCATCCCCCGAAAATTAGTCTTGGTATGACGTGGTCCAAAGGAATGATTGGAATCAAAGTCAATTTCTTAGAACATACAACGCTTCACAATTGTTCAACTTTTTTTTAATTCAATCATACAGTTTTTCTTTTGCCCCGGTAGCTCTGTCGGTAGCGACGCGGAATGTCAATTCAGGAGTTGTAAGTTCGAAACCCGGCTCGGTCAACATTCTTTCCGTCGTTTGACAAAGGTCACTGTGACAAGCGTCATTTTTCTTCAACCAATGGGCTAACAGTCTATGTGGGAAATTAGCCAGTTGCTTGGAAAGATTGTTCTGTGGATTTCAAGTGTGAGAAAGTCAGGAAACACATGAATAGGTCAACTGGCCGCCGTGATATGTTTGAAAAATTGTTGAAAACGGCGTTAAATCCCAGTGAATCAATCAATCACTGCACCATACCTTTGATTATACCCATGTAAGTGGGAATGTATCCCAACATAAAGGTGGTTTGTTACCATAGGAGACAGATAATCGATCCCACAAAACGTAGCGCGTTACCGGTAATCTAACAGGATCTATAGAAATGTAACCGCCATCATAGGAAAATCAGAATTTCCTCCTCGCTTCCTTGTTACCGTATATACCCGGCCTCTCCATAAATCTATGAAAGGTGTTTCACTGAACAGTAAAGGAGATGGGCATAATAATCGGTCTGTTCATGTATTCCAGCGGACTTATTTCGAATTCCTGTGATTATGATTCAGTATCGTAACCTGTATAAATGTCAATCTAATAGTGTTTGTTGTTTTACACGGTCTTGCAGCTTAGTCATAGAAATGTTGGAAAAACGCAGACACAATCAAGAAAACGGCATACAGCGACACCACTCATGGATGTGAAGATGCATGCTCTCTAAAATCCATTCATAGACACAACGATATCAAGTATGTCTGTATCTGGGTCTTGGGTTATTGTAGATGTATTCGTAGGCAAATTACGGAAACATTCGCAATATTCGTAATCTTAACGCTACTCATACCATGAAAGTGTGCTCTGGACGATAGACAAACATTCGACGAGGCTATGTTTTATTTGGGTTGGGAGCTACGAGCGTCAGCGAATTTTAACATCCGAAAAGGGGATGACGACCATGAGAATTTCATACATGTTCGCCGTTTTCACATGCTTAATTGATTTGGTTGATGTTTCATACAGCGCAGCGACAGATATTAGAATTATAAAAAAAACATACAAAGGCAAACTCTTTCTTCTTTTTTGAAATGTTATATGTTATTAAGCCCATAGCCGTCGCTCTAAACACTACAGCACAGAGGCGGTTTCAAGTTTAACATAGGATGTATAAAGAAGCGTACCGAATAACGAATGCACAAGAAAGAGGGAGAAAAGTAAACAAGAAATGATAAAAAACAACTAATCAAAAGTCAAAAATTAAAAATTAGATTAAATAGTAAATAGTCCTCTTAAATCATTGAAAGAATGAAATAGTGGCAGCTCGCCAAATGACTACATGCCGAAAGGCGAGGGTAAATAAATCAACATCGACGATGAATTGTTAGGTTGAATCAGTGCTACTTCCGTTAACTTTGTTAGACACTATAACTATATCCGACTTACGTCGACTCTGGTTCGAATGCTCACCCAATCTGAGATCGTCCCCTGGTCTCTCGCTCCCAAGGCAGTCGCCAACGAGGCATGCATAAAAAGGCGTACCCATGTATGAGTGCATTTAGTGAATGATCATTATGTGCCACTAGTTTCGACCATGGTTCAGATGGTCACCCATACTTTTTGACCACACTAAATTTGTTCGGCCCTCAGACTCCAATAAATGATAGCGTATTATTTTGTCACAGGTAGAGAAAAACATGCAGCCAGTCCGGGGCCTGAAGCCAGGACCTTTCGCTGTCAGGGTGAGTACTATATAGATATATCGATTGAGCTAACAAGGTCGCTCAAATGTTGTCTCTTAATTTGTGATCAAGTTCGAACCGAGACATACACCCCTGTTTAACCGGAAATTCGTCCTCCTCGAATTTCGGAATTCCACTGCCAAGAATGTTATTATATACATTTATTATATAGATTTAAAGCGCTGTTAGACTGACCACAACATGTCATATGAGGCGCCATTATCACAAGATGAAAAAGGCATGCAAACAGTCCGGGGCTCGAATCCGGGACCTCTCGCTTTCAAGGTGAATACACTACCTACTGAGCAAATCCGTTTACATGTAGTCTTTGAAATTGTTTACGACATTTTCTAAATTTGCTGCAAATCTACTTCATATTAACTGTGACTAGCATTCAAACCGAAAGTCACAAACACTATATTAAAGTTTCAATGAATAAATGTTGCATACATCCGAAGGAAGGTACACATAGCTGTTCACTTCGGCTTTACGTCAAACACGTATATGTGAGATTTATGTTTAGTTTAAACTTCTAATTCATTTTTCATCGATTGTGAAACAACAAGCTTTAAGCTTATATTAATCACGATCGATGTCTGCTTCCTTGAGACATAACCAGTACTCGCGCCGTTTGCGAGGAACTTTTCCCAAAGTCAGAATCCGCTCAACACGTGATACGAACCTGGGACATTTGGTACGAGAGACCGACGCCATACCATTGCACCACTGTCTTCATCCTATATATTTATGTTTTTGAGCGTTGTACGCGTAAAATCGCTTATTACGCGCAATGCAGGATAGTTGTTAGTAATATTTCCCACATGCGGAAATCTGCTGTAGTCTAAGTATGTTATATATAATAAAAGTAAAATTATTGAATACAATTCAAGGAGAAATTGCACATGATGCTGCACAATATGTCTGCGAGTGGATAGGGGTTGATGTAATGTATATATATATAGGATCTGACATGAGTTGTCATTTTAAATAAAGTTTAAAGGCTCGCTTAAATTTCTTGAACTCGTTTAATACAACTTTATGAAATGACAACGAATGTCAGATTCTTTTAATCACACGACGAAACACAAAAAGAAAATCGGTTTTTCGCTGTCAGAAAATAGTCCCAACATGTAATACTTAATAGACTGTTAACTAATCACACACAAAGATATTTTTATGACCGATAATTATCCCTTTATCTCATCCATCTATCGTGACGTTTATGTTTACCGGATACACGTTCTAAGCCATTTTGTAAACATTCGCGGATGAATGCACAAATAGTGACTCGGTCATGTTATATTACACGTGTCACAAATACGTAATGGGTATATTACATCAGATACAAGCATTGTCATGTGATAAAGTGCAATATACTACAGGGACGTTAATCTGGTCAATGAGATAAAGAAGCAAAAGGGTCATTTCAAACTTCGTGTTCAGTTATTTTAAAGTACGAAGTTGAGTGGCTCTCTGCAAAAACCAATCGTACGGCATTTGAGGTCAGTTAAGAGCCGGATTCAGCCAGCGCAGCCGCACAGTATGACAGGTCTCTGCACTGTTCGACAATTAGTAAACGAAACTTCTGTAAAGCAGTATCCTTTTTAGATTGTTAAGCATTGATGCGCACGCAGGTCCTTTTTCTAGACGTGCACTAATCACGCTTTTGTTTTCCTGAAGCACTGATACATTTCATTTAAAAAAAGACCAAATCTGGTTTAGAGTGTTTGTAGAATCTAACTCTGGTACATCCCTGATATTTTGTGTGTACAATATCCCAGTGGTAAACACATCCATGTCGGCAAACGGACGACCGATAATGGTAGTTCAGGTTGCGACATTCGGGTCCTGTCTGAGAAGTCGAGCTATTCAAATGGCCGGAGATCAGGGTTCGACTACCATCAAATACTTCGAAAATGAGCCGTCCCACGAGAAAACATTGTGGACTCTGCGTAAAGTATCGATCCGGATCATGCCTAAGCATGCCGCGCAGGCTAACCCGGACTAACACTTATCGCCTCCTGTGGATTTTCTGTTTCAGGTATCATTACTCTATATCTATTACCCCCTCCCTGAGACGAAATGTGTCGGCCCGGATAAGCCTGCGCGGACAGCGCACACTGATCTGGATTAATACATTACGCAGATACCATAATGTTGGTTTCCTCGTGGAACGGCTCAAATGGACGTGATGACTTCCTTGGCTACCAGGTAAGCGGGGATAGTGTTACGGCTGATCCTTCGGTGTCAATTACTGTTAAAAGCAAGGTAAAATAGAACTAGAATGGAGTGCTCCCCGAAGCACGTGTGTCACCTGCCGGCGCCTTGTCAGAAAATTTTAATTTTTGACAGAAAAGGGGCAATAACTCTGATATAAATATATTTGGATTATCCCCCTTTTGTGAACCCATCACAAAGATTGATATAAACATTTGTCAGAAGTTTCAATCCAATCCTTTGAGTAGAACAAAAGTTATTTGAAAACGTGACGAAAAAGTGTGACGGACAGACAGACAGACGGACGGACAGACGCCGGACAAAAAAAGTAATCCCTAAGTGCCTACCATGCTACGCAGGTGACACAAACAGCAATTCAAATAAGAATAATGAATGAGTGCCTGCCAGTTTGATTTATTGGGGTTTAACGTCATTTTCTTCAATTGTTCAGTCATATCACGACGACCAGTTCACCTACTCATATCTTTCCTGTCTTTTTCACACCAGTACTCCACAAAACATACTTTTCAAGCAACTGGTTTCTTTTTCACATTGACCATTGGTGAAAGAGGAATGACGAATGTCACAATGACTTTTGTCGAACGTCGGAAAAGAGTGTAGGTCGAGCTGGGATTCAAACTCACAACCCATAGATTAACAGCCCCCGGCGTTACCGACTGAGTAACCGGGGCTCGGCGTACCTGCCCGATTACCGAGTGTTATCTTAATTAAACTTATTTTTGCAATTAGCTCTGAATGAAATATAAGTTGTCGACTTTCTAACTGGTATATACGATTTGCCGTAGGCCATGCATTTATCTACTCAAATTTTCAGGAAAATGTGGAAATACAGTTCAATATGTAACAACCGTGTACTCTAATTTCTGTCAATAGAAAACTTTCATTAAATATGAAAGACCGTGGGTAACCATAGCGACTGATGGCGTACCGGAAGTAGAGACAAACCCGACAGAAAAGTTCGTTAGGCGTATCAAACTCATCAAACAATGTTGCGTGCTTAGAAATCGAACAACTTTTGCATTAATGTGGGTAGAGGATGTCAGAATACATTTGCCGGGCTCATTCTATATCCGACTTCCGGTGCTATAGACGGGTTCTCCATAACTACTTGCAGACGACATGAATAATCCATTTCACTCCTTTTGCCGGTAAACCTCATATCGACTGGCTAGAAAAGATCAATTCATTTATTCTATGTTTCTATCAACCGCCGTTAAAAGTCAATAAGTGTCATGTTTTATGTTTGATCTCTCGGAAAGTATTTGCATATTCGCGCGATTATAAATGGCCGTCAAAATGGCTAGGTGATCGCTAGACTGGTTAATTAAAACTCGGTGATTCACTATAACGGGAATAACTCCACACGAATTGTTGCGACACAGTCTATTATTTTCGGATTTCCTCTTAAGTTACGGTGTTTGCGCATGAAACAAAGGACATTAGGGATTAAATTGAATGCACCTTATTGGATTAATCTTTAAGTCAGTTTTGCGGTGATCGTGTTATTCTGGAAAGATATAACGTAATGCAAAATTGTTTGATCTGACTGATTCACATTATTGCAAACAATTTATTGTTTCCCTAATGCGACGAATCTAAATATATGAAGAATGTGAATTCGTAGTAGAAGAAGAAGTAGTAGAAGCAGCAGCAGTAGAAGCAGTATTAAAGGTAGTAGTAGTAGTAGTAGTAGTTGTTGTTGTAGTAGTAGTAGTAGTAGTAGTAGTACTAGTAGAGTACTAGTAGTAGAAGTAGTAGAAGTAGTAGTAGTAGTAGTAGTAGTAGTAGTAGCAGTAGCAGCTTTAGTAGTAGTAGTAGAAGTAGTAGTAGAAGTAGTAGTAGTATAAGAAGCAGCAGCAGTAGAAGCAGTTGTAAATGTAGTAGTTGTAGTAGTAGTAGTAGTAGTAGTAGTAGTAGTAGTAGTAATAGTAGTAGTAGTAGTAGTAGTAGTAGTAGAAGTAGTAGTAGTAGTAGTAGAAGTAGTAGTAGTTGTAGTAGTAGTTGAAGTAGTAGAAGTAGTAGAAGTAGTTGTAGTTATAGTAGTAGTTGTAGTAGCAGTTTTAATATTAGTTGTAGTGGAAGTAGTATAAGAAGTAGTAGTAATAGCAGTAGTAGATGTAGAAATAGTAGTAGTAGTAGAAGTTGTAGTAGTAGTTGTAGTAGTAGTAGTAGTAATAGCAGTAGTAGATGTAGAAATAGTTGTAGAAGTAGTAGTAGAAGTTGTAGTTGTAGTAGCAGTAGTGGTAGAAGTTGTTGTTGTAGTAGCACGAGCAGCAGAAGTAGTAGTAGTCATAGTTGTAGTATTAGTAGAAGAAAGTGAAAAAGTAGTTAAAGAAGTAGTAATATTAGTAGTAGTATTTAATGTAGTAGTAGTAGTAGTAGAAGCTACAGTAGTAGTAGTAGTAGTAGTAGTAGAAGAAGAAGTAGTAGTAGTAGTAAAATTAGTTGTAGTAGTAGTAGTAGTAGTAGTAGTAGTAGTAATAGTAGTAGTAGTAGAAGTAGTAGTAGTAGTAGTAGTAGTAGTAGTAGTAGAAGTAGTTGTAGTTATAGTAGTAGTTGTAGTAGCAGTTTTAATATTAGTAATGGAAGTAGTATAAGAAGTAGTAGTAATAGCAGTAGTAGATGTAGAAATAGTAGTACTAGTAGAAGTTGTAGTAGTAGTTGTAGTAGTAGTAATAGCAGTAGTAGATGTAGAAATAGTTGTAGAAGTAGAAGTAAAAGTTGTAGTTGTATTAGCAGTAGTAGTAGAAGTTGTAGTTGTAGTAGCACGAGCAGAAGTAGTAGTAGTCATAGTTGTAGTATTAGTAGAAGAAAGTGAAAAAGTAGTTAAAGAAGTAGTAATATTAGTGGTAAATTTAGTTGTAGTAGTAGTAGTAGTAGTAGTAGTAGTAGTAGTAGTAGTAGTAGTAGTAGTAGTAAATAGTAGAAGTAGTAGTATTTAATGTAGTAGTAGTAGTAGTAGAAGCTGCAGTAGTAGTAGTAGTAGTAGTAGTAGTAGTAGTAGTAGTAGAAGAAGTAGTAGTTGTAAAAGTAGTTGTAGTAGTAGTAGTAGTAGTAGTAGTAGTAGTAATAGTAGTAGTAGTAGAAGTAGTAGTAGTAGTTGTAGTAGTAGTAGTAGTAGTAGTAGTAGTAGTAGTAGTAGTAGTAGTAGTAGTAGTAGTAGTAGTAGTAGTAGTAGTAGATGTAGTAGTAGAAATAGTAGTAGTAGTAGTAAAAGTAGTAGTAGTAGTATAAGAAGAAGCAGCAGTAGAAGCAGTTGTAAAAATAGTAGTAGTGGACCCTTTGGCTTCCGCACCCGAGGCGGACGCTCTATCCCTGCACCACCTAAGTGGTCAGTAGTAGTAGTAGTAGTAGTAGTAGTAGTTGTAATAGTAGAAGTATTTGTAGTAGTAGTAGTAGGTGTAGTAGTAGTAGTAGTAGTTGTTGTTGTAGTAGTATAAGAAGAAGCAGCAGTAGAAGCAGTTGTAAAAATAGTAGTAGTGGACCCTTTGGCTTCCGCACCCGAGGCGGACGCTCTATCCCTGCACCACCTAAGTGGTCAGTAGTAGTAGTAGTAGTAGTAGTAGTAGTTGTAATAGTAGAAGTATTTGTAGTAGTAGTAGTAGGTGTAGTAGTAGTAGTAGTAGTTGTTGTTGTAGTAGTATAAGAAGAAGCAGCAGTAGAAGCAGTTGTAAAAATAGTAGTAGTGGACCCTTTGGCTTCCGCACCCGAGGCGGACGCTCTATCCCTGCACCACCTAAGTGGTCAGTAGTAGTAGTAGTAGTAGTAGTAGTTGTAATAGTAGAAGTATTTGTAGTAGTAGTAGTAGGTGTAGTAGTAGTAGTAGTAGTTGTTGTTGTAGTAGAACAAGTAGAAGTAGTAGTAGTAGTAGTAGTTGTTGTTGTAGTAGTAGTCAATATAAGTAGTAGTATCAGAAGCAGCAGCGGTAGAAGCAGTATTAAAGGTAGTAGTAGTAATAGTAGTATTAGTAAAAGTAATAGTAGTAGTAGTAGTAATAATAATAATAATAGTAGTAGTAGTAGTAGTAGTAGTAGAAGAAGAAGTAGTAGTAATAGTTGTCGTATTAGTAGTAGTAGCAGTAGAAGTAGTAGTAGTTGTAGTAGTAGTAGTAGTAGTAGTAGTAGTAGTAGTAGTAGTAGAAGTAGTAGTAGAAGTAGTAGTAGTTGTAGTAAGCTCCCGCACCCTAGCTCTGACACTGCACCACCTAGGCTGTCAGTAGTAGTAGTAGTAGTAGTAGTAGTAGTAGTAGTAGTAGTAGTAGTAGTAGTTTAAGTAGTAGTCAATTCAATTCAAGGTTTATTGTATTTTAGGTCACCGGCCCATATACATACAACATACATGCATACATTTGCATTCATGGGTTATCACAATTATAAAGATTATTTAAAGCCGTATTTCTTTTCCTTAAGGTAAAGTAAATACACATAGACAAATTCCGTATCGTATAGAATTTGCTCAAACTCGGATTGAGATAAATCTGTTTCGATATGAACTTAAATCAAAGCGCCAATGGCACTGTAGTGGCGATCGTATTCATATATTGCAACAACTACAAAGCGTTTATAATATTTATAAAAACCTTTCAGAATTTCCAGATTTGATAAAATTCCAGCTTCCCGTTTTTAGGTCGGTATAGCTAGATACCGAAAACAACTTTTAATATGACTCATAAAGGTCTCACCGGGTGTTCTACACACCGGCTATTATTTGTTGATAGAGTTGGAACATTGTGAGAATATGTATGAGTTGAAAACATTGTGATAAAATGTGAAATTTCTCATTTTATCACAATGTAAGATATAGCATTTGTATGACTTGAAAACATTGTGAGAAAATGTGAAATTTCTCATTTTATCACAATGTAAGATATAGCATTTGTATGAGTAGAAAACATTGTGAGAAAATGAGAAATTTCTCATTTTATCACAATGTAAGATAGAACAGTTGTAAGAGTTGAAAACATTGTGAGAAAATGATGATAGAATAGTGAAGAGTTGAAAACATTGTGAGAAAATGATGACAGAATAGTGAAGAGTTGAAAACAGTGTGAGAAAATGATGATATAATAGTGAAGAGTTGAAAACATTGTGAGAAGAACAGTTGTAAGAGTTGAAAACATTGTGAGAAAATGATGATAGAATAGTGAAGAGTTGAAAACATTGTGAGAAAATAATGATAGAATAGTGAAGAGTTGAAAACATTGTGAGAAAATGATCGCTGATAGAACACTGTAAGAGTTGAAAACGTTGTGAGAAAATGTCATTTTCGTAGGACAATATCTTTTCTAAAAAAATGTTAATCAATCATTTGTTCCTAATTCAAAAATTATGAAGACATACAACTATAAAAAGTTGTTTTCGTAACAACCAAAATATGGTAATATGGGATTAAAAGTCGTAAGCAAAGTTGTTTTCGCGGCAGCCGAGTTGTTTTCGTGAGCCGATTTTATTTATTTATTTGCGTTTTAGCCTACGCCACTCACTAATTTTTCTATTTCGCGTAATTAGTACAAAAAAAAACTATTACATACTTTTAAAATTCATCGTTATATGTTTGTGCACATGCTTTTAAGTAAATAATTAGAAAACTTATGAATACATGTGATTTATTGTCAAATAAAACGTTGTTTTTGTGACAGTCATGTTGTTTTCGTGAGCCGACTTTATTTATTTATTTGCGTTTTAGCCTATGCCACTCTATAATGTTGCAATGTTATTGAAAACGGGACCAGGTACGAAATAAGCACTTTTTACGGACCATAATTGTTAAACTCGTAGGTATTTTCAGAAATTACAAAAGAAGTTAATTGGCCGTTTTATTTTGGCGAGGTGCTTTCAGAGTACAACCAATTCCTGTAAACACGGTAATATTTTACCCTCAGGCCGAATCAGGTTAAAGGTCAAAAGGTTACGGTTGACTACAGTAAAAATAGAACGAGGCACAGCTCTGCATACCGTACCCAAGACGCGCGATGATATTTATTATCTGCCCAAACATGAAGAAAGCTAATATGTAAATAGTTTAACTCTATTTAGATATTTTCTCGGTAAATCTCAAATATTAGTACCAATCCGGTATCAAAGTAGCACTAACATTATCATTATTAATCGTGTGCCTGCATCATTGATGGAACTATATATATATATGGCGGTTTAACGGAAGTGAGTAAATTGCCTTTGCAGAAATATCCAACCGACTGTTCAAAACCGACTATATAAGTTTTTTTTCGTTGTTGTTGTTTTGGTAGCACTGTGGCGATTGTCAACCAATCGCCACAAAAACGCAAGTCTGTATATAGTGGACCCACCAAGGTAAAGTAATATTCACATTCAATGATATCTCCACAATATACACATTTTCTCATATCTCTTTCCAGTCCAATATGGAGCCCTTTTTCTACCATTAGTTTATGGGATAAAGATCTAAAATCTATGAAGGCTACATACAGCTGTTTGCCTCCCTTACACAGATATTTACTTATTAAAGCTTGTAGTATAAATTTCTTTTTTTATGGATCGGAATAAATATACATTCAGATCATGTACTAGGAAATTCTCCAGTACTAAATATTCGATTAAACATAATTCTATTTTTAGGTAAAAATTCTAATTTTATGTAATAATGTTGTAATTCCATATTTTAAATGGTTAGCTACTAATCTACCTACACTTGCTTTGTTTGGATCAATATCTCTAACTGCTCTCAGTATCTCGTCATCAGTAATTTTACCATTAAATAATTCAGCCATAAAATCATGATTATCAGGATTTACAGTTGTGTATGTATCACAATTGTCAAAGTGTATCAGCAGTACCATCCGTTGAAGTAAACACATTTGTGAAATGATCAAACCAATTGTTAACGGAGATATTTACAGCGTTATTTGACTTATCTGACATTGTTTTCAATGCTTGCCAAAATCTTTTTGAATCATGCATACAAGCATCGATTTTGTTTAAGCACATTGTTTTATATTCCTTCTTTTTTTAGTTTACACATAGCCTTATAATTGCATTGACATTCGATATAGTTTGCCAAAATATGCTCAGACTTACTTTTACTGAAATTTCTTAAGGCTCTATATTTTTCAACTCTGAGGCTATTGCACTCTTTGTCATGCCAATAATTGATTGGTTTTATTTTTACCTGTTTTAACTCTGCTTGCAGAGTTGCTACATTACTAAACAATGTTTTCAAAACACAAAAAAACAGCATCAATGTCATTACTATATGCCAGGCAGTATAGAGAAAGAACCTAGCTGAAAATGTTCTAGAATATTCCTTTTATGTCCGAACCTTGTATAAAATCTATCATGTTTTCTCGAAATAATAAAATAACCAATTACAATCATTAGCATTTATAAACGTTAAGTCACCGACAGAATTATCGGACCAAAACCTACCATTGCCTATGAAAAATGATTAAATGTTACAAAAGTTACAAGATCTCTACCAAATCGGGTTTATTCCGCAGTCACAATTGACCTTAGTTATATCAATGCCATCATTGACAACATATGAGAATTCAACAAGTTTAGGTATTGGAGGAACATATTCATAATCATGTAAATATCCTTTGTTGGCATTCATATCCTCACATAAAACTTCTTCTGACTGTTCAGATATGGCTGCATTAGAATGGATTAGACTTTCAAAACAACCAATAACTTTATCAGTTTCACTATTATAGAAATAAGAATTTTCTGGAGGAAGATAAAACAGACACTAAAACTACATTCTTATCAGTATTAAGATCATAATTGTCAATTAAAAGAGCCAAGCAAAACTTAAAGTCTAGTGCAAATCTTTTAACACATACAATTAATTTAAGTTTGACCAACATTATTGCACCTCCCATATTGGGTCCACCTCTGTTAGAAAGTTTTGCAGGGCAAACGAAACAATGAAACAGCGGAAAAAAGCTCTGAATTGCTTCAATATATATCGGCTATGTTTTTGTAAGCAGACAATGTCAATTTCTATGTTGTAGAAGTAGTAGTAGTAGTAGTAGTAGTGGTGGTAGTAGTAATAGTACTATAAGTAGTAGTAAGAGATGTAAGAATAGAAGTAATAATACCTGTTATAGTACTTGTATGTGTAGAAGTACAGTAGTAGAAGTAACAGGTCCAGTTGAACTATTGCTTTTATTTGCACTGATTTTAAAATTTACCTTGTTCATGTGATAGTCAACAACTGTGTAGTCTGTGTGAGTCGTACATGTAAGTGTAAAGTTTTACCTTCTGGAATCATGAGTGTGAGTGATAGTTTAAAGCGTTACCTCTTGTTTTTGATAGTTTAAAGTTGTAAGGTGTATATGTGTATGTGATAGTTTAAAGTGTTACCTCTTGTTTTTGATAGTTTAAAGTTGTATGGTGCATATGTGTATGTGGTAGTTAAAAGTTTTACCTCTTGTTTTTGATAGTTTAAAGTTGTAAGGTGTACATGTTTATGTGGTAATTTAAAGTGTTACTTCTTGTTTTTGATAGTTTAAAGTTGTAAGGTGTATATGTTGATGTGGTAATTTAAAGTGTTACTTCTTGTTTTTGATAGTTTAAAGTTGTAAGGTGTATATGTTTATGTGGTAGTTTAAAGTTTTACCTCTTGTTTTTGATAGTTTAAAGTTGTAAGGTGTATATGTGTATGTGGTAGTTTAAAGTTTTACTTCTTGTTTTTGATAGTTTAAAGTTTTACCTTGTGTTATTGATAGCTTAAAGTTGTAAGGTGTATATGTGTATGTGGTAGTTTAAAGTTTTACCTTGTGTGATTGATAGCTTAAAGTTGTAAGGTGTATATGTGTATGTGGTAGTTTAAAGTTTTACCTCTTGTTTTTGATAGTTTAAAGTTGTAAGGTGTATATGTTTATGTGGTAGTTTAAAGTTTTACCTTGTGTTATTGATAGCTTAAAGTTGGTTGTAAGGTGTATATGTGTATGTGGTAGTTTAAAGTTTTACCTTGTGATTTTGATAGTTTAAAGTTGTAAGGTGTATATGTTTATGTGGTAGTTTAAAGTTTTACCTTGTGTTTTTGATAGCTTAAAGTTGTAAGGTGTATATGTGTATGTGGTAGTTTAAAGTTTTACCTTGTGTTTTTGATAGCTTAAAGTTGTAAGATGTATATGTGTATGTGGTAGTTTAAAGTTTTACCTTGTGTTTTTGATAGTTTAAATTTGTAAGGTGTATATGTTTATGTGGTAGTTTAAAGTTTTACCTTGTGTTTTTGATAGTTTAAAGTTGTAAGGTGTATATGTTTATGTGGTAGTTTAAAGTTTTACCTTGTGTTTTTGATAGTTTAAAGTTGTAAGGTGTATATGTTTATGTGGTAGTTTAAAGTTTTACCTTGTGTTTTTGATAGTTTAAAGTTGTAAGGTGTATATGTTTATGTGGTAGTTTAAAGTTTTACCTTGTGTTTTTGATAGTTTAAAGTTGTAAGGTGTATATGTGTATGTGGTAGTTTAAAGTTTTACCTCATGTTTTTGATAGTTTAAAGTTGTAAGGTGTATATGTTTATGTGGTAGTTTAAAGTTTTACCTTGTGTTTTTGATAGTTTAAAGTTGTAAGGTGTATATATATATATGTATGTATGTGATAGTTTAACGTTGAACCTTGTATTTTTGCCGCTGCTTTCCACCGTTGGCGTGCTGGAACAGCTTGGCCTCGTTAGCAGCCTGCTCTGTCTGGACCAGGTCTACCAGAATGTATAGATTAGGGTCGCAGTGTCGCAGTTGGTTGTTGATTATATGGTGCCAACCCTCAACATGATTGGTAGTGCTAGGACCATCATTGTCGTAATGGTTTCGGGCTCGGCGGTCTCACTCTACCCACTGATCAGTCACATAGTCCTTAAACCTAGACACCGACACTTTGGCAGCACTAGCGTAGTCTTAGACCGCTGTCTGAAAGATATAAGAAAGCACATGCCGAAATAGCTATATAACTATATAACTTACAAAATGTAATACTCTTCCATATTGTTATTGCTCTTTAAAGTATATGGTTTAGTTTTCTATCATATCGTTTGTATTCATGTTATGTTTATGTTGATGATTTGTACCATTAAATGCAATTTTAAATAGATAATTACCTGTATTGGCTGGATTTGGCTTCGTAAAATGTTGGCGGTTTAGCCACAACCTCTTGGGCGGAATCGTTCCATTCTATAAATCTTGTGTCTGCCCATATATCGTTGAAGATGGAGGGCACCAGCTGTGTTGACCCTCTGACCAGCTTTCGGACACTACTCACGATGTCCTCAGCAACGATGCCGCTGTAATTTCTTGGGTGATTTGTTCTCCAGCGATTTTGGTTTTGAAGATCAATCCTAGTGTTGATTTTCGCATTGCAAGTTTTATTGACACAGTTCCAGGAGAGACACTGCCGTCTTCTGGTTTTCAGGTTGTACATGTAGCCATTTAAAACCAGAGTTTGACATCCTCAGCAATTATCTATGAACCGTATATTTACTAGCGCATTTGCCATTTTATGTTAGGATATGGATACAGATGAAACTGACCCTCTTTTTATACTATGTTAAAGAATAACTTACAGTTAGTGACCTGTTCATATTTCAAACTTAATATATGTCTTTCATTTATAAATATGAATCTTTAATCTGAATAAGTATTGTTGACCTTACATACTGACAATTTGTATTTTATCTATACTCAGTTAAAGAAACACTTTTTGTCCTTATAGATATGCATTGAAAACACGTTGGCTGCAAATGGCTTTTGAAATAAAAGGAGAACTTGCTAAAAAATAATCAACGTCTCCGTTTGTCACAATGTTTTCAACTTAATTAAATAATAGTACTTTCATTTAAGGAGATATTCCATGCTTTTGCCAGGTTGGTTTCAAAATCGTCTGCGTCAGATGTGTTGAATGTGGGAAAGGATTTATTAAAAATACACGGAGCAAGGACCAGAGTATTGAAGCAAAAGTGATATTCCGGAAAGGTACGCTGAATTGAGGACATATTCTAACCCTTTCAACGACATCTACATACACATATAGAAATATGCAATGTCAGGGCTACAGATAAGTAGCTTTTGGGCTTAAAAAAGCAAAAGAATTGTCAAAAAAAGCAATTCTTTTTAAAATGATGAATGCTCAAACGCAAATAAAAAGTAAATAAAGCAATTGTTTACATTTGCATTGCTTAAATAATTTACGTTACATTAATTAAACAAGATCCAATGGAATAAAAAGTATATATGGCTTCATGCGAACGAGACAAATACTAATAAGTTACATTGTTGTAGATGTAACTTCAAAACAAAAGCAAAACTAAATTTAAAAATTGTCTGGATGAATGAGGGATCCCCAAATATATAGAATTGCCCCTACAATTAGAAGCATTAGTTTAACAAAATTGAAATATTTTGAGAAAAGGAGTTGCTGCTCATTATGTCTCTCTTTGCCACGATGAGTTCAAGTCGTACAAAAAAAGCTTTTTTTTTGGACAGGGTAAAATTATACCTGTTACTTAAATTTTTAAAAAAGCGATTGTCTGAAAAACAATGGGGTAAATACCCAATTCACTAAAAAAGTTATCTTTAGCCGTGTGCATATTTTTTTCATAAATATATCTGATAAAACGATTCACACTTTGAAAAAAATGGAGCTGTGGAAAGTTATCATTATCCAAAAAGAACAATTTATTTCTATTCCACACTTATTGAACTCTGAATTAAAGTAATAATATCAATGTTATCAGAGACATAAAAAAACATGTGATTCTATGTCTCTATTATATATGTTTTCAAAGCAATCAACTTTTAAATATTGTTTTGTGGAAAACAGTTCAATTTTGAACATAAGCTCTTCGGCAGATACATCGTTTCTAGTTCATTATAATTGAGCCGTCCCGCGATAAAACCAACATTGTGGACTCTGCGTGAAGTATCGACCCGGATCAGTCTTAGCATGCCGCGCAGGCTAACCCGGACAGACACGTTTCGCCTCCTGTGGATTAACTGTTTCAGGAATCACTACTCTATCTATCCCCCTAAGACGGAATGTGTCGGCCGGATCAGTCTGCGCGGACAGCGCAGGCTGATGTGGTCGATATATTACGCAGATGTCTATCGCCGCAGAAAACCAACATTGTGGACTATGCGTAAAGTATCGACCCGGATCAGCATAAGCATGCCGCGCAGGCTTACTCGGACAGACACTTTTCGCCTCTTGTGGATTTTCTGTTTCAGGAATAACTACTGTATATATCTATCCCCCCCTAAGACGGAATGTGTCGGCCGGATCAGTCTGCGCGGACAGCGCAGGCTGATGTGGTCGATATATTACGCAGATGTCTATCGCCGCAGAAAACCAACATTGTGGACTATGCGTAAAGTATCGACCCGGATCAGCATAAGCATGCCGCGCAGGCTTACTCGGACAGACACTTTTCGCCTCTTGTGGATTTTCTGTTTCAGGAATAACTACTGTATATATCTATCCCCCCCTAAGACGGAATGTGTCGGCCGGATCAGTCTGCGCGGACAGCGCAGGCTGATCTGGTCGATATATTACGCAGATGTCTATCGCCGCAGAAAACCAACAGTGTGGACTATGCGTAAAGTATCGACCCGGATCAGCATAAGCATGCCGCGCAGGCTTACTCGGACAGACACTTTTCGCCTCTTGTGGATTTTCTGTTTCAGGAATAACTACTCTATATATCTATCCCCCCCTAAGACGGAATGTGTCGGCCGGATCAGTCTGCGCGGACAGCGCAGGCTGATCTGGTCGATATATTACGCAGATGTCTATCGCCGCAGAAAACCAACATTGTGGACTATGCGTAAAGTATCGATCCGACTCAGCATACGCATGCCGTGCAGGCTTACTCGGATAAACACGTTGTAGCCTCCTCCTGTGGGTTTTCTGTTTCAGGAATCATTACTCTATATCTCTATCCCCCTGAGACGGAATGTGTCGGCCCGGATCAGTCTGCGCGGAATGCGCAGGCTGATCTGGGTCGATACATTACACAGATGCCATAGTATATAATCAGTATGTGCTTCTGCATAGTCTGATCAAGAGCTTGTTAGAAGGGTCTGTCAACTTGTGTAGATTTTTTGTGATAAGACAGGAGCAGGTGGAAAAGATTACCTGAACCGACTGCTCAGGGAAACTTTACTCATAATTACCTTTTTTTATTATTATTTCGTTTCAATGTTTTCATTTGCTTACAACACTTATTATACATTTTTGACATGTTTTGTCTTTTTGATTTCTCCTTTTACAATTAGTGTCTGTATCAGAAAAAGGGTTAAGCGTAAATTTATTTAATTGTTGACCTTTTTAGAATGCATTATCCTGGATACTTATAAGATCTGCCACATTGTAACCTGGTGCAATATATATATATATATCTCATTCAGAGAAAAACAAACAAATCTCATAGATGAAAGTTCGGTGTTTTCAAATCAACAGTAGGAACGAAAATGACAATACCCTATGGTACTTTGATCCGCTGTAAGGCGGGGTAATCAATACGGCTTGTGTTACATTAACACTCACCGGTTGTATCTCTTCTTTTGGTATTTTAGTCCATAGTCCAGACAAATTTCCATTTCAAGTCGCTGCAAACGTTACCTGTTATATCTTGTAAATCAATATTTTTTAAAGCAGGCTGTAAAGTGAGTGGCCCATAGACTGCCCATAAATTTTTATTTAAAATAATGCTTTATTTTCTAAAAGAAAGATTCAAGGTCCTTTAAGTTAGTCATTGTTCTACTTTTGATTCTTATTATTTTTATTATTATTAGTAGTAGTAGTAGTAGTAGTAGTAGTACATGTAGTAGTAGTAGTAGAAGTAGTAGTAGTAGTAGTAGTAGTAGTAGTAGTAGTAGTAGTAGTAATAGTAGTAGTAGTAGAAGTAGTAGTAGTAGTAGTAGTAGTAGTAGTAGTAGTAGTAGTAGTAGTAGTAGTAGTAGTAGTAGTAGAAGTAGTAGTAGTAGTAGAAGTAGTAGTAGTAGTAGTAGTAGTAGTTCATGTCAGTGTGAAAAGTGGCGATAGCCGTCCCCTAGATTTGTGATCCTACAAGCTTTTGTTTATAGTTATCTTTCGTGTTGGTATTTTTTGACAAACGCTGCGAATAATTTAGCGTATTGCCCTACGACAGCTATTGTTCCGCCGTGTTATGATGGAAAAAATGTGTTGAAATAAATATATTTTAAAAAGAATAAGGATGTATTAATTATTTTCAGCAGTCTATTTTATCAAGGACAATGATGCAGAAATATGTTAATTGTTTGTGGTTTTACGCCGCATTCAACAATGACCAGTTATATCACGGCGTTTTCTGGGTAATTTACCTGTACTACTGGTCCACTTATCCTGACACCAGCCAGCCAGTCAGTCGTAATGCTAACCCCGCAACACGGACCACCGCCAAGGAGGGCAGCAATTACTTCCATTGTTAACGTATTTGGTATTACCCGTCCGAGGATCGAACCCACGACCTCCAGCACCCGAGGCGGGAGCTCTATAACTACATCACCGAGGCGGGAGCTCTATAACTACAGCACCCGAGGCGGGAGCTCTATAACTACATCACCAAGGCGGTACCACAGAAATAGGACTAACAGCATTTTATCAAAGGAATGACGTTAAATAGACAATGCATACATGTTCTTGTGTTATGTGTTGAATATTGTTTGACGAAGCAAGTTCGATCCCCAGTCGCGGCACTGTGGTCATGGTGGAGTGCCCTTTGGCAAGGCACATTTTCTAGCCTAGTACTGGTTTGTTTACCCAGGGATCATGAATGAGTGAACTGTCGCCGTGATATAACTGAAATAATGTTAAAAGCGGCGTAAAACCCCAATAAATAAATAAATAAATTGACAAAGCAAACTTAAGTTTATGACGCGTTGGTTAATGCATGTTTATATATCGAGGGCTTGGCGTGAAAAGGGTGTAACTAATTTTTTGTATTTTTTTTACCAAGATTAATCACCTCGCCATAAAGTCTTTATAAGTGTTAAATCATTTTTCTTTGTAAACAATGGAAATTTAGGTGCCATTGCTCGTTCTGAGCAATGGCACCTACATTTTCATTGTTTACAAAGGGGTCAAAATTGCCCCTAAACAAGGGTTTTCAAAATAGGTTTTTAGTTACAACCGTTTTACGCCAAGCCCTCGATATAGTTTATATAGTATAAAAGACCAAGTGTACAATATGTACATAAGCGTTAGCTTCTATAGGTCCTTTTAGGAGTTGTTTTTCCATAAATGTAATTTGTTTATTTTGTGACTTCCGGTTTCCGTTTATTTATAATTATTTTGATTGGTTGTTTTCATGACCATTAATACTATGATCGTCCATATTTCTCTATGTATGTGTTTACACCCATTATACGGTGTAGTCTTATAACAATTAGTAGTGTATGTTAGTTTGTTTATTTGTTTGTTTGGAGTTTAACGCCGCTTTCAACAGCTTTGGTCATATCACGGTGGTCAGTGCACCTACCCATGTTTTCCTGGCTTTCCCACACCAGTACTTACACAACATTCTTCCGAAGCCACTGACTACTTTCTCACATATATCAGAGGTGAGAGGCAATGGAAAACATCGCCCGAAAGAATGTCGCCGCAACCGGGTATCGAACCCGTGACCTCCAGATCACGAGTCAGATACGCTACCAATTGAGCTACCCGGCCGGGCCGTGTATATTAGTAGAAAAGGTTCCATACTAACCGTATCTCGATTACTTGCCGTTATTATGTTAATAATTGTGTTTAAAGTTGTTGGAGTGCCTGTCTTCACATGATTGAAAATTAATTATATTTGTATTTCATGCCATCATTTTTCATTGAAATTTGCATGTTGTTAAATGTAATGTTTGTGTGTGTTATATTATTGAAGGCCATATGGAAATAAGATAGGTATAGCCATTGTTAAATTATCTGTATGTGTCTTAGATGTTACCTTAAAAAAATAAAGATATTATTACGATTCCCCAACAGAGTTGGGAATCGTATTGTTTTTCTATTGTTTTTTATTATTCTTTCTTTCTTTCTTTCTTTCTTTATTCTTTTTCTCCTATCCAAATTTTTGTCCGAGCGATATCTCATGAACTAATGGTCAGATATTATTGAAACTTGGAACATAGATAGATGGCAATGTGAAGTTGTGCAAGAGGCAAAAATTATAACTCTGAACCCCTTTTTTGCAAAGTTATCTCCCCTTTTTCAATATTTAAATCAAGTTTTGTCCGAGCGATATCTTGTGAACGAATGGTCAGATAATATTGAAACTTGGAACATAGATAGATGGCAATGTTAAGGTGTGCAAGATTGAAAAATGATAACTCTGAGCCACTTTTTTGCAAAGTTATCTCCCCTTTTTCATTATTTTAATAATTTGGTGATTAAAGCTTGTATAACTCGATAACGAAAAGTGATAGAGACTTGAAACTTAGTACAAGTGTTCCCAATTAAGTGACCTACTTTCTCATGTGTATTTGAGCATGACCGAATACTCGCTTCTGATTGGTCGATTTTTCGGACTTGTATAACTCAAAAACGACAAGTGATAGAGACTTGAAACTTAGTATATGTGTTTCTAATCAAGTAGTACTACTTTCTCAAGTGTATTAGCGCATGACCGAATACTCGTTTCTGATTGGTCGATTTTTCTAACGTGTATAACTAAAGAATGACTAGTGATAGAGACTTGAAACTTAGTACATGTGATTCTAATCAAGTAGAACTACTTTCTCAAGTGTATTAGCGCATGACCGAATACTTGTTTCTGATTGGTCGATTTTTCTGACTTGTATAACTCAAAAACGACAAGTGATAGAGACTTGAAACTTAGTACATGTATTTCTAATCAAGTGGTACTACTTTCTCAAGTGTATTAGCGCATGACCGAATACTCGTTTCTGTTATCTCCCATTGTTAAATAAAATGGCAAGGGAATCGTTCGTCTAGGCTCAAATGTTGTTGGTCTCAGAGATTCTCTCACGGTACTGATATTAAATAAACCAACATATACGCGTAATATATAAATTAGTGCATTAACCTAGCGATTTTATTTTTATTTTTTCTGTTTTAAAGCACCTTTAGAGGGAATGAACCTACTTCATACAGCCTGAAAGTAAGTTAGTTAACCATTGTCCACACACAGGCGCTTTCTGACGCCTCTGTGACAATTTCTCCTTTTTTGCCAATACTTAATTCATTAATTATCCTTTCATATATAGAAAATTTCCTTATTTTGTTTAGATGTTTTCAAAGTTGTCTGTTGCAGGTTTGTTGTATGTTAGAAAGGGATTACAAATTTATCAAATCTGCAGGATTCTGCGAAAGCTAACCGTAAGGTATTTGCTATCTTCTCGGGCTGTGCACTGTCTGCCAATAAGTCATAGAAGGTTTAAAGAGACATATATAAGCCGTTTCACGAGAAAACCAACAATATGGACTCCGCGTAATGAATGTATCGACTCAGATCAGCCTGCACAATCCGCGCAGGCTAATCCGGGCCGACACATTCCGTTTCAAGGGGATAGATGTATAGAGTAATGATTCCAAAAACAGAAAATCCACAAGAGCCGAAAGGTATCTATCCGGGTTATCCTGCGCAGCATGCTTAGGCTAATCCGGGGGGATACTTTACTCAGCATCCACAATGTTTGTTTTCTCGCGGAACGGCTCATATTAAAAAAATATCGAATAAGATCCTTTACCAGGGCCAGCTGGCGGTCAACGTGTACAACTTAACCTAAGGTCAGTTTTCCAGAAACACTGCTCATTTAAAACCTTGAGGGAATCCCGAAAGAGATCATTATTGTTTATAACCATAGTACATACATAAGCTCACGTTCGCTTGCATGTCTGTCCCTCTATCAATGTAGAATCCAATTGTGTTTATGTACCAATGACCAAGCACAAATCGATCGAAATACCTAAATCATATGGCATGTATTAACAGCCAATAAATGTACATGTAAACATTTAGGTGATAAACATTATTTTTTCTAATACTCGTACATGTCTACCATTGTATAAATAAGACGGTTCTTAAAATGTTTATTACAAAACGGGTTGCTTTACAACCAAGTCAGCACTATCACAATAATTATTAATAATTGATTGTTTGGCGTTTTGCACCGATTTCGAAAAACTTTCAGTTATATAATGGCGTTTCATGAATAAAACATCAGTACTTCTGGTCGTAATGCTAACTCCACATCCTTGATTACCAAGCAGGGCAGCAATAACTACTTATTTTAAAAATCTTTGGTAAGACCCGGCCGAGGACCGAACACACAACCTCTTGTTAATTATTGATAAAATAAACCATCGAAAATTTACATTATTATTATTATTTACATAGAAATACGTCCTTCGGATATATAAGCCGTTCCACGAGAAAATCCATTAGTATTGACTCTGCGTAATGTATCGACACAGATCAAGCCTGCGCAGTCCGCTGATCTGATTCAAACGGTCTATATGCAAATGGGAGATATGCGTGTATATAGAATACTTTTCGTACTGGTATATCCAGAAGCATTGCATACTTAGTCCCATACATGATATTCATTCGAAAGTATAATCGTCTCCAGGAGACGACCATTTTCGGGTGGGGGCGTGGGGGGAGGGGGGGGGGGGGGGGTGGAATTGGAGCATCAAGAGGTTGGAAAGAAACTGCTGAAACGAGCAGGCACCGAAAAAAAACACCATAAAAGTAAACGATATTTTCCATAAGGCATTCATTCTAAGCTTCTAAGCAACCTGTGGAAAGACAAAAGTTACAAGTAATCATACGGGTGAAATAACATAGCTAGGCCCAGTAACTAAAGACCATGTTTTTCTACCAATCAATATGGCTTGAGCAATTTGTTTACTGGGTCGGCTAATTGATTGAAATAGGGTTTATCACCTATTTTCAAGTGTACTTCAGTTATACAACAGCGTCCAGTTCAGCAAATGTTGGTGTCCTGGCTCCATCCATCATTCTTCCCATGCCCATGACTATCCTCCGGAATAAACTGTTTAGCTAGTCAAAATGACATTAGTCAATGATCAGAAATGAATAAATAGATGAGCCGGTGTTCGAACTCACGTACCCTGAATTGACGGCCATCGTCGTTATGCACATTTCTGTGAAGTTGAAATACTCAAGTTCCCAATATATCAGCTTCGGCTTTCGACTCAGGTGATCTTAACAGTGCACGAGTGGACAATTCAAAGCATTATGGGGGGGAAGCGTATCAAGGAACAATATAGTATGACTTAGTCATCTTAATATGAACATTGAACATTGGTGGGCTCTGATTGATGGGATATGTAAACATAAAGGAAACTCAATAGCTAGTCTAAAATACATTTTAATGTGACTTAAAGTTTATATGACACACTGATATAAATCTGTAACTAAGGATTTTCAAAGAGATCCTTATCAACTGTCTTTATTGAACGTACTACATTTGAGTCGTCCCGCGAGAAAAACCAACATTGTGGACTCTCGCGCAATGTATCGACCCAGATCTAATCCGGGTCGACACATTCTGTCTCAGGGAGCCAGAGGTATAGAGTAATGATTCTTGAAACAGAAAATCCACAGGAGTCGAAAAGTGTCCGTCCGGGTTAGCCTGCGCATCCACAATGTTGGTTTTCTCGCGTTTTCTCGCGTTTTCTCGTTTTCTCGCGTTTTCTCGCGTAACGGCTCATCTGTATGTTTTTTAACCATCAACCCTCTCATGCATACAGCAAATCTGCAGCAGACCACTCTTAACCCTTTCCCTCATATAGACGCTTTCTGACGCCTCTGCAGCAGACGGCTTTTTTGAAAACATAGTGACAAAAGAAGAAATTGCACAAAACGTGCAATTTCTTCTTTTGCCACAATGTTTTCCACTTTTTGTCATAGGTTATCCATTCAATTATGGAGATTTTTCTATCTTTTGATAAAATACGTTCAAAGTCGTCTGCTGCAGAATTGTCATATGAGGGAAAGGGTTAAAATATCTAGACAAAAAGAGGAAAAACAGAGTTGAAAGCATTATGACAGAAGGGGAAATTGGTCACCATGAGCACGTTTTCGTTCTGTCACAATGTTTTCAAAAGTCGTCTGTTGCAGATGATTCGGACAACGTCTGTATGTAGGGAAGGATTAAGCATGCGCATGCAGACACTTAAAGCCGCATCTGCAGCAGAAAACTGTGGCAAGGAGAGAAATTGCTCAAAGTTCTCTTTTGCCACAATGTTTACAGCTTTTTCCATAATAACTATTTCATTTATAAGAGAGTTACCATATATGCCTTGATGTTTTCAAGGTCATCTGCTGTTGATCTGTAGTATGTTGGGTTAGGCTGATATGTAAATTAAATTTCTGTCTCTTCCTTTTGGCGTGGAATCAGAATCTGTTTTTACATTAAAGATTTTACATTATACATTATTTCAGAGTAGATAAGGGGAGTAAACTTGTCTTTTTCCCAAAATATATCTCTCATAACTCAACCAAAATCCTATGTTGTGGGTACTCAAAACAAATTGTCTCACTGAAAAGATTCTTTTGAGTACCCACAACATAGGGTTTGAGTGTCTAATAAAGATTTGAGAACATGAAAAAAAGCCCCTTATCTAGAGATCTGATATTTACAATGGGTTGAAATGACCCCCGACAGATGCATTAACCCTTTCCCTCATATAGACGCTTTCTGACGCCTCTGCAGCAAACGGCTTTTTGAAAACATAGTGACAAAAGAAGAAATTGCAATTTCTCCTTTTGCCACAATGTTTTCCACTTTTCGTCATAGGTCATCCATTCAATTAAAGAGATTTTCTAGTTTTTGACAAAACATGTTCAAAGTCGTCTGCTGCAGAATTGTCGTATGAGGGAAAGGGTTATGACACATCTGCTGTAGACGAAATTTGAAAATAGTGTGGCAAAAGGAGACATTGCCAATAATTAACATAACCTTTAAGTACCCTCTTGCTGTACTAGTACATCCAGTTCACATGTATATATCGAGGGCTTGGCGTGACACTCACGGTTGTAACTCAAATAGGTATGTTTTTGACCAATGTTAATCACCTCGCCATAAACTCTTTATAAGCGTTAAATCATTTTTCTTGGTAAACAATGGAAATTTAGGTGCCATTACTCGTTCTGAGCAATGGCACCTAAATTTGCATTGTTTACAAAGGGGTCAAAATTACCCCTAAACCAGGGTTTTCAAAATAGGTTTTTAGTTACAACCGTTTCACGCCAAGCCCTCGATATGGTGTGTAGATTGGTTGCTTAGAAGTAAAGTTGAGATAAACTAGAAATATCACTGAAGGTAATGAATACCCCAAGCTGGTGCCTGACAATATACATATGTATGAGAACTTCAAGGGGCCATAACTCATTTAAAGATAATTCCCGTGCAACACGCCGACACTATGCACAACTAGGCTTGGTATCAATCATTCTTGTGAAGTTATATTGAATTCTGACCAAGGGTTGCTGAGAAATAGTGTTCACAAGAAATGTCCACAGACCAACGGAACGACAAACCGACAAACCGACAAACCGACCGACCGACAAGCGTGACTGCTATATAGCCCCCATATACTATGTATCTGGGGGTGTAATAATCGTAGGGCACAGCTCCAATGTATGTGTTTGTCATGTTTCGGTTTCCTAATGACATACCGAGACAGATTATCCCATTCCCACATCAACAATGTTTCAGTTATATCACTGTGTTTCATGGTTAATTTACCAGTACTACTGGTTCATTTATCCTGACGCCAATCGGTCAGTCGTAATACTAACCCCATAACCCTGGCGCTAAGGTGGGCAGCCATTACTTCTATTGTGACGCTTCTGCAGCAGACGACTTTTAAAACATTGTGGCAAGAGGAAAAAATTGCTACTTTTACCACAATGTTTTCAGCTTTATATACACTAATTACACTTCCATTTACAGATACTTTTATACTTTTTTATACTTTTTTGTCGATGGAACATTTCAAAGTCGTCTGTTGCAGATTTGTTGCATGTGGGAAAGTGTTAATAATTTGACCGCTTGAAGTAGTTTATCAGGTTATATCGCAACAATCAAGTGAAAAGCGGTCATACGCTTAATTGTAAACTTACAATAGACACATGTTACATATTGAAATCCCGCCTTTTCATAAGCATTATTAACTTTTAAGGTAACACTAACAGACATATTATAACAGATGTTTTCGAATAAATGAATAACGTTCTGAAGGGTAACCCTTTAATTGAAAGCTTGATTGATTTGCGTTCAACGCTGTTTTCAACATTTTTTAGTCATACTACGGTAACCAGTTCGTCTACCTAGTTCGTCCACAGCAGATGTGAATCTGCACATGTTGACAGAAGTTACATACAAGCTTCTGTAACGAAATATGCCAACTAAGTACCTTTTCGCAAGGGATCATATCGAGGGCTTGGTGTGAAACGGTTGTAACTAAAAACCTATTTTGAAAACCCAGGTTTAGGGGCGATTTTGACCCCTTTGTAAACAATGCAAATTTAGGTTCCATTGCTCAGAACGAGCAATGGCACATAAATTTCCATTGTTTACCAAGAAAAAATATTTAACGCTTATAAGGACTGTATGGCGAGGTGATTAACCTTGGTAAAAAAAAATACCAATTTTAGTTACAACCGTTTCACGCAAAGCCCTCGATATGAGAGCAGTCTGGACATCGTTACACTCCTCCTTTAGAAAATAGCACGTGACCTTCAAACCTCTGTTCAGGAAATATAGAATCCCCTAATACGACAGTTTGAAACATTGGAGCAACGGGAGATGATTCATATTGAGCTATTTTCACCTTTCCCCACGTTGTTCTAAACCTGGTTTCAGACGTATACGTCCTTTTACAAACACGTTTGTTATAATATTCTGGCAACGTGTGTATATTCTGGTACAACTGATCAAATGCTCAGGGTAATCTAAACCTACACTGTTCAAAATTGCCAAGGTGAACCTTTACCCATATATGTTTAACCTGGAATGTTTTCAAAGCAGAGGACCGGTTTTTCAAACACATCCGAGTAAAGGTTCAGTTATTTAGTAATATGCCGGCATATGTGATGACAGGTGCCCGTGTGACATCACGTGATTGGGCATATTCGGTGGAAACAATCCAGTCGTAGTTGCCGGCCAGTATGGGTTTCCAGTTCCAAACAAGCCAGGAGATGACGTTGATGTTATTGGCGCATGCGCAGGTGACATAAAGTTCAGTTTTGGTGACGTGTACGCTGCTGACATAAACATGTCCTGTTGGTATTTATACGCGGAATGATCCGGAGCTGTAGGTTGAATGGATTGAGCAAGGCCTGCAAAGTCAAATTTGTACGCGTAACGTTTACCGTGCACTTTCGTCATAATGTTTTTGTCGTAATAATATCTGAGAGCACGACTTAGTTTGTCATAGTTCATGTTGGGTTTACTTTTTCGTTCCCCCCATTTTCTCGCCACCTCATCTGGGTCTGAGAGTTTGAATTCCCCGTTTGTACCTTCCCATGTGATAATGGGTGCGTTTCTACTGTCAGACAGAAGTTCGAGTAGAAACTGCCATAGCTGTATTTGACCGCTTCCTGAAATGATAATTCAATTTGTTTATAATGTATACGGAAAACTAGCCCGATGGCCATTGAAATAGACGATTGCAAATAGTAGTCTGTTTAATACATTAAGTTTTACCAAGTTATTTCACTGGTCACTCAGACTAAACCCTTTCCCTCACACAACAATACTGCAGCATACGACTTTGAACATATTTTTTCTAAAAACAGAAAATCTCTATAATTAAATGGATAACCTATGCTTAAACGTGGAAAACATGGTGGCAAAAGGAGAAATTGCTCATTTTAAGCAATTTCTTGTTTTATCACTATGTTTTCAAAAAGCCGTCTGCTGCAGAGGCGTCAGAAAGCGTCTATATGAGGGAAAAGGTTAACATTACACCTTATGTCGCCAATTTTAATGACGCTTAATATTACCATTACACGGTAAAAAACTGATATTATCATTCGTATATTCACTACTCGTTCTCACTCAGTAAACATATATCGGTACCGATAGCCTAATGGTTAGGGCATCTGCTTCGGGAGTGGGAGTTCGAAAGTTCGAAATCCAGCAGTGACAATGGAGTCTGTTCTGATATGACAGGTTGGCCAGCTAGTCTATGTGTTTGTTTAAATTATGGTTTTACGCTGTCTTCAACATTATTATAGATATATCACAGCGACAGTTCACATACTCATGATCCCTGGGTAAACAAACCAGTATTCCACCATGACCGTTATGCCGCGACTGGGGATCGAACCCGGGACGGGACGTCCGGTTTCAAATCCCCGACGCTGACACTTCAACCACGACCACGGTACCGAATGTCTGACTGTATGGTGTCTGGCAAGAACGATAGTATTCACAGGGTAAACGTGCTTAGGTGTCTCATAAATCATAAATGACAGGCTCTTCCAATAGGGGTGACACCATAATAGATAAACACTTTACTTTACTTTATATGAGCCGCCCCGTGAGAAAACCAATAGTATGGGCACTGCGTAATGTATCGACCCGGATCAGCCTGCGCAATCCGCGCTACTCCGGGCCGACACATTCCGTATCAGGGCGATAGAGGTATAGAGTAATGAAATCCACAGGAGGCGAACAGTGTCTGCCCGGATTAGCCTGCGGGGCATGCTTTGTCCACAATGTTGGTTTTCTCGTGGGACGGCCCATATCTCGATCCATCACATAAACAAACAATTATTCTTTATATTATAGACAAAAGAGTGGAATCTAGATAACTCGAGCATGTGATCATTCGAATATTTTGTTTAACTCGAACCAATACATTGAGCGGATCTGGTTTTTATCTTAGACGTGCAATCAAAACTGTTGTAGCGCAGTTTTCTAGATATGCATTTGTTCCTGACTTGCTTTTCGGAATAAACATTTAGGTATAAATGTATTACTAAGTTGTAATTATATAAATGAATTAAGCATACTTCGAGCGATCACTTGAATATGTCGATAACTTGAAGTGATTTATAGTTCCGTTTAGAGACCACTGTAGCTCGAAAGTGGGGACCTATTTTTACCTACAGTTATCTGATACTCGTATGTGATTTTTGGAATTGGATGCATTGAAAATATCCTATATATAAGGAAATTGGACTGAACACCATAATGGTCCAAAATCGTTATATTTTGAACTTATTCTAATTAATCCACAATACGTCGATATATATGTAACGGAATGTTGTAGAAGGTCGTACAAGTCTTGTTTTTCATTATTTCATAGGAAATAAGCAGTTAAAAAAAACGTCCGCTCCGTGTTTTCCCGTTTAAAAATACCGTGGAATTTCCTCTTGCTCATTTGAATTTGTGGATTCAATTCGGCATTTTCTAACACTATCGACTCATTACATTCATGTATGCGTGAGTGTAAGGAACGACAACTCTGCGAAGGAGATTGTCAATTCGGTTTTAGTGATCACATGATAAATAAATATACAGCGATATCTTTAGATTTACTGGGTTATTAACCCAGTAGATTTTACAATGCAAAATAACGAAAAATCTCCGGAATATTAATAGTGTGCATATATTGTAGTACATCAGTCAGAAAATCTCAATGCTTACATGCAAAAACATCAAGGTAATAGCAATTTTTAACAATTTTCTTTTTTTTTTCGCTTTTTTCTCATATGGGATTCAGTCCCTTAAGTTTAAACAATGTGAAGACCATTGTATGAAAACGAAAGTCATTTTTTCTTACTTTAAATGGAAAGAGCGAATAATGTAAATCTAGAACACCCAGCATATTAGTGCAGTCTAATCTTTGACTTAATATAGTATTCGCTGTCTATATGAAGTAAACAAACCTATCATACTGATATCACACTAAGCAATTTCTTCTAAAGCCACAACTGTTTCAACTCTTTTCAAATATTATACTTTCGTATATATATAGAGATTTTCCACATTATTGCTTAGATGTTTTCAACAGTCGTTTGCTGCAGATTACTCGTATGTGGGAAAGGGCTAAACCAGAACAACACTTGACTGGTTACCTCTTTCAGCGCTAAAGGCAATATTGAGGTTTTTGCAAACAATACAGATTCAGGTGAGTCAGCTCGTAACGAGCTGTCTCACCTGAAATCAGCATTGTTTGCCTTTTAGTTATAAAAATATTTCAAACTCTTATTACAAGAGAAATGGAGTCGCTCGATTTTGAACATGGAAGAGTCTACTTTAAACAATTCGAAGCTGAAAGAGTTACTCAGATAATCGGCTACGGTTTGCTGAGAAAACAACGTACGATGAAAGTGATACGCACCTGACGTAGAAAATCGGGCTGATATGGGTCCCAAAATCTGATATGCGTCTGAAATAGAGAGATGAATAGTTTTAGATTTATGTTATGTCACTCAGAGAGGCTGGGTGGTGTAGTGGTAGCTCTAGCGTCCGCCATTGGTGGGAGAGGTTTTGGGTTCGATCCCCGGTGGGGTCATACCAAAGACTTTAACAATTTGTAGTAATGGCCGCCCTCCTTGGCCCCCAGGGTTGCGGGGTTATCATTACGACTGACTGGTTGGTGTCAGGATAAATGGACTAGTAGTACTGGTAACTTACCCAGCAAACGCCGTGATTTAACTGAACAATTGTTGAAAGCGGCGTAAAACACCAAACAATCAATCAATCAGAGATTTCCACAAACATCCAGTAATATCACAGCGTTTCTTGGGTAAGTTACCAGTACTACCAGTCTATTTATCCTTCGAAAAACAGACGAGCTAATTATAATAATAATAATAATAATAATAATTTTAAAAATAATAACAACAAAATAATAATAATAATAATAAAGACAATTTTTAAGGGTTTATACATTTGGGCAAGCCCAGTCTTAAGTGTTGTCCTCTAAAATAATAACAATTAAAAGTACGTGATTTACAATATTAACACAAAATATATGTTTGGTGAGTATAATCAAATTTAACATTAAAGTCACATAAGTATAATGCTTAGATAACATCTATAGACGGAATTAAATGAGTATGTATATCGATTCGCAAACATTTTTACTTTTCAACTTTATTGGTAACAAACATAGTGTCATCAACAAATTTGATGAGACTATACGAGTGTTACAAAAACATATCAATACTGTACAGAATTCAGCCGTGAAAAAATAACTTAAATATGATTTGAAACATAATCATTGGAGGTTTAAACTTTTCTCCAGTTAGAAACACATTTTGCCAGTCACCCGCTTCATCTTGAAATGTATGGAAATGCTCAAATCAGAAAACAAAACAATTGTTTAAAAAACTGCCAATTTGCTTAAATCGCTTTGGAGATAAGATTACAGTTACTCAAATTTTCACAGTTATCAAAGGATAGCTTCTTTAATATATAATATAATGCTCTGCATTTTTTCATTCAATGATTTAATTTTTCTCACTTTTATCCCAATTTCAAACCAACCTGTTTGTATATATCTGTTATGTATTTAAGTTTGTCAATGACTATGTCGAGGGTTTGGTGTGAAGGGGTTGTAACTAAAAACCTATTTTAAAAACTCTGGTTTAGGGGCAATTTTGACCCCTTTGTAAACAATGGAACTTTAGGTGCCATTGCTCAGAACGAGCAATGACACCTAAATTTCCATTGTTTACCAAGTAAAAAAATTTAACGCTTTTAAAGACTTTATGGCGAGGTGATTAACCTTGGTAAAAAAAAAAAGAATTTTAGTAACAACCGTTTCACGCCATGCCCTCGATGTCCTGTGTCCGATATATCTAAATAAACGTGCTGTTCTGTTCTTAAATAACCTGTATTTCGTCCATATTAAATGTCTTTCTAAAGAGGTTATCGGTCTACAGAGGTGTCATTTCGAGGGGTTACACTTTAAATTATGAATTATACTATACGATTGATATTTTTTTTATTATCGTGTCTTCTTGTTTCTTCCGTGTCTCGAAAGATTTGTCTAATCTAATCTCTGATAACTTCCCATTTAAAGGTATAATTACAGACTTCGTGCGGATCCCCTCGACCGTTGTCGTCCTTAACTTTTGTCTCAGGATAGTCCGAAAAATTGTTAAATCAAGCAATAATATGGCCCTCAATAGGCCGAATTATTCTTCGGAGAAATGATCACTTATCTCGGATAATCTGGTTTAAAGTCTCGCGTGCGCCACGAGACTTGATTTCGGTATAATAGTTTCTGAAATCCGTTTACAATGCAGTAATAGCGAAGCAATGTTATTGGCAATTATCCGACCATTGTCAGCAAACTCGAACCCCTGTGATTTCGATAGCATACAGTCATCGGTAAGGCACCGATAAGATTATTGCGTGATTTTTTTTTTGATTTTTTTTCGAAAATCATTTTTTTTCTAATGTTGCTTCTACATGAACGGTGAAGACTGCAATGCCCGTACATATGTGTCTGACCGACCCTCTATCCACAAATGGGAACTAAGATCTCCCTTTTGTTTGTGACGTGGTTAATGATCTGGCAATCTCGAGATGTAGTTCAAAGATGACAATATTTAGTTGAAATCGAAATGACTGCCGATTTCATTATTTTCTCACTGTCTTTTATTTATCCAGTTGACGTTTTCCACGGAAGCGGGCTGTTGACATTTTTTCTGGTCTAGAATTTCCATCTCAGTTTATTAAAATGTATACTTCTATAACAAACAAAAACGTAAATGATTAGGTCGGTCACGACCAGGACGCATTTCGCTATGGAAACTGAAACATTGATAAAGGATATGTATTTGCTAACGTCACACGAAAACTGACCATAGGAGGTTTGGAAACACGTACTGTTCGAATATCGAAACCGTTTTCAGCATTTACAATGACACTGATAACGTTTAACTTTCTATATATGACAAAAAATGGAAAATCTTTATAGTTAAATGGATAACCTATGACTAAAAGTGGAAAACATTGTGTCAAAATGAGAAATTGCTCGTCTTGAGCAATTTCTTCTTATGTCACTATGTTTTCGAAAAGCCGTCTGTGGCATAGGCGTCAGAAAGCGTCTATATGAGGGAAAGGCTTAAATCTCATTATTTTTGTTATCTTTGAAAACAATCTTATGATTTAATCTGAAGAAAATGGGAATTCTTGCACATATGATAATTAGGATAAAGAAACATAGCGAGTACGTGCAGGATTATCTTGGATTGAGTGTTCACAAAAATTGTTTAATCCTTTCTCACATACAATAAATCTGCAGGAGACGACTTTGAAAACATATTGACAAAAACGTAAACAAAACCTTTTGATTTTGGCAAAAGGCAAAATAGCTCGTTTAGAGCAATTTCTCCAGTTGTCACAATGTTTTAAAAAGACGTCTGCAGCAGAGGCATCAACATGCGTCTGTTTCAATAAAACAACAAAGCTTAGGGTCAGTTTCACTTTCACTCTCTCTATCCTTTTTCCCTCTGTTGACACGACATTTCATTACCCGTTGCACGGCCGAGTGGTCAGCGTCATTATAATTTGATGGATAAATTACGGACAAATGACCACTTCCAAATGGCTTCATCATCCGTTATGAGGCTGACCGTTGGTCATTTATTGAAAGTTGGGTCCATTATCGAGTATACTGAACGTTATTATAGTTTTACTACACGCACGACGGTAGCAGTGTGTCCTTAGAGGTCTTGCCAAGAAAGAAACTTCCTGGAATATCATCCCCGTTGTGGGCATTGATCTTGAAGATTTCTTTCCGGCCGAAACCCTTTCCCCACATGCAGACACATGTTGACGAAATAACAGCAGACAACTATATAAAACATTGTGACAAAAGGAGACCCTTTTTCATGCTGACTCATTTTGACGTAAATTACTGCAGACGGCTTTTTGTCCAAAAACGAGACAATTTTCCAGGTGCCGACACATTTTGACGCAATCACAGCAGAAGACTATTTAAAACATTGTGACAAATGGAGAAATTGTTCACGGACATGCAAATTACTTGCATCTGTACGGTATATGAAATGACCCTGACATGGAACAAACCAGAACTGCGTTCAGTGAAATAGAGGCATCAAAATGCTTCGTTTTATTTAAACAACAAAGCTTAACGTCAGTTTTACTTTCACTCCCTCTATTATTATTTTTCCCCGACGATTGACAAAAGTCAATGCGACATGCGTCATTCTTCTTCCAACAATGGGCTAAGTCTATCTGGAAAAGCAGCCAGTTGCTTGGGAAGATTGTTGTGTGGAGTACTGGTGTTAGAAAACCAGGAAATGCATGAGTAGGTGAACTGGCCGCCGTGATATAACTGAGAAATAGTTGAAAACGCCGTTAAACCCCAATCAATCAATCAATCAATGTTTTTCCCCTCTGTTGACACGACATTTTATTACACAATGCACGGTCGAATGGTCAGCGTCTATATAATTTGAAATAGGTGGATCAAGATTGAAGTAGTGTGGTTTGATTAGTTGCTTGGCAACCGAGAGCTACCAAACTGTTTGATATAATGCGGGACTAGTCGATGCTTCCGAGGTCGGTTCATACATCGCGAAATGACTACAATGTTTAAGGCCTCTTTAAACAATGTTCAGTTATATCACGGCGTTTCCCGGGTAGGTTACTAGTATAAGTGGTCCATTTATCCTAAGACCAGCGAGTCAGTAGTGATACTAACCCCAAAATCCTGAGCTCCAAGGAGGGAAAGCCATGACTGCACGTTTTGGTATGACCCGACCGGGGTTCGAACCAGCGACCCCCTGAACCCGAGGCGGACACTCTACCACTACACCACCGATACAGTCAACTACATCGCCGTATGCGCTTTATCTCAAAGTTAAAAGTATTTTACTCTTTCGACACATTTTAACCAACCATGCAAGACTCCGAATGCCCACCGTTACTCCTGGGTCTATACTGAATGCAGGCCGCAAGTGAAATCACTTGTGTATGTATACAAATGCTCATTTGAGTCTTCACTGAACGTAAATACAACGAGACTCTAATTGCTCATCTGAGTGTTCACTGTTCACTGTACGCGAGACTCTAAATCGACGCGCACAGATCATTAATATTTTCTCAATAAAAATGAAATTATAATCCATAAATCAGTAGATATCTTGATATCTTAATATTCAGTTTTACAAATGACACTCACACACTGTTTATGACTCCAATCATTGCTGCCACACGCCAGAACAGTTTATCTCGTTCGCGTGCTATTCGTCTCCCTTTAACCCTTTCCCCCCATACGACATTTCTGCAGCAGACGAATGTAAACATATTTTGTCAACAAATAGAAAATCTCTATAATTGAATGGATAACCTATGACTAAAAGTTGAAAACATTGTGGCAAAAGGAGAAATTGCTCGTTTTGGGCAATTTCTTCTTTTGTCACTATGTTTTCAAAAAGCCGTCTGCTGCAGAGGCGTCAGTAAGCGTCTATATGTGGGAAAGGGTTAAAGCCATCAATCTACCTGATACAGACGACTGTTGATGCATATGCAGGAGATTAATTTTGAAAACATTGAGAGAATAAGATGAATTGAAGATTTTAAGAAATTGCTCCTTTTACAACTATACTTCCATTTCAATTATGAAACTTCTGTTTATAATTTACTGCCTATATATATTATTTATATATGAACAACAATGAAACTCATTTGAACGGCAATTATGATGTGGAGTCAATATAACTCGAATATGTTGAATTGAAAATATGGGGGTACCAATTGCATTGCTAATTCTGATACAAATTGAAATAGAAGTATAACCGAATGAAGTATTTCATAATTCCAGGGACACTATATTACTGTAATATACTGTCCCTGATAATTCATAGTAGTTCCTGTTCTATTGGCTTAAAACGTATCACTATACAATGTCTGAAATTAATGTCGAATTTGAAGAATTGTTCTGCCCTCAGTAAACTTTATAAGATCGGTCCTAATATTTCTTTAAAGGAATCAGGTATCCAATACGGAAAACTAGGGGGAAATTAACACACAATTTGAGTTTTTACACATTTGTAGGGGAAAGCTAGCTCGCTTATTCACACATAAGTTTCAGTAGTTTTAAAAATTCTAAAGGAAGTCTAAAAGAATGAGCAATCAGCGAGAAACGGAGATTCTGTTTTCAGCTCGAAAAACTATCCGCAGGCTGATCGAGACCTTCACTGGTCAAAATAAGGGTATGTTTGATTCACACAAAGAAATGCACAATTATTGTCAAACGGATCATTTTTGTTCTAACCGTGTTATTGTTCTTCATTGTTCATTCTAATGACTGAAAAATCAAACGCGTCATTACAGCTGTCAACTATAAAATAGACACGTGACATATTTGCACGAGCGAAATGAACAAGCCAGCCTCCTCGTGAGTGTTTATTCGTGTACGAGTCAGGGGTCAATTACAGTCGCCAACCTGTCGTAGTGGACATTGGTCAGTCTATCATTATTGAACATAAAATAGCGGGAATTATGAAAATATCGCACTTTTCAGCTGATTTCAGAGATAATTTATTGTGTTTTGTTCATTTTAAGATGCAATTTAAAGCAGCTTTCAGCAGTTTCCTCAGTATTTGATCGATAATAAAACCCTGATGACGGCTATCTCTCGGGTAGACAAAATTAGTATAATCAACGCATCAGTCCTTAATTGTATCTCCAGTAATTTTACATAAAGGTTGGAATCTCAAGCAGCCATGTTCAAGAGGTTTTTTTGTATGATCTGTCCAAAGTCCCGAACCTATGACAGACAATAAGACCATTCAAATAACAATGTGTGTGGAATTAGATACTCATTTATAATAAATCCTTACTGTTATCTGCATTGAATATATAACATGATGAAATCATTATATCTCGTTAAACTGTTTTGATAAAATGCAGAAAATGTAGCGGGGAAAAAAAGGAATTACTTTTTTGTTTAACTCTTTTAGCGCCAAAGGTAATATTGAGCTTTTTGCAAACAATACAGATTCAGGTGAGTCAGCTCGTAACGAGCTGTCTCACCTGAAATCTGCATTGTTTGGCAGTGGGTTATAAAAATATTCCAATTTCTCCTTTTGCCACGATGTTTTCCACTTTTTGTCATAGGTTATCCATTCAATTATGGAGATTTTCTATGTTTTGACAAAATACGTTCAAAGTCGTCTGCTGCAGAATTGTCGTATGAGGGAAAGGGTTAATATCATAGGATACAGTGCAAGAAGTTCGTAACATGTTCAGCAGCTAAGAACATACTTAAGTAGTGTATTGAAACCGGGGCCTTGTGACCTTGTTATCTATTATGATACTTTCGAGTTCAATCCGAGCTAAGGTTTTGAATTCCAGACCAACGCGCAAACATCCATTTACACTAATGACTCTTAAGCTCATCCACAACAAGCAAAATATCATGGAATATGAAAGGATTGATTTCTCGGACTGAAAAGAAAAGGAATACCTCCAAACTATCTGTATGTCAGACCCAGTACTCTTCAATTTTTACACGTCACGGAACGGAAACCGTAAACAATAGAGGGATTCCGAATAAAAATCGGCTTTTTGTGATTTCCTGATGTTAGACAGCTTCCTCTGTCACGAGATGAGATGTCTGAGGGGGAAAAACGAAGATGACAAATTCAATCTGATCTCTACAATACGCCTGCAAATTGATGACGAAATAGTACACACATCCCTTATTTACTATCAAGACAGAAATGTTTGCATGAATTTATATCGCTTATTCTAAAAGTTGTATCCGTTATTTCAAGCCTTATTTGATATATTGCGTTTGGACCAGATTTATCAGATGGCGACTTTCCTTTTGGTACTTAAACTGTCCTTGTGGGACAACTGCTAAAACCCGGTGTTAAACTACGTTAGTCTATTATTACGGAATATTTCATAAAACTTCGTAAACGATAACCATTTAAGTCCTTTACCATGATTACACGGGCGGCTCCCTGTCAACACATGTAATGCTTACGCTAATGTTGTTTTCACGAAGCACCGTTCATCTAACATTATATGCTATGGTTTGGTTTTCCTGTATAGTAGTCTTGTACTACGAAAATCAACCAAACTGCATAATGCGACCAGTGTAGAACCAATTCATACTACATAATGCGACCAGTGTAGAACAAATTCATACTGCATAATGCGACCAGTGTAGACCACATTCATACTGCAAATGCGACCAGTGTAGAACAAATTCATACACTAAATGCGACCAGTGTAGAACACATTCATACTGCATAATGCGACCAGTGTAGAACAAATTCATACTACAAATGCGACCAGTGTAGAACAAATTCATACTACAAATGCGACCAGTGTAGAACAAATTCATACTGTACATCCGTATTTACTGTATTTACAGTAACAGTATCAAAGGTCCAGATAAGGAGGGATATTCAGCTCTTTTTCCCACAATTTCTCTCTTATTATTAAAGCAAACCCTATATTGTGGGTACTCACTAAGACGATTCTTTTGAGTACGGACGATGCTTTTGAGTACCCACAACATAGCGTTAGAGGGGTCAAATAAGGAGTTTAGAACATGCAAAACGCCCCTTATCTAGAGCTCTTACAATAAAATGTGTTCGTAATCGGTCATATAAAGTTTCAAAATATGATTGACATACAACGTCCATTTGTATCCGAATCCATATATGATAGACTGTCAGTCGGTTCGGCGTAGTTCACATTCGTTCATGCTTATCTGTCCACCATTGCTTACAACTCGTTTTAATTACTGCACACATTCATATGTCTAAGGTAGATTTGGTTTGATGGTACATACATTGAAATATAAGTAGCTGTTTGGAAAGTACACGATTTGATACAGGCATTTGTTTTGAGGGTACATGAAGTGGTATAAGTTGATAAGGTCAATAGTGTATAAAAAGAATATAATGTTAAGAGACCAGGCGGCATGCATATACATTATGTGCCTGTGATGTTTCCAGATATTTTTATTTTCTTACAGTGGATTGGTATTTTGAAGGTTGTAGCGGATTGCTGGACTTGATGCTCAGGACAAACTAATCCTTAATAGCGGTGATTTACATAGAACATGCAGTGAAATAAATGAATGCTGTTGAAAGCAATGTAAAATTCCATTTTAACAAAAACCAAAACTATTACCTTGAGTTGCTTTCCACTGTGAATGCGGTGACTCGAACCCGGACTTCCCGACCATACTTGACATTGACGCCGTGTGGTGTCCATAACCTGTAAATATTTTAAAACCATCATTGAATGGGTCACGTTACATCGTAAATTGATCATGTTACATGGTATATGGGTCCTGTCACATTGTAGATGGGTCATGTCACATCGTTTATGGGTCATATCGTATGGTAAATAAGTCATGTCACATCGTCCAAGGGCCATGTCATATCGTGTGTGGGTCATGTCACATCGTAAATGAGTCATATCACATTGTATATAGGTCAAGTCACATAGTATATGGGTCATGTCACATCGTAAATGGGTCACGTAACATCGTTTATGGGTCATGTCACATCGTATATGGGTCATGTCGCATCGTGTTACGTCCTTAAATGTATACTGTCAAAACGTAAATGGGTCATGTCAACTTCTAGAAAAAATTGTGGACAGTATCTCTAAATAAAAGAACATATTTCAAAAGTATGTCTTATGATCGTCTCTTTGTTGTTTATCTCATTTACAAAACATACGATGCTTTTGCTTACAAGTAGCATATAAATACGGATTAAAGAAAGAATAAACATTGAAATCACTCGTACTGCTTTGTAATGTCTCAATAGCACATCAAACAGCATGTACTTTAGAATAGTTTAACAAACTGCTATCTAACTTTGTCACTCTATTTTGAAACCCCGTTTATTTGGTCAATTTTACTATCGGAAGCAAAACTAATTCAGCCCTTTACTCGTTCAGTTGGTTGAAGCAATAAAGCATTCTCTGACATTTTCAATTGGACAATGAACAATGACAGCTGTGAATCTGTATTGTATGCCTTTATTTTGTTTTATTATTTCAATTCATAACGATCAATTATTTAGAAAAACGGTGATTTTTATCAGCGTTAATTTTGTTGCTTGATTTATAGAAACCACGGTGAAAAATGACGTTTTCGTTTGTTTATTTACCGGTCTGATTAACTACCGTTCGATTGAAACAACTCCTGGTTATACCTTAATATTTTATTTGCAATCATATACAAGCAGTACAAATAACAAAATACAGAGAATATAATGAAATGTGATGTTGTAGTTTCAATAAGTCAGATAGTGTTGAGAAGGTTTGTTATTAAATGATCTAAAGAACCATATGGATAGCACAATGTGTATGCTACAGGCTAGCTATGATAACTATTAAACTATGTTGAATTTTATTAATTGTGTAGAGATTGTTAGTATATAAGAACAGAATGTATTGTTTAATTATTTGTGATAGCTTCATTTCTTCTTTTATTAGCATAATAATCCAGCAATATTAAAGATTTCTTTGTTATTTGAAGACGACATAAGAGACACGTTAAGATATCGTATAATATTTTAATTAGAACATTACAAATACCAACAAGCCACAAAATCCTCGACAAACTATGTGCTGCTTTCGACTTGAGGTTCAATAAATGTACAGAAAAACGAAAAAGAACTTTTGCTGAAATTCAATTAAACAGTAATTAACTCTTTCAGCGCCAAAGGCAATATTGAGCTTTTTGCAAACAATACAGATTCAGGTGAGTCAGCTCGTAACGAGCTGTCTCACCTGAAATCTGCATCGTTTGGCTGTGAGTCGTCCGAGTTTGAACGTGGAAGAGTCTACTTTAAACAATTCGGCGCTGAAAGGGTTAACCATGTCCGCTGTATACGTTTGGAAACAGTGTATACCAAGATCAATGTCTACATTACAATGGTCAACATTTTATACCCAACGGTCAACGTTTTATACATCATGGTCAACGTTTTATACACAATGGTCAACGTTTTATACACAATGTTCGTTCCTAGATTACACATGTCTGCACTCATTTAGCGGAATAACCTTATATGGTGATAGAGACGTTGTTATCTGAACTCAGAAATAAATGCTGAAAACAGATTACTCGACTTATCAGGCTCGATAGGGTGTACCCAATAACTTATTTATTGCATATGCATGTTGAATAAATATTTCAAAATATCAAACCAATGTGTTTGAAAGGTATCAAAGTAAGATTCTCAAAGATAATTTTCTAGTTTCAGCACCAATTAACCATTGTAGACAATTTCTATACGAAACAATAGAGGACACGATTTACACATTACACGTACAATGTACGTCATAGTATCTGTTAATTGTTTATATCGATCTGTGATTCATTTGAATTAACCCTTTCCCACATAAAACACATCTGCGGTAGGGCGAATTTGAAAAGGTCTGAGCAAAAATATGGAAACTGTCTATAAATAACTGCAAAAAGCTGAAAACATTGTGGCAAAAATAGAAATTGCTCTTTTTGATTGAAATGTCAGGAAGAAGTACTCGTTCGTTCGTTCGAACTGACAACCTTTGGATTGACAGCTACCGACTGAGCTACCGGTGCTCGGTAGGAAATGTTTATGTTCGGATTGTTACCGATATTGACAATAAATGCTCTCCCATTTGATACGACCGTTAAGATAAGTCCTAAATACTCAATCGCGTACATTGGACCCGCGATAACTCCCGAGTCGAAAGGGACCGAAACATTAATTCGACCTATTGACGTGTTCGTGAAAATCCCTCGATTCATACTGTATTAAGGATTAAATACAAACAACAACAACACATTTATTTAACGTTTCGGAGATTTATTAACCCTTTTCCCACTTACAGACGCTTTCCGACGCCTCTGCAGCAGACGTCTTTTGAAAACATCGAGACAAAAGAAGAAATTGCTCAAAACGAGCAATTCTTCCTTTTGCCACAATGTTTTCAACTCATTTCAATAGTTATACTTTCATTTATAGAGATTTTCCATATTTTTTCCTTGGTGATTTCAAAGTCGTTTTGCTGCAGTTTTGATGTATACATGAGGGAAAGTGTTAAACCTTCATCAGGTTATCATTCAAAAATATCAATAACTTAATTTATTCATGCTCTGACAGCTTCTCAATTCACATATACATAAGTGTTAATCAAGAAAATTTGATTTATTTATTGGAGTTTAACGCCGTTTTCAACTTAATTCAGTTATATCACGACAACAGGTTCACCTCAGGTGATTTTCTCGCTTACTGACACAACTACTCCATACAACAATTATCCCATGCAATATCATGAAAATCAGGAAATGAAGAAAACAGCATTGACACACTTCACATTGCTCGTATGAGCAATTAGAACAATTAGCTGCAACACTAGTTTCAAAAGACATCCGTTTCAGGACATGGTTCGAGTTAAACGATATCTTCGAGTGATCTCACGTTCGAGTAAAACGATATCTTCGAGTGATCACAAATTCGAGTAAAACGATATATTCGAGTGATCACAAATTCGAGTAAAACGATATCTTCGAGTGATCACAAATTTGAGTAAAACGATATCTTCGAGTGATCACAAATTCGAGTTAAACGACATCTTCGAGTGATCACAAATTCGAGTAAAACGATATCTTCTAGTGATCACAAGTTCGAGTAAAACGATATCTTCGAGTGATCACAAGTTCGAGTTAAACGATATTTTCGAGTGATCACCGATTCGAGTTATCACAAGTCCACTGTTGTATTAATAAATCTTACTTTGTGGGGATCCTTGTTGTGTCGACCAGGCTTTGCTAAAACTGGGTTCTGAAAATATAAACATAATAAATATAGATATGTGTGAGTGTATGCGCGTCCGTCCGTGCGTGGGTGTAGGTAGGTGTGTGTCGCATCATCTTACAAGGAATCTTACTGAAAATAAGAACAGTGAAGACTGATGCGTTTGTATATAATCTATAGAACCTTCACAGTACGTCTATAAGCAGGGTAATTCTAGCTTTTCACAAAACAGGCATCAGGCAGCAGTCCATTTTGTGTCACCGTAATATATAAGATATAAACCACTGCAGCCCAAAAAGAGGTCTAGTTAAATCTTCGCTTTGATAGCGACAATCAACCCTTTCCTATACATACAACAAATCTGCAGCAGATGACTTTGAAAACAATAAGCCAACCGTGTGGAAACTCTTTACAAATGAAAGAACAATTATTGAATTATGAGCCATTTATCCTTTTGCCACACTGTTTTCAAAATACTTCTATTGCAGAGTCGTCAACAAGGTGTCTGTATGTGAGAAAGGGTAAAATTACACTATCAAAACGAAGATTTAACTAGACCTTTTTGGCCTGCAATGGCTTTATACACAATAATGCATGATTTATGCATCGCGATACACGGAAATTGACAGTATGGATTCGTTAGAATGGACGACGATTAGGATCAGTTCAAAGTTATTTGTGTCGAATCAAAACATCCTGTGACTTCTCGAATAGTTTTTTTTAAAAAAAAGAAATGTTGTTTTGAATAGGGACGACCCTGGTCTGACTGCAACCAAGTCAAGTCTGGTCCGTGTCTTCACTGATTGCGATGTCCCTGTCGCAGGCGATTTTTAAAAACATTGCTGGAAAAGGAGAAATTGATTTCACCCCAATATGTTCAACTTTGAATAAAAGCAACACTTCCAATGTTGCGGATATTTCCTCAAATGTTTTCAAAAAAAGAGTAATCTTACATTACCATGTCAAGAAAGCTGTTAAAATGGAAGTAATAGTGATTCTTTCAAGCAAAGTAATGTCATAAATTATCTTTATCGATTTTCCATTTAAAAAACAATATAAATACTAAACTGGTTAGCAATCTTAACCCTTTCCCTCATATAGACGCTTTCTGACGCCTCTGCAGCAGACGGCTTTTTGAAAACATAGTGGGAAAAGAAGAAATTGCACAAAACGTGCAATTTCTCCTTTTGCCACAATGTTTTCCACTTTTTGTCATAGGTTATCCATTCAATTATGGAGATTTTCTATGTTTTGACAAAAACGTTCAAAGTCCTCTGCTGCAGAATTGTCGTATGAGGGCAAGGGTTAACACTGTAAACGCAGTTCCCGTGGCCGATAACAAACACAATCGTGAGGAGATGGAAAATCTACATGTTTGCATTTTAGAACAGAGAAGGATCAGATCATACTGTATATCGAGGGCTTGGTGTGAAATGGTTGTATCTAAAAACCTATTTTGAAAACCCTGGTTTAGGGGCAATTTTGACCCCTTTGTAAACAATGCAAATTTAGGTGCCATTGCTCAGAACGAGCAATGGCACCTAAATTTCCATTGTTTACCAAGTAATATGATTTAACGCTTATAAAGACTTTATGGCGAGGTGAATAACCTTGGTGAAAAAAATACCAATTTAGTTACAACCGTTTCACGCCAAGCCCTCGATATCTGCTCAGTCTTATCAGAATCTACACACTTTAACAGAAGCTAATAGCAAGCAAAAGTGTATATCTTAATCTAACTGTACAGACTGGAGTTGATCTGGATCTACACTATTCACAAAAGATAACCTGTACGTTTTCTCTTTGGTCGGCTCATATCTGTTTGTGTATGTGTAACTCATATCCAATCAATGAAGTATGCATGTCACAGCAAAAGGTTTTTTTTTCTTCACGATATTCTAAACAATACATCTAAGATAAATTCTAATTGGAGTATATTGCCCACACTGAGTTCGTGTTCAGAATGGATTAACATCTAACCAATAAAATGATTGTGAATGCATTTTATAACTAAGGAACATAGATGACAACATCAGACGAATTGTCTTTTCTAATAATAATTTGAGCTGTAAATCTTTCCAAATGTTATCTCTAGTAATTATAAGTGATCGAATGATTATAGATAATATTCGCGATTTCTTGCATAACCATAACATGACAATAATAAAACAGCATGTTCCTGTCAGGCGTACTCGTATGTCAACGTTATCATAAACAAAACGGGGAAAAGGAGCAGGATTACTTCTCAATACTACCATCTTAAGATTTGTAATGCAAATGTCTTTATTTAACCCTTTTGCCCACATACAACCAATCAGAAGCAGACGACTTTGAAAACATTTAGGCAAAATCATGTTAAATCTCTACAAATGAAGGTATGATTACTGACAAAAGTTGAAAATGTTGTGGCAAAAGGAGAAATTGCTCATTTTGAAAAGTAGTCTGCTGCAGAGGCGTCAGAAAGCGCCCATACGTGGGAAAGGGTTAATTGTGAAGGAAATGATTTTGATAATGTAACTATTCACGAACTTCATTTATAGTCTTAGATTTCTTCATATTGGTAACATACTATATTTTGATGTTTTCATCCAAATCAAAAATGAAAAGAAAAACACGATGAGCATCCATTTGCCAAAATGGTTTAAAAAGTCGTCTGGTGCAAATACGTCAAAATGCGTCTGCAATTCATTGGAATGGATGTATCATCCATTACCCCGAAAGAGACGCCTCTGCAGCAGACGGCTTTTTGAAAACATAGTGACAAAAGAAGAAATTGCTCAAAACGAGCAATTTCTCCTTTTGCCACAATGTTTTCCACTTTTAGTCATATGTTATGCATTCAATTATGGAGATTTTCCATTTTTTGACAAAACATGTTCAAAGTCGTCTGCTGCATAATTGTCGTATAAGGGAAAGGGTTAGAAGGCATTGTGGGTGGAGGAGAAATTGCTCATTGCTCAAAATTTCTCCTTCAATTCAAATGTATTCAACTACGTATTTATATAGATTAGAACTTTTCGATTTTCAAAATATTTCACCGTTTTTACCCCAGAAACATTTCCAAAACTATTATACCAGGTAAAACGGTTAACAGTGACACGGTATAATAAACCACGTGATAAGTACCTGGAAACATGAAGCCAGAAAAGCCTGTGTAGGAACACTGACGTAGGTAGTCCGACTGTTTTAAAGCCTGTATCTGTAGATTGTCCTCATATGTCCTTTCATAAAACTTTAACGTCATCGTGTAGGGGTTTTGATTGTTTATCTCTATTATCTTATTTTCTATCAATGAATTGCTTCATTTCTTCATAAGTATGTGATGTGAGTAATAAATGAATATTGAAAGGTACAGTACTCGATGCTTTGATGATCCTCGATTGTCACCACTAGATCACATCACGTCGTACTAAGTCCACTGTAAATAGTTTGTTTCCATATCGTTAAGATTTCCTTGTTAATTTGAACAGACTTATCACAATCGAAGCAATCTTTTAAAACACAATAAAAGTAGAATTGAATAGTTCTGTAAGTGTATCCTTGCAACTATCATTCAATCAACTGGATTAATTAGAATACAATGTATGGTGTAAAGTTAAACCACTAACAGTATTCGTGTTCAATATCTTCTTTCTTTTGTCACATTATTTTTTTTCCAGAATATGCAAATCACGACTCTGTTTTTAGAACTGTTTGGTACATTTCCATGTATCTCGCACTCCCTAGGATGACATTTACACCGGAATATTGTATTCGTGTGGGGTTTTATGCTAACCCGCACCTCACGGAACATTAACCAATCACGGAAGAGGAAGCATTTATCGTCCGCCAATATTTATTCGTCAAGTCGATTAGCTCATTACCTCATCCTCTATTTATAGATTTCTTAGCCATTTCGAGCGCTTATTTGTACAAAATGTCACTAATAGCTACAGTATTTATTGTTAGAAAAGTAGCCGTTGTAGAGCAAAGTTTAAATTCCCAAAAACAGTTTTTATAAATATAACAACTGAACAGTTGGAACAAAAATCCAAACGATTAAGATGTTTCCATCCTACTTCGAGGGTTATCGATATTTGTTTTGGCACAATGGAGATATTTGCTAGGGGCTGCCCGTTAACTTAAATGGTAACGCCCCTCAAAAGATAAAACAGCTAGAGTCAATTTCTATGCAAATATATCATAAGTCGTTTTTTCCAAAACGTTTAAAATTGTGATTTTACATGCATGATAAGTGTACATAGCGAATATTTAATAAAACGTCATTTTCACTGTAAATTGATTAAAGAATAATGACAAAAAATATCCAAAAGTCATGATGAACAAACAAAAAACCACAGACAAGTTTTATTCTCTACGATGTTTTGCATGCTGCATTACTAGTTCAAACAAAACTCTGTAGAAAGTTCGATCCAATATTCAACATGATGTACAACTTCGTGAAAGGCCTTACTAGAGGTAAATGAGTCGTGTTCTACCAACTCGGAGCACGGAGCCTTTGCGAGTAATGAACAACTAGATCACAATTCGCTTCCCTTTGTATGGTGGTTAACGCCACTTACAACAATTGATCAGCTATATCACGGCGCTTTCTGAGTGAATTACACGTACTACTTGTCCATTTATCCTGATACCTGACAATGACACTGGCAAGCTTTTGGTGTGACCCGACCAGGGATTTAACCCGCGACCTCCCTTACCCGGCCCGGCCCGGCCAGGGATTCAACCCGCGACCTCCCTTACCCGACCCGGCCCGGCCAGGGATTCAACCCGCGACCTCCCTTACCCGACCCGGCCCGACCCGGCCAGGGATTCACCTCCCTTACCCGACCCGGCCCGGCCAGGGATTTAACCCGCGACCTCCCTTACCTGACCCGGTCCGACCCGGCCAGGGATTCACCTCCCTTACCCGACCCGACCCGGCCCGGCCAGGAATTCAACTCGCGACCGCCCTAACCCTAGGCGGACGCCCTTCCACTATTCCACCGTGGCGGTATGTACATCCGTACAGCATGATCTGGCTATGCTCTGTTGGTTCATACATCAAAGAAGCATTAACCCTGACGCTCATTAACCCTGACGTACATTCAAATGTGGATCTTAAATCTCTGATGTCAAAATAATTCCTTATCTTCAATTGTCACAAAAAAGTACTAAGATCGGTCTTCGCGGAGCACCGCTCAATGATATTTGAATCTTTATACTCATGTGATTGTATATAGTCATAACTTTGTATGATATAATACTTACACTATTCTTTTTATAAGCAAGTGAAATAACCCTATATCGTCAAGAGCAACATTCTTACTAATTTTCAACATGCTCTAGTTAAACATGTTTTATCCAGAGTGTTAATAAGATTTAATTTTTTTATTGCCTTTTGACTTAGTGTCATAATTTATTGGGATGACCAAGATTCTAATTTGGCTTAGATATCACAAATATCAACAAACTGAAAAAAATGTCATGAAGATCCGTTGCAAAATGTTGCCTGGATAGTGGTTTAAACAAGGTAATTGTTGACACCTCGCGACGCACGACGGACGGACAGCAGGCACAATGGTTATGGCAATAAGTCACATTGAGTACTTCGTGCTCCGGTGAGCTAGAACACGTTTATGATATGGTCGAACTGGGGACTTCTTTAATCCCTTATTAGTCAGTATTAGTACCGGGAATGACTCGTATACATATACAACATATGCACGCATATTGAGAATGGAATAAAGCCTTTCCCACTTGCAGACGCATTCCGACGCATTGGCAGCAGACGACTTTTGAAAACATTGTGACAAAAAGGAGAAATTGCTCATGATGAGCAATTTCCCCTTTTTTGCCACACTGTTTTCGACTATATTTAATGATATTTCACATTTTTGCCAAAATGTTTTAAAAGCCGTCTGCATCAGAATTGTCGTATTTTTGGAAAGGGGTTAAGCAGTAACACGTAGCATGAAACCTTCATTATGTATGACTAATTTAGATTCGGTTATTTAGCTTTATTTTCTCTATCTAACCTAATCCACGTTTCCCCCCAAAGGATTACCATGTAGATCATCTATATGTTGGTATATCCATATATAATATGTATTATATAATTTGTAAACACTACACCAAGAAGACGGTCCTACATATATATGTTGTATGTTAATGGCAGCAAACATATGTTAATATGCCAATAAACAATTTTTAACTTGAACTTGAAGCAAATGATGACAAAACAATCATGTAGGTTGGTTACTCATTTATAAAGACGTAAATTATGTCTTTGTTATTCCGACAATCTAATTTTCCTTGCTGTATTCCTTGACGCAGCTAACATAACTAATTGGCCGGAATAAATTCAAGCGCCTCCAATCAATGGTCTTAAATCTAATTGTGGATGCATAAAAGTGTGCGTTGATGAGATGGTTTGAACATTTGGTATATTGGTACACTTTCAACATTCACCCGTGATCAATCAATTAAATGATTTTATCTTTTTGTTCCTGTAATAATGTAACCTTAAAAATGCGACGCAACAGTTAAACACAGTGTACGAAAAGCTTTATAATCTGTGTCAACATCGTTCGCTTGCCATTCTCAATTAATAATACATTATTAATGTAAACAATAATTCACAGACTGTATGCTGTATCTAAACAGTTTTCAAGTGTATTCGATTTACCAAAGTACATCGGAGAAGTTTTGCTTTGTTCCTGATACACGTGAGATAGGCATCGTGGGTATCACATCAAAACCTACGTTAACTCTTTCCCTCATGTAGACGCTTTCTGACGCCATTGCAGCAGACGCCTTTTGAAAACATGGTGACAAAAGAAGAAATTGCTCAATACGAGCAATTTCTTCTTTTATCACCATGTTTTCAACTCTATTCAATCATTGTACTTTCATTTAAAGGGAGTTTGCAATCTTTTCAGGTATGTTTTCAATGTCGTCTGCTGCAGATTTGTTGGATGTGGGAAAGAATTAACAAAACCTTATCTCACAATTAAACAAAACCACGACTTATAAGACCTTTGATAATGAGTTACTTTCACACAAAGGCGCCCTGACCACTAACAATGTCCCTTCCTCCGAAATTAATGTCACCAATTTAACAATTTATAAAATTTAAAACAAACCATTTGGTGCCGGGCATGATTGTGATTTACACAAACAGATAGATTTACTCGCAATGGACACACATATTGATTTAATTGAATATACACGAATTGAAATAGGAATTACATATAAGCAATAAAAAGGATCGCATAAAAAACCACTTAAAATACGGAAATGATTACAAAAGCGTGCCTGTTTTTCGCTTATCGATCTTCCAGATCGATCTAGATCGATAGAAACTAAAATCTAACACGTAAAATGCTTTACTTCGACTCAAAGAAATCCCTTCACAACACCGGAAATGAATTTTGTCGAATCGGAAATGCGTTCGGAAACCGGAAGTTGGGAACTATGGGAATGAAAATGGCGGACGCTACAAATCATGAGTTGATGTGAGTTTCCATGCGATGTTGTGTGAGCGTATATCCAATAATCGGATATGTTTTCAGTGAAGAAAATCACGTGAATACACAATAATGGCAATGTTTGAGGACGTTATACATAACGAGCCTGTTGACTTCGATCTTGTGTATATCATTGACGTTAACTCTTTGATTTGAGTCAAATCATAAATATCTTCTAACAATTTGTATTACGTCTTACACAGAGTTCTAGATAAGGGGCCTTTTGCATGTTCTAAAATCTTTATTTGACCATCTAACCCTATGTTGTGGGTACTCAAACGTATCGTCTAAGTGAGACGATTCTTTTGAGTACCCGTACCATATGGTTTGCTTTGATAGTAAGAGAGAGATTATGGGTGAGAGCTGAATACCCCTCCTTATCTGGACCACTGTTATAAGAAGTAACTATTTCCCTGATAGGTATAACGTGGTAGTTCATTGAGGGATATGGAGACATCAATTAGCAATATATTCCTTTGCTAACAGTAATTGAGATTTCAAACAAAACGTGCTTCAAATATCTCGGATGTTGCATTTTTTCCTCGGACGTTTAGACAGCAGGTTATATAAGTTATTTGAACACAGAATTTCCATTGTATTAAACGGTTGTAGCTTCCTCTTGCTGCAGAACTTAGTTGCAACCGTTTTCCACGAAGTCAATTTTATATATCAATGTAAACTGTGGTCCGAATTTATATGATTGACAAACCCTCTCCCTCATTAATACACTTTCTGATACCTCTGCTGCGGACGACGTTTGAAAACATTGTAACAAAATGAGAATTTGCTCCTTTTGCTAAACTATCTTCAAATTTTAATAATTTTTATTTTAGAGTGGTACATTGATAATTACTTATGTCTCTAGAAGACTTCTTGTTGTTTTATTTTGATTTTACGCCGGATCAACATTTGTTCAGCAATATCACGGCGACAGTTAACTTTTTCATGGAGGACAATGGTGAAGTCATAGAGCGTCGGCCTCTCGTACCAAAGGTCACGGGTTCGAATCCCGTGATGAGCGGGATGTGCCTTTGGGATTGTCCACACAAACGGCGTGAGTACTGGTTAAGTCTCCAGCAAGCACACATCGAGCGTGATTTATATAAGCTGAAAGCTTGTTTCGCAATCGATGTAAACTAAATAAGTTTAAACTAAACAAATCCCCGACGGTAACCACATTGCGACGTCGGATTCCTCTCCGAAAGGCAGAACTTTGAATTTTACTAAACTTTGCGGTTGAGATTGTTTCAAAATAAAAATAAAAGTAGAATGTTTATGTAAACGACATGTAAGAACACCACAACAGCAAACGATTCAAATAAACCGTGATTGAAAGGGAGACCTTGTACAGCGGTTACAATCCGTCCCTTTTCAACAATGTTTTCTCCAACGTGTGAAATGTTTCATCCCGCCAGACTGTCTATCTCTTTAATCAATTGTTTTAGATCATGTTTTAATTTTAAGAGCGTCTAAAATGCCCTATGGGGTAATGGATAAACTCAATTCACCCTTTCCCTCATATATCCGCTTTCTGACGCCACTGCAGCAGACAGCTTTTTGAAAACATAGTGACAAAAGAAGAAAATTGCTCAAAACGAGCAATTTCTCCTTTTGCCACCATGTTTTCCACTTTTAGTCATAGGTTATCCATTCAATTATAGAGATTTTCTATTTTTTTGACAAAATATGTTCAAAGTTGTCTGCTGCAGAATTGTTGTATCAGGGATAGGGTTAAAGCCTATCCATGGGACAAAGTACTTGTTGGCTCTTGTCAACAGTGTAGATCTATATCAACCTGCGCATCCGTATAGTCTGATCAATACCTTCACTGTCCACATATTACTTACATAACCATGATAGGAGATTATGTTAACTTGTGTGGATTTTGATAGGACCGAGTATTTGTACAATCTGATCGGAACAAAGACTTTAAAACTGGTAGTAATGACTGCCCTCCATGGCGCTCAGGGTTGCGGGGTTAGCTTTACGACTGACTGACTGGCTGGTGCCAGGATAAATGGACCAGAAGTGCTGGTGACTTACCCAGGAAACGCCGTGATATAACTAAAATAAATAAATTTGAAAGAAAGCAGCGTAAAAACAAAATCCAATCAATTAATCAATGTCTGCACGGACGGGCACATTTATAATACTTGTCCTTCGTTTCCCTATAAATAAAAGTGATTTTTCCGTTTTCTTAACATTTTCCCTCATATAGACACTTTCTGACGCATCTGCAGCAGACGGCTTTTTGAAAACATAGTGACAAAAGAAGAAATTGCACAAAACGTGCAATTTCTCCTTTTGCCACAATGTTTTCCCCCTTTTAGTCATAGGTTATCCATTCAATTATAGAGATTGTCCATGTTTTGACAAAATATGTCCAAACATCCAAACGAGGTAAACGGTCAAACAATGACTCAGATATTGGCATGATTTATTCAAATAAAAGATATCATACCATTCTTCAACAGTTAGTAAAAACTATTCAGACACATTTTCTTTGGTGTTTCCTTTTTTTTCTTTTGACGGCTCAAGATCAAACAGTCGACGGTAAAACGTTTCACAACTTCCATTTCCCGTATCACGGAAGTCAAAGAAATCCGGCTTTCCGTCTGCAAATTCAGCCTTCGTCTGCTGTTTGTCGAAATTATGGGAAAGCACACACTCTATGACGCAATAACAGAACTGCGCCATACAGAAATGAGTTTTAATGCGTGAACGTGATTTATAATATTTGCTCTGACCTCTGGTCTGAAGATATCCGGGGGGAAATTTTACAGCTTGGAAGTCGGAAGTACAAGTTTGATTCAGATATGATGATATTATGATAATATTGAGCGGTAACAAAAGAAGAAAAAAATCGTTTTATATGATGCTTCATTTTTTTTTTTTTTTTTTTCACGATGTTTTCTTAATTAATCTGGTGCATGTGCGGAAATAATCGTCTGTTTCAAGATTAATATTGATGTATACGAAGACAACAAGATGAAATTGAAGACATCGAATATTGGAAAAACCGCGGTAACAAAGATGATAGTCAACATCTTCTCCAATTCAAAGTGTCTACACTCAACCAGTTTTTGAAAACATCGGACAAAAGACAGCACAATCGCAGATTATGTATAGCCCATATGTCATGTGACTTTATATCATACTATGTAAATAAAAAACTAAATATGTATATATATATATACAAATGACGGTGCCTTATAAGCCCAAAGGGCCGATTGTGGTTATTTTTTGTCTTTATATTATACTGTTAACTCTTTCCCACATATGGACGCTTTCTGACATCTCTGCAGCAGACGACTTTTAAAAACGACGTGACAAAAGAAGAAATTGCTCAAAACGAGCAATTTCTCCTTTTGCCACAATGTTTTCAACCCTGTTCAGTAATTATATCTAAAATTATAGAGCTGTTCTGTGTGTTTGCCTAGATACTTGCAAAGTCGTCTGCTGCAGATTTGTTGTACGGGGAAAAAGCTTAACCCTTTCCCACATACGACAATTCTGCAGCAGATGACTTTGAACATATTTAGTCAAAAAATAGAAAATCTCTATAATTAAATGGATAACCTATGACAAAAAGTGGAAATTATTGTGGCAAAAGGAGAAATTGCACGTTTTGTGCAATTTCTTCTTTTGTCACTATGTTTTCAAAAAGCCGTCTGCTGCAGAGGCGTCAGAAAGCGTCTATATGAGGGAAAGGGTTAACCAAAATATGTTTCACGCATGTCACGTTAGCTTAAACAATTTGTCATCTTATCTTATCTTATCTTATCTTATCTTATCTTATATATGTGTAGTATATACATTTGTGTTGTACATGAAAATCAAGCCAGTTAAAAAAAAAACAAGAAATCCGTTCCAGGAAAAGATTCGAACTTTGGGTTATGAGCCTTTCCACGAGAAAACCAACATTATTGAATCTGCGTGATGTATCGACCCAGATCAGATCCGGACCGACACATTCCGTCTCTGGGAGATAAAGGTATAGAGTAATGATTCATGAAACAGAAATTCCACAGAAGGCGAAAAGTGTCTGTCCGGCATGCTTAGCCTGATCCGGTTCGATACTTTACTCAGAGTCCATAGTGTTTGTTTTCTCGCGGGCTCATATATTCGAATTATCACATGTTCGTGGTATCGTTTAATGTACATAAAAGGGGAGTCAAAACGGAGATGCTACAAGACCTCTCTTTACATGACACGCCGCGTATTACGAGCTCTAACATTGCGCGGGAGTAAATAATCGAAAATACGGAATAATACTATGTCGTATTTGCTGTCAAAACAAAAAACAAACAAGACCGTCGATTCTGATATATTTGGTTGTAGCTGTGTTCAAATACGGAGACCAGTAACGCTTCAAACACCTGTCTGACTTCGAAACAGTATGGCGTAAAATGTCAATACTAAATAAAGCAAATACTAAATTCTAACAGTTTAAAAACCACAACCATCGGAATTCAAACAAGTATTGCTCCAGAAGGAATTATGGGCCAGGACACACGAAAACAGACCTTGTGGAGTCTAAGACAAGTTAATGCGCGTCTCCGTAGTTTGATCACGATCTTCCCCGTCCACCGTCTTGTCGTAATACCATCTTCGATACTAACAGAGAACGGTTCTGATTAAAATGCTAACTATACAGTTACACAATAGTGTTATTGTAATAAACGTGTATAATCCTCCGATGGTCTATGTTTATGTGACGTTACCGTTCTATACCTGGGTGGCGTTAGTAACATTTTCGTTTGAAGTTTCAATTATACAATTGTTGATAATAGTGACTAATGCAGTTTATTGAATGATTATTTCATTAGCAAATACGCGATATTGTTGAATGGTCGCCTGTGATGTGTCGGAATCTTAAGGAAAAACGGTAAATCAAAGACTCGGGTTTAACCCTAAGTTCCCTCATACGACAATTCTGCAGCAGACGACTTTGAACATATTTTGTCAGATGGATAACCTATGACTAAAAGTGGAAAACATTGTGACAAAAGGAGAAATTGCACGTTTTGTGCAATTTCTTCTTTTGTCACTATGTTTTCAAAACGCCGTCTGCTTTAACCCGTTCCCACATACGACAATTCTGCAGCAGACGACTTTGAACATATTTTGTCAAAAAATAGAAAATCTCCATAATTGAATGGATAACCTATGACTAAAAGTGGAAAACATCGTGGCAAAAGGAGAAATTGCTCGTTTTGAGCAATTTCTTCTTTTGTCACTATGTTTTCAAAAAGGCGTCTGCTGCAGAGGCTTCAGAAAGCGTCTATATGAGGGAAAGGGTTAAAGAGCTTAATCCGATGTACGCGCCTTTAAATAGCATTGCATAAAAGATCTGTCTATAAATGTTACGTTAAAACGATACAATGTATATGCATGTATATTTATATGGTACGTTTCTAATTTATCAACATGTAGTAGATTAGTGAACTCGCAATAACTACGAAATATAAAAGGTAGACTAAGATCTGTCTGCACGTAAATGTTACGTTATTACGATACATGGATATGCATGTATATTTATATGGAACGTTTCTAATGTATCAACATGTAGTAGATTAGTGAAATCGCAATAACTACGAAATATAAAAGGTAGACTAAGATCTGTCTGCACGTAAATGTTACGTTATTACGATACAATGTATATGCATGTATATTTATATGGAACGTTTCTCTAATTTATCAACATGTAGTAGATCAGTGAACTCGCAACAACTACGAAATATTACTCTGTTTCAATTTGATAATGAAATAATCATTCAAGAAAAAAAGAGCCATCCTATCAGTCGCCTCCTGACACAGATAAAGAAATTAATAATAACAATGGGAAAAGTATAATTTGAGGAACAGAGCAATTTTCTTCCACATTATCATTGTGTTAACCTCGTTCTCTCAAAAGTAGTTAATGTTTTAAAAAAAACATATTACTAACGACGAGATTGTCCGAAGTAACATAATTTATGTTTCGCCTTCAAATAGCTTATTGCTATAACCAGTTAACCCTTTCCCTCATACAACAATTCTGCAGCAGACGACTTTGAACTTTTTTTGTCAGAAAATCTCTATAATTGAATGGATAACCTATGACTAAAAGTGGAAAACATTGTGGCAAAAGGAGAAATTACTCTTGAACTAACTCGCCTTTACAGCACAAATAGTATTGTAAGTTGTATCCATTCACACTGTATATGGTACCTCAATTGGCAACATATTTTCAATTCAAATAATCTCATAGTGTTGAGGAACAAATTGTTATTACATTGGAGAAATAGGATTAAAAGTTATTGCCTCTCATACGATTTATTAGGGTATATGCTCTTCTTGACAAATGTTATAACAACTTACCTCCCTTTATCAAAATATGAAAATATGGTCCGGTAAATATCGTAAAACATGGTAGACTATTTGACATTGAAGGAATTTCTGTAATAACTCAACCTTTATAAGAAGTATAAACCAACGATAAAGAACAATAACAACCATATAAAGAAGAGATGGTTGTTTTTCCTTGGTTTTAATTTTGTTTCCTCAATTTAAATTCACAAAATATGTGTATATTTTTACATTAATTAAGGATAGATTAAACGTTACGAGAACTCTTAACCGTATTTTAATTATATCCTAAACATGCGGAAATAAAATCAAATGTAAATGATTGTGCTATTAGCTTCCTTATTGATGTAAATCGTGCATTGCATAACAATAGAAGAAATGCAACCGGCTCTTAATCCGACCTATTCCGAAAAGAAAATGGGGGGAAAAGAAACACTATATTTTAAGTAAATTTTTCTTCTGTTGTGATAATGCATTAGCTCTGCCTAATTTTCCCATTGTTTTTTTTTATGTCTTCTTCGTGGAGAAGTATAAGGGATTAGAATACTTCGTAGTAGCAGTTTTAACGGTTCAGAATAGTAATCAGAACTGCTGCTGTGCTGCTTTCTTGATATAAGTGTCGTACAGCTGTCCTTATGTATAAAACTATGAATAATATGGTACCATCATACGTGACAGATATGATACATTTATCAGAAAATAAAACCCATAAGCTGCTATCAATATCAAACAAGGATCTTGTTTTAAAAGATATACCTCGTATGGAATAATATTCCATGTGACATACGAGCATCGCTTAGCGTTAACTCTTTCAGCGCCAAAGGCCATATTGAGGTTTTTGCAAACAATACTGATTCAGGTGAGTCAGCTCGTAACGAGCTGTCTCACCTGAAATCAGCATTGTTTGCCTTTTAGTTATCAAAATAGTCCAAACTTTAATTACATGAGAAATGGAGACGCCCGATTTTGAACATGGAAGAGTCTACTTTAAACAATTTGGCACTGAAAGAGTTAAAACGTTTAAGCAAAAATATAAAAAATGTTTACTACAGTCTTGTGTATTACCTATTTAAATAATACATATTAAGTATATAAGCTGCTGAGTGTCTGTCCCGAAGTTTGATAACAAGTTAAATGTTATGTATGCGTGTCTGTATATATTTATATATGTATGTATGAGGATGTGTATGTATGAGGATGTGTATGTGTATGTAAGTATGGATGTATATATGTGTATGTATGTATGTATATGTGTGTATGTATGTATGTATGTATGTATGTATGTATGTATGTATGTAAGTATGTATGTATGTATGTATGTATGTATGTATGTATGTATGTATGTATGTATGTATGTATGTATGTATGTATGTATGTATGTATGTATGTATGTATGTATGTATGTATGTATGTATGTATGTATGTATGTATGTATGTATGTATGTATGTATGTATGTATGTATGTATGTATGTATGTATGTATGTATGTATGTATGTATGTATGTATGAATGTATGTATGTATGTATGTATGTATGTATGTATGTATGTATGTATGTATGTATAAGTGTTTATATGGGTGTACGTGTGTGTGTGCATGCATGAATATAGATATACATATAAGTTGAAGGCCATATGCTTGATAAGATTATTTTCTTTGTACATCAAAATACATCTTAATATGTAACCTTCATTAGATATAATAATCAATAACTTGTTTTTCATTCGGCTTCGAGTTATCGGCTTCGAGTTATCGACTCCCAGTTATCCAGAGTCCACAGTAGTCTCTGACCAATAGCATACTAGGGCCAGAATTGTACCTCTAAAATAGTTAATGACCTATGATATGTGAAGATCTAAAGTACTTACCGTTTTTAACGATTCCATCGTTTGGCATTTGTTGATACTGATCCATACTATCTTGACTATCATGGACGGTTTCATCTGTAGTAGATGTACATGCTGAAATAAAAAATAAAAAGTGATTTATCCTTCTTACATTTAAAACTTACATTCGCTCACAAGTGCACGAGTAGAGGCGGTGTAGAAGGATAGTAAAATCATCCGTGGCCGAGTGGAGGCGGGGGTCGAAGGATAGTAAAATCCCTGGCCGAATGGAGGCGGGGTCGGAGGATAGTAACATCCGTGGACAAGTAGAGGCGGGGTCGGAGGATAGTAATATCCGTGGACAAGTAGAGGCGGGGTCGAAGGATAGTAACATCCGTGGACAAGTAGAGGCGGGGTCGGAGGATAGTAACATCCGTGGACAAGTAGAGGCGGGGTCGGAGGATAGTAACATCCGTGGACAAGTAGAGGCGGGTTCGAAGGAAAGTAAAGTCCGTGGCCAAATGGAGGCGGGGTCGAAGGATAGTAAAATCCGTGGACACGTAGAGGCGGGGTCAAAGGATAGTAACATCCGTGGCCGAGTGGAGGCGGGGTCTGAGGATAGTAACATCCGTGGACAAGTAGAGGCGGGGTCGGAGAATAGTAACATCCGTGGACAAGTAGAGGCGGGGTCGGAGAATAGTAACATCCGTGGACAAGTAGAGGCGGGGTCGGAGGATAGTAACATCCGTGGACAAGTAGAGGCGGGGTCGAAGGATAGTAACATCCGTGGCCAAATGGAGGCGGGATCTGAGGATAGTAACATCCGTGGACAAGTAGAGGTGGGGTCGAAGGATAGTAAAATACGTGGCCGAGTAGAGGCGGGGTCTGAGGATAGTAACATCCGTGGCCGAGTGGAGGCGGGGTTCGAAGGATAGTAACATCCGTGGACAAGTAGAGGCGGGGTCGGAGGATAGTAAAGTCCGTGGCCGAATGGAGGCGGGGTCGGAAGATAGTAACATTCGTGGACAAGTAGAGGCGGGGTTGGAGGATAGTAACATTCGTGGACAAGTAGAGGCGGGGTCGAAGGATAGTAACATCCGTGGACAAGTAGAGGCGGGGTCGGAGGATAGTAACATCCGTGGACAAGTAGAGGCGGGTTCGGAGGATAGTAACATCCGTGGACAAGTAGAGGCGGGGTCGAAGGATAGTAAAATCCGTGGCCGAGTGGAGGCGGGGTTCGAAGGATAATAAAATCCGTGGCCGAGTGGAGGAAGGGTCGGAGGATAGTAAAATCCGTGGCCGAGTGGAGGCGGGGTTCGAAGGATAGTAAAATCCGTGGCCGAGTGGAGGAAGGGTCGGAGGATAGTAAAATCCGTGGCCGAATGGAGGAAGGGTTCGAAGGATAGTAAAATCCGTGGACAAGTAGAGGCGGGGTTGAAGGATAGTAACATCCGTGGACATGTAGAGGCGAGGTCGAAGGATAGTAAAGTCCGTGGCCGAATGGAGGCGGGGTCGGAGGATAGTAACATCCGTGGACAAGTAGAGGCGGGGTCGGAGGATAGTAACATCCGTGGACAAGTAGAGGCGGGGTCGGAGGATAGTAACATCCGTGGACAAGTAGAGGCGGGTTCGGAGGATAGTAACATCCGCGGACAAGTAGAGGCGGGGTCGAAGGATAGTAACATCCGTGGACAAGTAGAGGCGGGGTCGGAGGATAGTAAAATCCGTGGACAAGTAGAGGCGGGTTCGGAGGATAGTAACATCCGTGGACAAGTAGAGGCGGGGTCGGAGGATAGTAAAATCCGTGGACAAGTAGAGGCGGGGTCGGAGGATAGTAACATCCGTGGACAAGTAGAGGCGGGGTCGAAGGATAGTAACATCCGTGGCCGAGTGGAGGAAGGGTCGGAGGATAGTAAAATCCGTGGCCGAGTAGAGGCGGGGTCGAATGATAGTAGTTTGGTGGTTTGCCCATGAACAAGACACATGTGAGCTCGTCTATGGTAAAAAAGGTACAAGTTTACTTTAGTGAAAATTGTAGATTCATATCAGACTGTCCATCTAAACAGTCTGATCAAGATTTATACTGTTCATATAATAATACTAACACACGCTTGTTAGAAGCGTTTTTTTTTTAACTTGTATAGATTCGGATAAGACGGAGTAGATGTACAGGCCGATCTGGACATAGACTGTGCACAAAAGCATGTATGCCTTTAACCAATGACGGGTTCATTTACTAATACAGGTTAGTCCCGATCGATATGAGCCAGGGCATGCGAAAACGGGTACACGTTGGCATGTGTGAACAGTGTAGGTTAAGATCACACTGCATATCTGATCTGCCTTAATATAACAGAAGTCCAGATAAGGAGAGGTTTACAGCTCTTTTTCCCGCAATACCTCTCTTATTATCGAACCAAACTCTATGTTGTAGGTACTCAAAATAATCGTCTCATTGAGACGATTCTTTTGAGTACCCACAACATAGGGTTAGCGGATAAAATAAGGATTTTGGAACATGCAAAACGCTCCTTATCTAGAGCTCTGATATAAATAATCTACACAAATTCACATTAGTTCCTAGCAAGCTTGTGTAAGTAATGTGTTATGATGGTGTAAGAGACGCAAGTCTTACAAACCAATTCTCTAAATACAATATGAGTGCCCTATTGTAGCCAATACTTTTTGGGTAAGTGAATGTATTGTTCAGCAAACTTACTTTACATCGTGGCTTTTTCTGGGTAAGTTACGAGTGCTATTGGTCCATATATCCCGACAGCCGCGAGTCACGGTCGAAATGTTAACCCCACAATTTGGCCATATCTCTATTTATATGTGTTTTTATGGTTGTTTCAATATTTTTAATATTGTCCATGTGTGTCAAAAACAAGAATAACTTGATGGTAAGGAATTGTTTAAATAAAGTGATTGTGGACGTTTAATTTTACAAGAATAACACTGATTTTTTTTCGATCATGTATTTGTATAGACAAAGATATGAATCTGAATCCTATAGGTACTACAGTAACACAAAAATTCACACGTTTCCAAACTCATCGCCAATCAGATACGTATTATCCTTCAGAGAAAGTTCTCAAGATCAAGTAACCCAATACCTACATGACTACTATATAGTACACCCGAGTTTTTAGAGGATCAAACATCGTCTGATTCTGTGAAATTATAATTGGAACAATTTTTGGAATGGTAGGAGAACTATAGACACGGTTCACCAATGTGTGTACTTTATGTCAAGATGCATTTAACACATGAAAACGAAATTCTTAGGATAATTTGGTACATGGTAAAAGTTGCTTTGGAAAGAGACGAATAATTTATCACGGTTTCAAAAATACGCATGCTGTAGAGGCCATCGTTATACCCTTTAATTAAACACCACAGTTAGCCCCATCATATTGATTACAAGTATAAAGTTGTATTAGACCGCTGTCGAGATTACAAAAAGTTATTGCATTTGTATTAATTGACTAAAGTACCCCGGGTACCACATTAATATAAGACGTACTAACCCTGACCCTTACCCTCAACATATTGTAAGCCGAATACCAGACTTGATTGAAAGGCATGTCAGGCGTACAGTACCTCGGGTACCAAACTATCGACTAAAAGCATTCTGAATTCACAAGCAAAGAGACACCCCACCTAACGCGCGATCCGTCTATATTATAAGTTAAAAAAGCGATGTACCTTCTCTTAATTTTGTAAGTTGTTGCAGCAGTATATCAGCTGCTTGTGCCGTGCCGGTACATCTTATAACACTCTCACGTGACATTTCGCAAAGTTCCCGCCCATTCACATCCGGAAAGTTGTCAACGTCGACTACGTCACCAAGGTTAAACTGGGTCACGATGTAATCCATCCATCTTTTGACATGCGTCATCGTCCATAGGGCGGGGTCTAGGAGAGAATGAAAGTCACGTGATTTGTGCGTTTGAGTGATTGAAATGATGTACTTTAGATCAATCTCATTAAAATCATCTCCTATTAACGCTACGCATAGGTCAGATCGTGTACTTTAGTCAGATTGTACTTTAGATCAATAGTTCAATGATTCAATGTGTTTCGTTTGGCAATTACACGTATTATTCTATAATATAAGTGTCCAAACATGGATATTATTGTGAGACGCATTTGTTCAAACCATTTGCATCTTCATAAAACAAGTTACATAATTAAGGTGAATTAAAGGTAATGTAGCATACTTACTTTGTGGTATTGACTTTCTTCTTCCAACAGAATCTTTAGTAACCGTTGAGTGAGACGATGTTCGAGAAACTGTGCTGGTTCCCGCATGAGTTTGAACCAGACTCGGTTGTTGGGTCTCGGCTTTCAAACTTCCCTGGTACCCGATATACGTGTACGAGGCTCCCGGATATGATTGCTCCTCATAACTGTGTAATTCCTCGAGATCTGAAGGACGGGGCAACATTGGGTCTGTCTGAGCCCTATTCGGGTCCTGATATAAGCGATTGACGTCATATTGCCGGTTGTATTCATAATACGATGGACAAGGATAATCCGTAAAATTCGCGTTGTTCGTATAAGTGTTCCACGACGCAGCACCAACAGGAGTAGTACTCGCGGAACTTGCCGGTGCTAATGACTGTGCGTATGTATATTCTGAGGGCTCTGGTTTTACATCATCAGATTGCGGGAGGCTTGAAATAAAGTTTGAGGCTTGGAAATCCTTTCTCGTTTGACCTTGACCTTGATTTAACTCATTATCAACATAACGCGATGTTTGAGCGATAACGCTTGTACCTTGAACCACGTGCTGACCGTAATATGGTGGATCGTGATAATTTGGGATATCCGAATGGGTCGGGGCTGTGACCGCCGGCTCCTGCGTTTGTTTTGTCTGTTCATACTCCTGTATGTCCTCGTTAATGAACTGCCTTGCATCATCCGCAATGGTGTGCGACGATTGTGCTGTCAACACAGGTGAATTAGATTCCGTTTTATAGTGATCTACATTTTGTTCCGTGTGTCCATTTGAAGCATTTTTTACACAGTGGGGACCTGATATCGGCGCCCCACTCTTTATGCAGTTATGCAATACACTTTGCTCGTTTTCTTTCCTGTTGATATGAACACCTGACACGTCCCATTGATTGTCCGATGTAGTTATGGATGTCGCCTTACAGACATCTGTAGGGTTATCATTGAGAACAACATCGCCAGTGTCTGGGGATTTCTGTTTAAACGAATGATGTGTTCTTTGACCTAAGCTATGTGTTTGTAACTGAGTACTTGGTTCGATGTCTGAACTTTTACAATTCCCATGTGGTTGACTGAATGACGCAGACGTTTCGGTCAAATCAGTTATTTCCGCTATGCTTTTACTTGTGATGGTACCTTTAGATATTGTTTCTGTATGATTAGACGTCCGCTGAAAATAAAACAAAGCAAAATGATCATTTGAGCCCGTCACTGCTAAAAAAAAAAGTACAAGTCGTCTTTTCTGAACAGTGTATATTCAGATCAGCCTGTATATCTGCGCTGTTTTTATCATAATCTACACACATTGACAGAATGGTATTACAACTGAAGGAAGTTATATGTGTACAGTGTAAATCATTATCAGAATGCACATACTGATCTCGATCCGCACTGTTCACAAAAGCCAACATGTACACTATACCTTTCGCATGGACAAAATTAATGGTCATACTGTTCCATCATGATCGGAATTAAGAAGTGATCGAATCCCATTAAAACAAGAGAAAAATACTTTGTTTTTCTATTGGATCTGACGATACCGCATAACAGGTCTCGAATTGACCCTAAACACGTCTCGAATTGACCCTTAACACGTCATGAATTGACCCTTAACACGTCTCGAATTGATCCTTAACACGTCTCGAATTGATCCTTAACAGGTATCGAATTGACCCATAACACGTCTCGAATTGACCCTTAACACGTCATGATTTGACCCTTAACACGTCTCGAATTGACCCTTAACACGTCATGAATTGACCTTTAACACGTCTCGAATTGACCCTTAACACGTCTCGAATTGATCCTTAACACGTCTCGAATTGACCCTTAACACGTCATGAATTGACCCTTAACACGTCTCGAATTGACCCTAAACAAGTCTCGAATTGACCCTTAACACGTCATGAATTGACCCTTAACACGTCTCGAATTGACCCTTACCACGGCATGAATTGACCCTTAAGACGTCTCGAATTGACCCTTAACACGTCATGAATTGACCCTTAACTCGTCTCGAATTGACCCCTAACACGTCATGAATTGACCCTTAAGACGTCTCGAATTGACCCTTAACACGTCATGAATAGACCCTTAACACGTCTCGAATTGACCCTTAACACGTCATGAATTGACCCTTAACACGTCTCGAATTGACCCTTAACACGTCTCGAATTGATCCTTAACACGTCTCGAATTGACCCTTAACACGTATCGAATTGACCCTTAACAGGTATCGAATTGACCCTTAACACGTCTCGAATTGACCCTTAACACATCTCGAATTGACCCTTAACACTTTAATATTAATGAGCAAGTATGTGGGGCTTTCTGTCCAATAAAATCGCACGTTACAACCAACTGTACTATACAATCGGAACACTCGATAACCACCGCTTCTCTTTCAAGATTATTTATATGGGTTATCTCCCCTGTTTTATATATATCGACTTTGTTGTGAACGACGATATCTTCTTCTGATAAAATACAAAATCTTGTAAATCGCGTGGTGTATTCAACGGTCATTCTGAGACGACCTGCTAAAGACATTCTTCAGATCTATATATGAGCGAGCGAAGTTTAGGTTCTGAGAGTGATCATGACCGTTGCTAAGGGAGTGCAATTATTCCGCATAATGAACGTGCTCAGATCGGAATAATGTTTTAAACTTATACCAACATGATATTCAGATTGATTGCTTCTATTTCCCTTTGTATATGTGTAGCATCATCTATTTTGTTTTATCTTTCAATAAACCGTTGAAAGTAAGCCATAGACAGGTTTTAGTTTTCAAACAGCCCTTAGTAGAATGATTCAAACAAAACTGGCATATACAAATCAACCTTTCTGACCGTTGCTAAACACATAAAGACATCTATTAATTAAGATAAAATTTAAGTATGGAATGGATCAACGTTGTATTGTTGCAAAAATCCCTAAAACAGTGTTTTCGACTTTCCATTTAAGAAATTTGAATTTGATGTAATTGACTATGGTGTCCTTCGAGAGGAGGTCTGTAATTTTTACTTTAACTGTTTTTGTTTACCAATACATAACTAAATGAGTAGTCATTTACGCATCAGCTTTGTCAGATTTGTTCTGAAATAATTCCTAATAAAAGGATTACTGTAAGATCATCACAATCAGTATGGATTCACAATGAATTAAACTTTCAATGCGTGAACTAGTGTAGTAATCTGCCCCTACAATTACATTAAAGGGTCAGGCAATCACCAATAATTGCGGCACCGTTTGGATATGGCAAGTAAATGCTGTAGAAACAACCTTTTAGTGGACCAACTAGTTTAGCCTTTCAAACTCCAAAAGTAATGTTGCTTCATTATTACATCAAGTTGTATTGGACCGCTATGCAGTATTTGGAAATCAATTCATTGTTGTATTTACACTAACTAAGTATATATGCGGTAGCTATATAACAGGGGATGTGAGCCATTTAGAAGCCTTAGTTTGGTTCATGCCAGATGTATTAATTTACTATAGTACTCCGTGGACAAGACTTTTCACAAACGTCCCTATAATAAGGCTGGACAAACTGGAATGGTAAATAACTCGCACTACTATAGCATCCGATTTACTATCTTCTTCTGATCAAATACAAAATCTTGTAAATCGCGTGTTGTATTCAAACCGTATTTATGAAAACGAGAGAGAAAGGTTTTAAAAGTGAATATCCGGTTTGTTACAAATATTTGGAACGGATACACATCATTTGTCCTTAACCCTTTCCCTCATATAGACGCTTTCTGACGCTTCTGAAGCAGACGGTTTTTGAAAACATAGTGACAAAAGAAAAAATTGCTCAAGACGAGAAATTTCTCCTTTTGCCACAATGTTTTCCACTTTTAGTCATAGGTTATCCACTCAAATATAGAGATTTTCTATTTTTTAACAAAATATCTTCAAAGTCGTCTGCTGCAGAATTGTCATATGAGGGAAAGGGTTAACCCTTTCTCAAAGGTAGACGTATGTTGACGCATCTACAGCTGACGCTTTGATATTTGTAATGAGCAAAATTTCTAAACTTGCCAAATTGTATTCAACTCTTTTGTTATACATGTATATGTTGCATATCATAGGTAACTAGGGACATTACTACCAAAATAGTTAATTATTTTCCTTCGTGACTGTGTAAATGTAATTGTATTATGGATAATAAAACGTTGAACTTGAACTTCACGTCGTTGAATGATTTACTTGGTGGTCCGTGGGCTCATACCATTTGTAAACGTAGATGTTTTGACCTTTGGATTGTTCTAACGTAACACTTTTCGTCTGAAATGTTTCAAATGCATCATCAACTGAATACTGAGCATAACTATGCTCTAAGAATAAGCGACGGTTGTTTCAGTAAACTCAAAGCAGATTAAAAACGTCAACAATATGTTTTACACGTACAACTTGAAGTGCAGAATATTTGGGATAAAATCACAATGAAAATTTCGTGTTGTTCAGGATAGAAATAATAATAAACTAGTGGTTATGCATTCTGATATCGCTATTCTACAAGTAGTATATACTGACCGAATGCAGACTGTCTGCATGCTTGCGTCGGGAATGTCGAAACGGGTAGTTTAATACCCGGCATTAATAGTGATATGCGTCAACAGTTAGTCGTCTAGTTAGACCAACTGGCAACTTTCGCTTTCAACCATGTTCAGTCAATCCATACGAAACTATTGCCAGACAAGCCCAGAGTCTCCGTGTAAAGCATCTGAATAGGTGCATGACAGTTGCAATACTGTTTCACAGGTTGGTTTATAGCGATTCAGGGATAATTTATCAAAACAGATATTTCAAATTCCATGTCTTTCCATCGAACAGTAGCGAATTATAAGCGTGTCAATTTAACAACCGTGCCTCCTTATTTGTTATGAGCACCAAGCAACCCGAGAATCGGAAACAATCGGTCCCTATATATCGACGACCTTTGAAGGCATCAACACTCGCAAGATAGTACAAGACAATCTCGTTTTATTGTCATATAATCTATTGTTTCACTTTCGACCAAATGTTCTGAGTGTATTTATTGGAGGAGGGTTCAACCATAAAAGAAATGCTTGTCATGGAGTGATTTTTAGCTCCACTGGCTAAAAGCCAGTCCAGCTTATGTCATGGCGAATTGTCCATCGTGCGTGCGTCCGTGTGTGCATGCGTCAACATCTTCTCCTCTGTAACCAGTGTCAATTCGGATAAAACTTCACAGGAATCATCCTCTCAATGTCCTCTCCAAAATTCCGTCAAACTTATGGATCCATGCTGAATATTGTTTTCCATGGAAACCAAAGGATATTTTTTTTTAATTCTCCTTCCAAAGCGGTTGGCAGATTTTCAAATAATTTTGTAGAAATGTTACTTGGTCAGATCTATCAGATTCCTTCAAGCCATGGTTAATGGTCTTAAACATGGCCGCCAGGGAAATGGGCTTTTTTGCGTTATATATGGCTATAGCGAAAACTTAAAAAATCGTTTTCTCCAAAGGTATCAGACCAATTTCCAAACAATTTTGCAGGTATGTTCTTTGGGTGACCTTCTATCAGATTCCTCCAAGCGCCATGTCGGTTGGTCGAAAAACATGACCGCCAGGGGCTAGTCTGTTTTGTCTTATATGGCTATAGAGATTTTGCCTAATAGAGAGGAGCGATACTGTCCCTCTTGGTCCTCTTGTTTTTTACCGTTTTCCTAGCATGGTTCTTACGTTTTGAAAACAATGGAGGATACAATTGGAGAAACAATCATAAAACAGAGATTAAATCATTGTGGGGGGAAAAGGAAGCGGCAATTTCTCATTTAGAGCAGATAATCCTGTGTTTAAATTGTTTTCAAAATGGGTCCTTTGTAAAGGATCGGAGTGTCACCTTTATGAGAGTAAGTGCGAAACTTAAGAGGTACCCTCGAGAATAAATATAGAATTAGGACAAAACATTTTCTTTGTGGTGAGTAATGGGTGTATACATCAGTTTTTGGATTTCATTTGCTCAAGAAGTCTATTAGCGAATGCCAATGCCTCTCATGTCAGGCCTGATATATCGAGGGCTTGGCGTGAAACGATTGTAACTCAAATTGGTATTTTTTTACCAAGGTTAATTACCTCGCCATAACGTCTTTATAAGCGTCAAATCATTTTTCTTGGTAAACAATGGAAATGTAGGTGCCATTGCTCGTTTTGAGCAATGGCACCTAAATTTGCATTGTTTACAAAAGGGTAAAAATTGCCACCAATCCAGGGTTTTCAAAATAGGTTTTGAGTTACAACCGTTTCACGCCAAGCCCTCGATATATTCACCAGCAAATCACATATAAACTTATAAACGGTAAAATGGTTACTTTTACTGCTTTCTAAATCTACGAACTTGTAAATAAAAATACAAGATTGTTCAACCTTGTTTTGCTAAGGTACGACTTTATCCACAAGATTTTGTCATTTGGGCCGATAATAACGGGCAAATAGCGTAAACGTATTTATTATATTTATTTATGTATATATCTAGGTATTAGTTTATTTTCTTATATGCATGGTAAAATCAAAATTCGTTTGCTTTTCTCTTTAAAAACAATTTAAAACGAAGTAAGTCGAAACCCGATGGGATAATGAGCATTAACATGCATTTAAGATAGGTTTGATGAAATCAAATAGCACCCATATTTAGATCGACAGGAAACTAGTTAGCAGCCGATAGTAAGCAAATTGATAAACATGAAGAAGGAAAGGAACATTATATGAATCTAAGAATATGTCTTGCGAACAATGAAGACTCTGGGTGTTCTACTCATTGTTCACAAAAACTAACTCTGTATTTGTTGTGCTTGTAACGTGAATGAATGTAATTGTACTCATTGTTTATATTCGTATATATTCATAAACGCGTCTGCACATGTGCCGGGCTTCATAAGTACATTTATCTTAACATGTATTGATGTATAAGTGCTTTTCAATGAACTTTACGAAGTGAATGATGTTTGTGTAAATGTGTTAAATATTCAATGTTTGTCACTTTTTGTTCAATGTTCGCTTAAAGTGAATAATTTGTCTTTTTTCCTTTTAAAAAATAATATTGGATCAGGTTATAAGACAGCTATATAAAAGTCACCCCCTCCACCTCTGAACAACAGTTTTGACTGTTAAACAAATACCCATTAAATGACTGTATATACTGTTGTCCAGAGATGGAGACGACATTGCCTCCGTAGTACTGTAAGAATACTCTGTGATTACTTTGAAAACAGCTTTGCAAAATATATGAAAATATTTTTATGTAACTCAAAATTTAAGACTTGAATAGAGTTGAAAAATGGTGGCAAAACAAATAAATTGCTCAGTTTTGACATATGATATTAAACGAAAAAGTTGCTGTTGTTGTTTGGAAAGTGTGACCTAAATACTGTGAGACATTCCCGTTACATTACTTGCTGTTAACACTTTCCCTCATACGACAATTCTGCAGCAGACGACTTTGAACGTATTGTGTCAAAACATAGAAAATCTCTATAATTGAATGGATAACCTATGACTAAAAGTGGAAAACATTGTGGCTAAAGGAGAAATTGCACGTTTTGTGCAATTTCTTCTTTTGTCACTATGTTTTCAAAAACCCGTCTGCTGCAGAGGCGTCCGAAAGCGTTTATATGAGGGAAAGGGTTAACAGCTGCGTGACGCACCAACCAACCTAAACTGAATACGAGCTATATATATTTTACAACAGATGGCTTTTACAATGGTATGTCAGGTAAAGGCTTAACCCTTTTCCACATGACACAAATACGCAACAGGCGACTTTTGAATACATACACGTACAACTATGGAAAATCTCTTTGAATAAAAGTATGATTATTGAATAGAGTTGAAAACATTGTGGCAAATGGAGAAATTGCTCATGATGAGCATTTGTCTCCATTTGCCATAATGTTTTCAAAAGTCATCTGATGCGGAGGCGTCTAAAGGCGTCTGTATGTGGGAAAGGGTTAAAAGCATGAGTGTTCTCTCATAAATTCGGATTCATTAAAACGTCCTGCGCATCCACTATTTGTCTGACATTTATTTCAACTGTTTGGTGATTTTTTGCGAAAAGTAACGGCCCTGATCCATCTGGATTGCCAGGTTGACCTGCAACTGTCGCAATAGGCTAAGATTAATTTTCCTTGAGTGCACCTCATATGGAGTTATAGTTGTCTAGAAGTAATAATACCGTAAAACGGAAAACAGGATTGGTCGTCAACACTCTATTCATTTAGTTTTACTTTTGACCTACTACAATAGATTTATTGTCGTCTGTGTTAAAAAGTTATGATAAGATAAATACATATTTTTTAAAAAGTACTTGGTGCGTACTGTTTTAATACAGAGTTGAAATCATTGTGGAATAATAAACAATTCTCAAAACGATAAATATGTCCGTTTGTCTACACTTATTTCTAATAATGCCGTTCGCTACAAAGACATGTGGTCTGTTTTAATGGTAAGGGTTAACTTGTGATGGCAGATAATACAGCTGTAACACAAGTAGCTATAATTGTTTCTCACACATTAAAGATATGTAATAATCAGTTTCCGTTCAGACATTTTCTTCTAAAATTAAATTTTAATTTCAAATGTTCCGCACTGTACCAGCTTTAGATATTGGAACAATCATCTTCATGATATATATTTCATCAATATAAGAGGGCAGACGACTTTGAAAAGTCTTTGTAAATAAAAGAACGAGCATTGGATAACGTTGAAAACATCTTGGCAAAAGGAAGAATTACTAATTTTAAGCAATTTCTCCTTTTGCCAGAATGTTTCCCGAAGTTGTATGCTGCAGGTGCTTCTATATGTTGGAACACTCTTGTATTATTATTAATAAACTTTATGTAAAATATCTTCTGGGTGTCCATCAAAGAGAGTCCACTTCTACTTTGCTAACAACCTTTCACACATTTTCAATAAGCTTGATTGCATAGCTTGGATTTGGAAGCTATTAAAATGTTACAATATTTTGTTGAATTCAGAGAATCGCATTCATTATGAATATTTCAAAACGCCTTTTATAAATCCAGGATAAAATTCGAAAATACAGATCATCGATCAGTTGGACGTGTCACCACGTTGCGTAATAACAGCAGATCGAGGGCTTGGCGTGAAACGGTTGTAACTAAAATTGGTAATTTGTTACCAATGTTAATCACTTCGCCATAAAGTATTTATAAGCGTTAAATCATTTTTCTTGGTAAACAATGGAAATGTAGGTGTCATTGCTCGTTTTGAGCAATGGCACCTAAATTTGCATTGTTTACAAAAGGGTCAAAATTGCCCCTAAACCAGGGTTTTCAAAATAGGATTTAAGTTACAACTGTTTCTCGCCAAGCCCTCGAGGTGCGGATCGACGTCGTTTAGTTTGTAATATATATGATTCTATATAGAGGATATTTCATGAGTGTTTATTTATTATCACTTTTATTAAACGAGTTTACTAAGATGACATGCCGCGAGCCCTACCGAGCGTCATATTCAGCTTAGTTAACGTGTTTATTAAAAGGGATAATAAATAAACAGGAAAGAGATATTCTATTTATCACATAAAGTGATTAATGAGGCGTATTTCGAAATAAATTTACAGAAAATTTGCCGTTTTTTGCGCCAAAGTGACTAACATTATGACGTCAACCGCTAATGTGACGTCATTTACATCGTTTGGTTTCGGCGTTGTAACAAAGACTTAAGCGTAAAACAGGAAACCAAACTAGATGTGTATGATATTTATGTAATGGGACTTTGACACTCCCAGAGAGGGCTTTATGTGATAAATGTATATATCAACTCCAGCTGTTCGGTAAGGGTCTGTGTCAGTTGCTGACAGTAATGAGTGCGATACTTTCCGGCATAAAGACGGCAATATAGCTGGTCCTACAACCCTACACTTGGACTTAGATCTAGATACACAATGGACCATTGAAATCACTTTAGATTCCAATACCGAACGAAGTTTGTGTACATTCTGCAGAGTGATGTATTGCACTACTATCTTACTTGTACATAGGTTATGTTTTATTGTCCTTTTTACGCCGATTTCAACACTATAACAATAACCTTAACATTACTTCCAGAATTTTATCCTGACACATATCGAGGGCTTGGCGGGAAACAGTTGTAACTAAAATTTGTATTTTTTTTACCAGCGATAATCACCTCGCCATAAAGTCTTTATAAGCCTTAAATCCTTTTTCTTGGTAAACAATGGAACTTTAGGTGCCATTGCTCGTTCTGAGCAATGGCACCTAAATTTCCATTGTTTTACAAAGGGGTCAAAATTGCCCCTAAGCCAGGGTTTTCAAAATAGGTTTTTAGTTACAACCGTTTCACGCCAAGCCCTCGATATGCATCTGACGTAATACACGTAACGCTATCCCCGTAGCGCTGAGCTTAGAACTATGACTACCATTGTTATAGTATGTGTGATATGACCTCACTTGTGATCTAACCCAGGTCTCCCACGTACAGGGAGGTCGCTCTAATCAGTACTACACAGATCGAGGGATTGGCGTGAAACGGTTGTAACTAAAATTGGTATTTTGTTACCAAGGTTAATCACCTCGCCATAAATTTTTTAAAAGCGTTAAATCATTTTTCTTGGTAAACAATGGAAATGTAGGTGCCATTGCTCGTTCTGAGCAATTGCACCTCAATTTCCATTGTTTTTACAAAGGGGTCAAAATTGCCCCTAAACCAGGGTTTTCAAAATAGGTTTTTAGTTACAACCGTTTCACGCCAAGCCCTGGAGATAGTAAAACATTCGTGCAAGTCGAAGACAGTCAACACAGAATTTATTGTTACACCAAAAACAATTTTGATATTAGGCTGTTTTAATGCAAAAATGTTATATAAGTTGGCCATATGTGCAAGTTGTGCAGGTTCAGATCATCGTATGCATCTGACCCATCTTATCAGAACCTAAACAAGTTGAAGAGAACTTTCTAATAAATCTTATGTAAGTAATAAAGTAGATCTAGATATACACGATTCACAAAAGCCAAGTTGTTTTAGTTTTATTTCCCATGGAGCGACACATATCAACTTGGTATAACGGGAGACAATCAAAATCCCCTCAGTCAAAATCCCCTCACCCTGAAAATGATAGGGTAGTCAAAATCCCCTCGACCAAAATGTTAGGGTAGTCAAAATCCCCACGACCAAAATATTAGGGTAGTCAAAATCCCCTCGATGGGATTAGCAGGGTAATCATAATGTATGGCATTAGGAAACATCCAAGGTGTCTAAGGCTAAAATAACATTGCACTAAAAAGACAAATAACATAGTAAGTAATTTAATCATTTTAATATATATTCAGCACACAGTTTCTAGGACATTTTATATTTTCACAGTTTAACTAACCACTTTCTACCATATTTAGACACTTATGTGTTTATCTTATTTTTAAGTTGTCCAATCACTGACAAGAATTCCTCAATGGACTTATCTCCACGTACATATTGAAGGCAAAGATCTTTCAGCCGTTGTTGGTGTGTCTTTGTTGCCTTCTTTACACGTTTCTGTTCGGTTCACCACGGTCACACCGCAGAACATCAGCTTCCACCATAGACGCATATTTGCCAATACACGAAATAACTTAAATATTAAAGTAATTATCTAAGGCAGTATGCAATCAATCACATTCTTTTTAAGGGAATTAACATGTAATTAACGGGTAATTATTGACTGATCACTAAGATGAATGTAAAAGGAAATGTCTGTTTCTTATTATAGTTAAAAATAAAATAGAAATGATGTACTATATTTAAATTTACATTTACAAGAGAATATATGATCTTAGATTGAGCGGATTATGAATACCCATCGAGGGGATTTTGACTACCCTATCATTTTGGTCGAGGGGATTTTGACTACTATGCCATTTTCAGAGTAAGGGGATTTTGACTGAGGGGATTTTGACATACACTCGGTATAACAGTTACTGTCAAAAAGAAAGAAATTAGAAGTGATGGTCTTACCACACTTGGTAAAAGTAAATAGAGATGGAAAGTTTTATTTTGGATATCAGAATATTAATTGCAAAAGTAGATGATATACGTTTTACATAAGACATTGTATTTGACAATAAAGCCAGGCCAACCTAACTATCAATTAACGCATAATACCGAAATGTATACGTTAGATTTCTCTTTGTTTACAATCAATTAAATTGAATTCGATATATTCGGCATAGTAATTTTTTGAATTTATATGAAATATAAAACTTGCTTCTATCTTCCATTGTGAACCTTATTTCTGTATATATCTTCTTTTTTTTCTTTCTTTTTTTTTTTGTATTATGGTATTATTTTCAGTAGTATACATTGTGTTGCCCTCTGATCACGATGTAGGATATATTGCATAACAGTCATGTATGTATTATGTACATATTCAGCATCTGGATAAAATATTGTATTGTATTGGCAAATATAAATTACAAAGGTGACAACTATGGGAAAGGAGACAATGATGATGAAGAAGAAGAAACCTTTTATGAGAAACTACAACAGCATATTGAATACTCACATATACAACCACGACATATTCATGGCAACGGGAGATGTATGCATATATCGGATCAAAGTATAAAGGTTGGAATAAGACAATGGGAAATAAAGAATCTGTGAGATTATTAAAAGTATAGCAATATTAGAGATATTGCGCATTATCCCTTGCCCATCTATAGACGCATTTTGACGCATCTGCAACAGACGACTTTTAAAAACATCGTGACAAAAGGAGAAATTGCTCAAAATGAGCAATTTCTCCTTTTGCCACAATGTTTTCAACTTTGTTCAGTATTTATACCTACAATTAATGAGATTTCCATAGTTTTGACTTTTTTTCAAAGTCGTCTGCTGCAGATTTGCTGTGTGTGGGAAAGGGTTAAATGATGATAATGATTATCAATTTTGAACAATTATCGGATTTGAATAGGGTGAGGGGGCAGAAGGGGTTTTAACGTAGGCAACCGTAATAACCACTTATACTCATTCATATCCCACATTCATCAAATTATTGGGGGGGGGGGGGGGGGGGGGGGGCAGAAGGGGGTTTAACGTAGGCAAAGTAACATATTATATTCAATGGCCCGAAAAGTCTTAAAGTTTGGTATATATATATTACATGTAAACGTATACTGGCAAAAGGAAATGTGTCACTGGTCCGAACCAAACGTTAATGGCCAGGGATTATAGGACCACTGCTAGTTTCGTCGTAAGCAAAACAATGGAAAATGTATATGAACGAAAGGGGAATTATTTAATAAAGTTTAACCAATGGAAACAATGTTTGGGGATGGGGTGGTAAGGGGTGTAAAATAATTCAACAATTAATAAATAAAGATTGAAACGATGTTGTCAAAAATAAAATAAGATGCTCAGTATGAGAGCAATGCCTCCTTTCGCCGCAAAGTTTAAAAAAAAACCGTCGTTTTCTGAAGATGTATGAATTGTCGTCAGCATGAAGGAAAGTGGTAAATGTACCGATGGCGAGGGGATAAAGGGTTTGTTTAATCCTTTATGTCCGCATTCAGACGGAACTTAATGTATCATTGTTTTAGAAAATCACACATAACCCTTTTTTCTATGTTTTGAAATTTAACAAATGTCCGTGATCAATTAAAAACAAAGATATATCTTAACATACGTATAAACTTATATTAGACTACATCGATTACTTTTCAAGGGTCTATCCTCAGGACACTTTAGTGTCCCTGGTATATGTGAAGCGTTGCAGTTTCAAATGCAAATTCGTCCAACTAGTATGAAGTAGAATAAACACATTGTCTTCATATTTTCTATTTGTTACAAGTTGTAAAATTATTAATTAAATGAAGGTTAAAATGATTTTCTATGTTTTTAAGTATTATAATTATTATTATAATTATTATTTTTATTATTATTATTATTATTATTATTATTATTATTATTAATACAACATGTTTTATCACCATGTTCATCAGCAACAGCAGCACTGTTATCATCACCATCATACTTACCTCTGTTATTATTATTATCTATGGCAAGTCATTTTACTTTTTATTCGTTTGAGAGAGGTATCTCTACATTTGAGAGATATCTTGCTTTTTAGAAGATATCTCTTAATTACAGATATATAACTGTAAGATAGAAATGTATCTACTTATCTTACATAGATATCTCGCTAACTTAGATAGATATCTACCTATCTTAAATATATATATCTCTATCTTACAGAGATATTTTTCTGTCTTTAAATGTTATCTCTAAATTGTACAGATATATCTCTTCATTGAAGAAAACATGCTCCTTTAAAGAGATATCTCTTTAACTTAGAGATATTTCTCTCCAACGTAGAGTTATATCGCCTTAAGCACGTTAACAAGATATATTTCTAAATTAGAAAGATATCTCTGAAGCATAATCAAAGTGAGATAGATATCTCTCTAAGTTGAAGAGAAATATCTCGAATTTAAAGAGATATCTCTCTTATTTACAGAAAACGGCTTACCATAAGTATTACCATTATAACTAGAAGCACATGTAGTCGTATTTTTGTTTAATGTATTATTTATTTATTTATTTTAAAACTAAATTATGTTATCCCTTAATGGCCTAACAGACAATCTAGCATTTATGATATTGTTCGGGTTTTTTAAAAGATAAAGATGTTTGCAAAAAAGAAAACACTCATACAATCTTTCAAAATAATGATATAATCATAGTGAAAATAAGGGCATACGCTTTTGGGAGAGAGATCAACTGTGAAAAAGGCAGAACTTTTTAATAACGAGTATTTTTTTTCTCCTTTTTACACAACATTTTGAACACGATTCGTAGTATACGTGTTCCAGATGAACTAATTTAGAATAAGTATCATATTTAGAGATTTTAAGGGTTGAGATCCCTAAAATGTCACTGTTATGCTCCTAATGGTATATCCATTCAAACATAAGTTTTGTTCTGATAGCTTATATTCCATTGACACTTCAATGTTAGGGTTAAACAGTCTTAAGACAGTCAAAAAACAATGTCGTCTATGATATTCTATATTGTAACTTACATTGTTTTTATAATTTGAATTATTAAGTCTCACATGGGACTGTCCACACACATGTATAGCAGCCTGCACTGTTTTCTATAATATCCTAAATTGTAAATTACATTGTATTTATAAATGGAAATTACTTAGTCACAGCACTTAGTCTAAAAACATGCAAAGGAGGCGGCTTGGCGTGAAACGGTCGTAACTAATATTGGCATTTTTTTTTTTTTACCAAGGTTAATCACCTTGCCATAAAGTATTTATAAACGTTAAATCATTTTTCTTGGTAAACAATGGAAATTTAGGTGCCATTGCTCGTTCTGAGCAATGGCACCTAAATTTGAATTGTTTACAAAGGGGTCAAAATTGCCCCTAAACCAGGGTTGTCAATATAGGTTTTTTAGATACAACCGTACATAATACATAAATGACAGCTATGCAATAAATCATACGTCGTGATCAGAGCGCAATACAATGCATAATACTGAAAACAATACCACAGAGAAAGTGAAAATAATAGGGAAAAAAAGAGATATACAGAAATAAGCTCTCGGTGTACATGTTACATGCAACTGACAAATACTAACAGTGGACCTCCAGTTGTTTTACGCCAATAAATACCGTTATGAAGATGATATAATACCCCCGAACCCGTCGGGGATCATTTCCATCAGACATGAAACCTATTATGCGAGCTGCGTCTAGAGGTTCACATGGAAGATTTGGCTGATACAGACATTGATGATGAAACAAAAACTCTACTTCGTAGTGACGCTCATTGATTTATTCATACAAAGAGCTAAAAAACTATCATGATTCCTGTATTCAGGAATGCCAAGCATTTTTGCTTTCACTAAATGATGATACACGGAAAAGACCACAAAAAAAACTTTGTATATAATTACATATGTTTAAAAGGAATAAATAAATAAAACAAATAAATAAATAAATAAATAAATAAAAATCAATCAATAAATAAAATGAATATATAAATAAATATTATTATTAATAGTAGTAGTAGTAGAAGTAGAAGTAGAAGTAGTAGTAGTAGTAGTAGTAGTAGTAGTAGTAGTAGTAGTAGTAGTAGTAGTAGTAGTAGTAGTAGTAGTAGTAGTAATAGTATCAGTAGTAGTAGTAGTAGTAGTAGTAATAGTATCAGTAGTAGTAGTAGTAGTAGTAGTAGTAGTAGTAGTAGTAGTAGTAGTAGTAGTAGTATTGCATGCCGAAGCCTCGTTGATTTGTGGAGGATTCAAATTGACAATTGTTATGTTGTTAAGAAACTTACATATGTTAAAGTATGTCATCAATATAAAAATGCATCCGATTTCCTTTGTAATTGTTATTAAAATGAGTTGTTACCGGTTTAGACGAACTCGGGAAATCATCCATTTATTACCGACATATTATAGTGTTGATGTTCAATGTTCCATTTCCTAAACGGTAAAAGTCTTGTCCGAATTGCTTCCAGGTCGCTCTTACAAAAACCGGCAATGGGAAATGACGGCTTAAGTGCAAAACATTGTATTTTTCCTGTTTCGCAGCTCTGTCGGCCACATGACTAATTGTGTGTGACGACGGTTGTTATCTCTGTATCATACAAAAACTTAACATGCAAAGACTTAGAAAAAATGATCTCACCGTGTCTTCGTCACTGTTTCCACTTTCCATTGTTTTTCAAAATCCCCAAACGTCGGAGCACTAACTGTGTTAAAGACGTCCCCGCGTTTAATGTAATGTTAAGTGCGTGTATATTATACGACTGTCTCATTTCTCATACACCAACCATGTACAAAAATGCATCAGAATAGTCAATCTTTGTGTCGCAGAGTGATAAAGCCTCTTTCTACATCTCAAGTGGTTGAAACCGAGTGAGGGCCTAAGAGGTTAAGTATTCCGGAAACTGACTCTTAAAATGGTGAAGCTGACTTACATCCTTTATAGTATCCATGCGTTGACTATTCCTACATTGTTTCGCTGTTACCAAAACCATTGTGTGAACATTTACATACGAGCAAGGGAAACTTTTCCAGTAATGTTTTATAACATTTAGGGTCATTTAATCATGCACAACTTAAGTAACATGGGTTTCAGGGTTAATATGTTTCCTTTTATGAAGAAAAAACGTAAATATTTGATATAACAAAAGAAAACTTCTATATAAAGAACAAAGCCTCTGTGATCTTTATTTTACATCTAAAAAAATCGAGCATTTGGTTATTTTTAATGCAATCAGATTAACCTTTTCCAACATAAAACAAATCTGCAGCAGACGCCATTGAAACTATCTCTGCAAAAATATAGAAAATCTCTATTTATGAAATATAATTATTGAAAACATTGTGGAAAAAGTAGAAAATGTCCTTCAGGAGTAATTTCTCCTTTTGCCACAATGTTTTCTAGAGTCGTCTATTGCAGAGGCGTCCGAAAGCGTATGCATGTGGGAAAGGGTTAACGAGACATTGTTCAAGTCTGATCTTGGTCTGCACTACTTGACAATTGTTCAAATCTGATCATGGTATGCACTACTTGACAATAGAACACTGTTTACAACAACCTTGCATTCAGTCCTTTAAAGGTCGATCGCTGAATTTAAATGTCCCAAGTTTGAATACTGAAGAGCCAATTCGCACGGGAATCGATCCGGGACCGTTCGACCGCAAGGCCGGCGCTCTTTATCTCAGCATATGTTTCCCACTTACAATAAGATATGCATATACGTATTGTGTAAATCAGGTTATATCGAGGGCTTGGCGTGAAACGGTTGTAAATAAAAACCTATTTTGAAAACCCTGGTTTAGGGGCATTTTTGACCCCTTTGTAAACAATGCAAATTTAGGTGCCATTGCTCAGAACGAGCAATGGCATCTAAATGTCCATTGTTTACCAAGAAAAATGAGTTAACGCTTATAAAGACTTTATGGCGAGGTGATTAACCTTGGTAAAAAAAAAAATTTTTTTTAGTTACAACCATTTCACACCAAACCCTCGATATATCACATTAAACTTGTATAGCGCACTTCAGACTATGACAAAGAATCCTCCGTGGCCGAGAGGTTACCGTCGGGCATTTAAAACCGGGCGTCCCGGGCTCGATACATTTCCTAGCATTGTACTGGTTTTTTTGACCAAGGGATCATACCGAGGGCTTGGCGTGAAACGGTTGTAACTAAAATTGGTATTTTGTTATCAAGGTTAATCACCTCGCCATAAAGTCTTTAAAAGCGTTAAATCATTTTTCTTGGTAAACAATGGAGTTTTAGGTGCCATTGCTCGTTCTGAGCAATGGCACCTAAATTTGCATTGTTTACAAAGGGGTCAAAATTGCCCCTAAACCAGGGTTTTCGAAATAAGTTTTTAGTTACAACCGTTTCACGCCAAGCCCTCGCTACATAAGTGAACTGTATCAATGATATTACTGAAATAATGTTGGAAACGGCATAAACCCCCAATAGAACAAAACAAACAAATCTGACTATGGGAAGATATGAATATATAATATATCGATTGCCTATTTATTGACAAGCCTCCAAATTGGGACAGTGTAGCCGGAGCTCTCATCTGAAGGACCCTGGTAATGTTTATCTTGTTATTACAATAAGTGTTGTTGTTAACACTTTGTTTACCCAGGGATCATGAATAAGTGAACTGTCGCCGTGATATAACTGAAATATTGTTGAAAGCGGCGTAAAACCCCAATAAATAAATAAATAAATTGTTGTTAACACGAGTTATGTTATTGTCTCATTGGTATAATGTATAAATGCTTTCTTTTTCATTTGATCGGAACTAAACTTTACATAACATACATCATTAAAACGTTAAAATGAACACTGGAGCTCAACCAGGCGTGAAAGGTCAACCTTATCATAACAAAATGGGAAGAGGAGTTTTTATTCGGGACTAAACTTTACATAACATTTTCCATTTTTCTTACATTATTAAAGCGTTAAAATAAACAGTGGAGCTCAATAAGCCGTGAAAATTCAACCTTATCATAACAAAATGGGAAGAGGTTAATAAATTGTACTAAAAATAAGTATTTATTTCATGTTGAAAAGCATGCTTTTGATTGGACGGTTGAGACCAAAGATCGCTAGACGCGACTGGTATTGTTTGAACTATGTAAGTATATACAAGTATGTTACTTTCATCAATATATGAGCCTTCCAACGAGAAAACCAACAGTGTGGACTTTGCGTAAAGTATCGACCCGGATCAGCTTAAGCATGCCGCGCAGGCCAACCCGGACAGACACTGTTCGCCTCCTGTGGATTTTCTGTTTCAGTAGTCATTACTCTATACCTCTATCCCCTTGAGACGGAATGTGTCGGACCGGATTAGCCTGCGCGGACTGCGCAGGATGATCTGGATCGATACATTTTTCAGGGTCCATAATGTTGGTTTTCTCGTGAACGGCTCATATTTTGGTGACACATAACACTAGCTTTCGGGATATTCGGATTTCGAAAATAGAAATAATGACAAATAGTAAGTTTTGGATACATTTTTGGGCAAGTGGTTGAATTTGATGTTTATAAATGGGAAAAGTAAGCTCTAAGCATGGGATTGAATTTTTCAGTTGAACCCACTTCTCCTCCCGGTTTGACAACACTGGTTGCAGAGCTAGGCGTGAATTTAGAGGTAAATTTGAATACATGCTTTCGCGTCCAAAATTGCTTGAAAAGGAGCTGGAAACGTGGTATTTCTGACTGCATCCACAGATTGCCTATTGTTTTGAGAGAATTAGCAGCTCTTCAATTTTACACTAACCCCCTGCGTTTTTGTTGGGTAATTTTTGGAATAAAGGGTCAAATTGATCTTTCTGTCCTACTTTTTTCACCCTGTTTCAGACCACTTTTGTGGCCAATTTTTTTCATAATATGGACTGAGAGTGTGACTTCCAGTCATTTTCCTACAATTCTGGAACTCCTTGATACAGGACAATTCTTTTTATCAAACCAGTATGGACATTATGAAAAATAATGAGAGAATAAAAGTTGGGGTGTCCCAGGAAACAGAAAATCAGCTTTCAACTGTGTTATGTCACCTTTATGTTTGTTAATGCAGTTGCTAGCTCTGATTGATTGGAATTTAATGTATTGTTGTGACTTTTGAACATTGTTCTGTATGCTCAATTCAAGTAAAATGTGGATGAGCGGTCCAGTCAAATTCGATAACCAAAGTCTTGGTAGTAATGACTTCCCTCCTTGGCGCTCAGTGGGGTGGGGATATCATTACTACTGACGTGTCGGTGTCAGGATACATACTACCGGTAATACTGTAATTGGTCGCTGTATCTAAATTAATTTTTAATACCTTCACAAGTTCTTTGCTCGGTTTTTCATTTCCCCTAAAACAGAAGATGCATACATATAGGAATTGACTTGAGTTGTCATATCATGTCAAGTTTTATTAAACGAGTCCAAGAAATGTGTTATTAAGTGAGCCTCTGCTTTCAAGAGTACTTTTTATTAAATCGGATACAAGCAGTGTCATGTGATGAAACGTTTTAACCACTGAAACAAATTCAATTCAATTGTATAATTATATTTTGATGCAAAATATAGCATCTTTCAGGTATTTGAATATTCACACTGCTTTCTTGGATTATGACGAATAACCTTTTAGGAATTGTAACATCTTTATCTCATTGCTGTTCTGTTTTTAAAAATGTTATTTTCAAGTTTTGAAAAACATTCTTTTGAATTATTATATCTTTATTTCCTCCGATCCTCGAAGATAGTACACAGTACAAAAACACTAATACAAAGTTGACAGAGAAAGTTGTCACAAACATTGAACAAATATTGAATATTTAAAGGTATCTATCTGTTGGAGATGACGTTAACTGTTTTTAATATTACATTATATGTGAAGCATTTTGATATTATCTCATATTAATTATTATTGTCCCAGTGAATTACATAAAAACGTGTCCAACCCATTTCAACCTATAACAAGAGAAAGTGTCGACGAAAAAGACTGCATTGATTTGTTTTCTAACACACATGTACTATTTACGTTATCGTCGGTTTTATACACATGTATTATTTACGTTAACGTCGGTTTTATATACATGTACTATTTACGTTAACGTCGGTTTTATATACATGTACTATTTACGTTAACGTCGGTGTTATAGTATGCATGTACTATTTACGTTAACGTCGGTTTTATACACATGTACCATTTACGTTAACGTCGGTTTATATACATTTATTATATGCCTGTACATTTTCCGGTGGAAATATATGCAGATTGACATGCGCAAATACACCACGACAGATTAAAATTCCGTATCTACATGCGGTGTAAATACAAGATTGTGACGTCAGACAGTGCGCGGAATACTTTCAGCGAGGTATCCCCAATAAACAATGTATTGAATCTGTATATTTAATAGTTTTTTCGCTATTCATAGATCGTAGGTATATAATAAAAGGAATATTACGTTGCGGGAGCGATAAATGGGTACGTATTGCACGACTCGTAGCGTGGGAAAATCCATATCTTACTCGACCTTCGGTCTCGTAAGATATCGATTTTTCCACGCTACTTGTCGTGCAATACAAACCCTTTTATCGCTCCCGCAACGTAATATTCCGTATGTACTATTTACGTTAACGTCGGTTTATATACGTGTACTATTTACGTTTACGTCGGTTTTTATATACATGTACTATTTACGTTAACGTCGGTTTATATACATGTACTATTTACGTTTACGTCGGTTTTATACACATGTACTATTTACGTTAACGTCGGTTTATATACATGTACTATTTACGTTTACGTCGGTTTTATACACATGTACTATTTACGTTAACGTCGGTTTTATATAAGCATAAACAATCAATTCATACCAATACTGAAATTAAACATAAATATATTACTAAGTCCAATTGCACAAAGTTCAAATAGTTGGAGAATAATACTATTTACGTTAACGTCGGTTTTCCACACGTGTTCTATTTACGTTTAGGTCGGTTTTATATACATTTATTACATTTCTATCCATCAAATATAAGGATATCTCGGTGAAAGAAAAATCATAATCGTTGATTTATTGTTATTACACAACAGTGTATTACATTTGTATAATCTACTACACAATTGCGCATGCGTGCCCCTCCCTTTTTTCCATGGCCACGCCTCATCCGAAAATAATGCGCAAAGTAGGTAAATCGACAAACAATATTCCACAGTAAATATAAACTATGGTTGAAGACACGTATTTAAAAATGTAATGTATTACAACAAATAACAATGAAATGTAACAGATTATTCAACTAATTCGGTTTTATATACATGTACTATTTACGTTTACGTCGGTTTTATATACATGTACTATTTACGTTAATGTCGGTTTTTATACACATGTACTATTTGCGCTACACGTCGGTTTTATGCACATGTACTATTTACGTTTACGTCGGTTTTATGCACATGTTCTATTTACATTTACGTCGGTTTTATGCACATGTACTATTTATGTTTACGTCGGTTTTATGCACATGTACTATTTACGTTTACGTCGGTTTCATACACGGGTCTATTTTTAAAAAAATGTAGACTTTTGGAGCTGATGAAAATAAAGCAAATTAATGTTTAGCTTAACCTTTTTATTGCAGTTAACGTGAACAATCAACATTCAACTTCATTTTAACACAATATGCAAACATAAGGTATCTTTAAAAAATATATGTATCTGTCTAAAAATGGTTGGATAACATATTTTGTAATTGGTGTTACGAAATCTTTTTTTGTTTAAAACCCTACAATGAAAGAAAATTTTATCTGAAAAAGCAATTGAATTTGTTCTCTATGGTATTATATTGTTCTATGACCAAAACAAATAAGATTTGCATCTTGCGTCATATTTAATTTAAGGTTTCAAATATACAAATGAGAAAAGGATTCAATTGGCTATCATACGTTTCCAAATATATAATTATTTCTTATATTACTCAAATTCAATTAATAATGACTAAACTCAACACATTATGAGTTTCTTATTTTCATGCCTGACTCAACGGTTCTTATAAACATTATTTTGTTTATTTTTTTATTCTGTAACACCAATGGCTAAAGTGTAACACCAAGTACAATAATTGTAACACCAATGACAAAACCAAATAAATATTTCTCAGTATTACAATTAATATCGTAATTTATATGTAATTATAGATGATAGTATTTTACTTTCAGTCAGAAAAAGTCAGAATTTGCAATATGTTCTCGATATTTATTTGTAAAAAGAAAACATTTGTTGTGAACCAGTTACACCACATACTTACTCGGTAACACCACTGACATTATTTCTGTTTTATTTCAAAGTTGGTGTACATTATGCATATTATATGTATGAAGAGCTGACATGTAAGACTTAACCCTTACACGCGTGAACCAAAATATTTGATTTGATTTTGAAAAGAACGTAAATTTAGATGAGACGGCTCGTAGGGAGCGATCCGATCTGTATTTACATTGTTTTCCCCTCCGATAATTGAAAACAAAAAAAGTCCAATGTATCTTAAACTAACGAAACAAACATAAAACAAATGACAACATTTAAACTGAACTTCCTTGTATTTGAACGCTGTAATCTGATTATCATTTGGTGGATAGTACCAAACTTTTCCGCGCATTTGAAAACAGTTTAGGAAGAGTTAATATTGATCATAACGAGCAATCTGATCATGTCCTGCACTGTTTTCAACAGTCCAATATAATACACATGGAGAGATGTCTTAATCGGATTTTAATTGCTGGAAAATAATATTCCGGAACTCCACATCCGTTTTCTATTTTGATTCCACCAGTACAGGCTCATCGATGACGGTCATAATCTGATCCAGACTGTACCAGCACTCATCATGTACAGCTCTAGGCCAGTGAAAATGGCAAGATTTTAAATCCTTTACAACCCTGTGCATGCAACTAACATAAACATCTTTCTCATCTATGTCAGTGACATATGGAAGACCATCATACAAAACAACGAAATATTTGTGTAACAAGTGTTGGGTTTCTTTATAAACCATTTTACTAATGCTTTCAAACTCCCCATCACATCACTATCTTCGCATCCCGTTTCGCCATTTTTTCAGACTCCCCAACTCTATCTTCGATGCTCCTTTTGCCATTATTTTCAGACTTCCCGTCTCTTTGTTCGCACTCCACATCTCCCTTGTTTTCAGACTCCCCATCTCTATCTTCGCACACTTTGTCACCCTTCACTTCAAAATCCTTACCATCATCTTCGCACACTTTGTCACCCTTCACTTCAAACTCCTTACATTCATCTTCAAACTCCTTACCTCCATCTTCACACACTTTGTCACGCTTCACTTCAACATCCTTACCTCCATCTTCACACATTGTGTCAACCTTCACTTCAAACTCCTTATATTCATCTTCACACATTGTGTCACCCTTCACTTCAACCGCCTTACCTCCATCTTCACACATTGTGTCACCCTTCACTTCAAACTCCGTACCTCCATCTTCACACATTGTGTCACCCTTCACTTCAAACTCCTTACCTCCATCTTCACACATTGTGTCACCCTTCACTTCAACCTCCTTACCTCCATATTCACACATTGTGTCACCCTTCACTTCAAACTCCTTACCTCCATCTTCACACATTGTGTAAACCTTCACTTTAAACTCCTTACCTCCGGTGTCTTCTCGATTGTCCCACATTTTGATTTTACTATTTACCCTTAGTGCGGTGGGATAACGAGCGGTAAAGAGAGGTAAGGGAAAGGTGAGAATACAGTCCTGTTATTATGCCTATTCCACTACAAACAGTAAATTTGCGGTTTCTTTACTGTTTGCACAAACATTCAATTAAGTTTATGCCTATTCCACTACAAACATAGTAAATTTCACAGTATTTTCACCTTTGTTTCATTGCGGTTTCTTTAACACAAAAAAACACACTTATAATTCATATTTGATCTTTATTAATTTCACCTTTGTTTCATTTCTTTCTAAACTGTTTGCACAAACATTCAATTAAATTAAAGAAAATTATATAATTATATGCTCTTAATTATAAATGAACAAACTGTTGATGCATTTCTTGAATTGAAAATTTTGGGGAAAAGTATCATTATTGTTTTTACATCATACTGAAAACATGGCTAACGCGCAAGTAAGACTAGATTTTGTGAAGAACCAGCGCGGCGGAATGAGTCTGGTTATTGATGGCCACAAATTTGTTATTAAGAGCCGACGGGAAGAGAGGGTGTACTGGACATGTTCTAACCGTGCCTGTCCATCACGAGTAACAACCAGAGAAGGTATTCTCGTCAGACATAACGCTCACCATATCCACGAGCCTGACAATTTCCATATAGAAACAGACGATGTGATGCAGAAGATGCGAAAACGGTGTCGAAAAGAAACAACGCCTATTCCAACAATTTACAAAGAAGAGGTATCAGCTCTCAGAAATCGGGATTGGAATGAACAATCTGTTGAATTGGTAAAAAGAATCCAGACTTTTGAAGGATGTAAGTCTCAACTTTATCGTGAGCGAAGCAAAGACAGACCAGTACTTCCGAAAAGAAGACAAGACATACGCCTGGAAGGGGAGTGGACAGAGACGTCAGCTGGTGAGCAGTTTCTGCTTATAGACGAAGGTGAAGAAAACCGAATGCTCGTGTTCGCTACGCAGACAAATCTGGAGCACCTATGCAACGCCAGAACAATCTACGCTGACGGTACCTTCTACACATGCCCGGGACTGTTCTACCAGTTATACACATGGCATTGTTTTATAGACGGACAGATGTATCCTCTGATGTTTGCTTTCCTACCAGGAAAGTCGGAAGAAACTTATCTGAGACTGTTTAATGCACTGGATAGAGAATGTAACCGTTTTGGACTCGAGTTGAAACCCGACATCCTGTTCATGGACCACGAACTCGCTCCAAGAAAAGCTGCTCTACGAGTCTTCCAGACGACGGACGTGAAGGCATGCTTCTTCCACTACACACAGTGTATCTGGCGGAAGGTACAGTCTTCGGGCTTGGCCAACGATTACAGGACAAACGAAGACATTCACCGCCTGGTCAGACGAGCAGCAGTTTTACCACTTGTACCAGTCAACTCAGTTGAAGACGTGTGGTTCGAAGCACTCACTGACATTGCTACTTTAGAGCTTCCTGCAGCAGTTGAATTATTCACAGACTATGTAACTGAGAACTGGATTGAGAGCGACAAACAGATTTGGAATCACTTCAATACCCATGGTCCAAGGACGACAAACAATGTAGAAGGCTGGCATAGCATGTTGAAGAAAGCTGTTCAGCATTCACATCCGAACATATTTTCCATCCTTAGAACTATCCAGGAAGTTGAATCATTTTCATGTATCAAGGTAGTTCAGTATGCTACCGGAGGTAAAAGACCAACCAAGAGAAGGAAATATAAAAACATTGACACGCGACTAGCATCCCTAAAGGAACGCCTGCGTGATGGGTCCATTAGCGCAATTGAGTATGCGGACAGAGCAACATATTGTCTACATATGTAACCATTTATAAACTGAGTAAATATTCAACAAAATTGAAAACAGTGAAAACCCAGATCAGACGATGTGATTATATGATGTGTTTAATTTGTTATTTGTTATTTGAATGTATGTATTATAAACAATAGTTCAATTACCTAATTTGAATTAAAATATGTTTTTCTAAATAATTTGATATTTTCCTTATTCCTATGTTATATCAAAAAGAGGACCAAACAAGAGCTTTTTTCTGATAAATTCGTAACATACTGTTTTATAAAAAATGGTTACCAATATAGTGGAATTTTAAATGAACCGAACTGTAGTGATATCTTCGCCCCGGGCAGGGATTAGCCGACACCTTACCTGTATTTTTTCCCGATAGTCCTACATCGATTTTTAGCCCAAAAATCAAAATGTGGGACAGTCGAGAATAAACCTTACCTCCATCTTCACACATTGTGTAACCCTTCACTTTAAACTCCTTACCTCCATCTTCACACATTGTGTCACCCTTCACTTTAAACTCCTTACCTCCATCTTCACACATTGTGTCATCCCTTCACTTCAAACTCCTTACCTCCATCTTCACACATTTTGTCACCCTTCACTTCAAACTCCTAACCTCCATCTTCACACATTGTGTCACCCCTTCACTTCAAACTCCTTACATTCATCTTAACACATAATGTCACCCTTCACTTCAAACTCCCCATCATCATCTTAACACATAATGTCACCCTTCACTTCAAACTCCCCATCTTCATCTTAACACATAAGGTCACCCTTCACTTCAAACGCCCCCATCTTCATCTTCACACATTATGTCACCGGTCACTTCAAACTCCCCATCTTCATCTCAACACATCATGTCACCCTTCACTTCAAACTCCCCACCTTCATCTCAACACATTATGTCACCTGTCACTTCAAACTCCCCACCTTCACACATTATGTCACCCTTCACCGCAAACTCCCCGCCTTCATCTCAACACATTATGTCATCCTTCACTTCAAACTCCCCACCTTCACACATTATGTTACCCTTCACTTCAAACTCCCAACCTTCACCGCCACACGTTATGTCATCCTTCACTTCAAACTCCCAACCTTCACCTCCACACATTATGTCACCCGTCACTTCAAACTCCCCACCTTCACACATTATGTCACCCGTCACTTCAAACTCCCCACACATTATGTCACCCTTCTATTCAAACTCCCAACCTTCACCTCCACACATTATGTCACCCTTCACTTCAAACTCCTTACCTCCATCTTCACACAATATGGAACCCTTCACTTCAAACTCTCCATCTTCATCTTAACACATTATGTCACCCGTCACTTCAAACTTCCCATCTTCATCTCAACACATCATGTCACTTCAAACTCCCCACCTTCATCTCCACACATTATGTCATCCTTCACTTCAAACTCCCCACCTTCACACATTATGTCACCATTCACTTCAAACTCACAACCTTCACCTCCACACATTATGTCATCCTTCACGTCGAACTCCCCACCTTCATACATTATGTCACCCTTCACTCCAAACCCCCCAACCCTCACCTCCACACATTATGTCATCCTTCACTTCAAACTCCCCACCTCCACACATTATGTCATCATTCACTTCAAACTCCCCACCTCCACACATTATGTCACCCTTCACTCCAAACCCCCAACCCTCACCTCCACACATTATGTCATCCTTCACTTTAAACTCCCCACCTCCACACATTATGTCATCCTTCACTTCAAACTCCCCACCTCCACACATTATGTCATCCTTCACTTCAAACTCCCCCACCTCCACACATTATGTCATCCTTCACTTCAAACTCCCCACCTCCACACATTATGTCATCCTTCACTTCAAACTCCCAACCTTCACCTCCACTCATTATGTCATCCTTCACTTCAAACTCCCCACCTCCACACATTATGTCATCCTTCACTTCAAACTCCCCACCTTCACACATTATGTCACCCTTCACTCCAAACCCCCAACCCTCACCTTCACACATTATGTCATCCTTCACTTCAAACTCCCCACATCCACACATTATGTCATCCTTCACTTCAAACTCCCCACCTCCACACATTATGTCATCCTTCACTTCAAACTCCCAATCTCCACACATTATGTCATCCTTCACTTCGAACTCACAACCTTCACCTCCACACATTATGTCATCCTTCACTTCAGACTACCCACCTTCATCTTAGCATACCATGTTATTGTTATTATCTGTATCTGTGTTTTCTGTCTTCTGCCTTTTTCCTGAAACTTTGTTTTGAAGTTTTGTGTTTTGCTAGCTTCTTTAGTTTTTGTGGCGATTGGTTTGACAATCGCCACAATGCTAACAGAAACAACAACAACAAAAAATATTTACATAGTCGGTTTTGAATAATCGGTTGATATTTATTTTCCTTACTGCAAACTAATTTACTCACATCCGTTATAGTTCCATCATTGATGCAGAGACGCGATTAATAATAATTATGTCAGTGCTACTTTGGTACCGGATTGTTACTAATATTTGAGTTTTATCGAGACATTATCTACATAGAGTTAAAATATGATAATATTATCTTCGTCATGATTGGGCTGATAATAAATATCATTGCGCGTTCTATCTGCCTTGCAAATAACTGTGATGATACTCAAATCTGGAAATTCCAAAAGGTTCTATAAATAGCTCGCGTAACTAGTGTTCTTAATCTCAATATTATAAACGATTTATTTTGTAGTTGTTTAAATATATGAAAGCGTCTAGATGATAAGACTGGTTTACAAAGGTTTAAAGGACACACGATGTCTATGTGTACACACGTTATGTATACACGTCTGCACGTTCTAGAGTCAATTAGCAGTCCATACTGAAAGTGTAGCCTAATTTAGTTTGGAGATCGAGCATTATAATATATGCCTATATTTTTATAAATTGAACAGTTTGGCAAATAGTGAAATTGTGCTTTTGTGCAAGTTTTGTGTTTGTTATTGCACTCCAATTTTTCGAAGCAGTTTAACAATCTCAGAGACATATAAATACACTGTGTTTATATGTCTCTGACAACCCTCAATCATGCAATGTGAAGGGACTAAATTGAACAGACCTGTTTAATATCGGACATCATTGAAACAAACACCAAACTAATGGATACTGTTTCCTTTCTTGATAATTTTGTCATTTCTAAAGTGTACACAATAGTTTATCTTAATATGGCCAGAGACATATAAACACATATATATGTTTATATGTCTCTGATATGGCCTAGCGACCTGGTGATGAACATGTGACCCGAACAGTTTAGATCACAAATAGCCATTCTAATGATCTAAAACGGTAGTCTATCGAGTACCAACTAGATTTTTCATGAATTTGGAATGGCCTAATTTTGAACACATCATGACCAGTTTCAGAACGTAACTAAAAAATCGCCAAGACAACATTCATGCAAACTAACATTATTCTACTGTCAAAAGATGCAGGGTTGATAAATTCTCAAATTTACCCGCACCAGAGTGCACTATTATTGAAAATCGCAAGCCCTACACCGATATACTCCTTGTTACTTTGCAGGATTTTCCATACGATCGCCACTACAGTGCCATTGGCGCTTTGATTTATTTTGTGATTCTTTTTGTGTGTTTTGGCCAATTAAGTTAGTTTCTTTAAATGGATGTGCCTTATTTGTCTTTCTCCTTTGAACCATTAGACGCCATCTTTGAATTTAAAAATAGTCGGGGCTAGAGCTTTCTCTAGTGGCAACACTGTAACGACATGGTTGGGAACCCAATGTATGTTTACCATACCAACTCGTATGTTGGTCCACATGATATATTGCTTCTAATACACTAGACAATGAAATCAGTTGCCATATTCCAATGTATGCTTTGTCTTTTGTTAAACTTAATGTTTCAGCTTAAAATATTTCTTTTACTATGTTATTATTGAACTTTGTTCCAGGAACATATTTTTCTGAGTACATGGCCTATGTGGATGGCAAATCATTGTTCTTGGTTTCAACATCAAGATCTTTCTCTAAATGTTTTCGATCCATGTATAAATCTGGGTGTAATGTCAATTCTGCAACTATGCGGACTCTCATTTCAGTTTATCGTGTTTCTTCCCCAAATGCAAAGACGATTCCCGAGTGAGGCAGGCAATTTCCATTTGGTGTAACAGATACTGAATATCTATCAGTCCTCTGTTTTATATCTGCTGGGTATAAGTTCAGCGCGGTTTCATCTTTGCTCAATCCTCCATTCGTTGTAGAAGCATTTAGAAGTAACGTTGGTTTTATCACAGGCGTCCGAATTTCTACTACAGCAAAATATGCGGAAAATCACACAAAACCTCGTTAAAATACTCAAAAAGTCTCTCTATATTGTCTTTACGCTATGATAAAAATGATCAAAATGGTAATTTGGGGAATCCCGCACGTGTTAATATAAATAGCCCCTATATACGTCTCATATAGTGTAATAATAATGACAAGGTGTGCGACGGCATTTTAACCCCTTGCTCGATTCGGGCAATAATTTCCGCAGAAAAACGTCTAAAACGACCTGGTCCTACGTAGAGACAGGTTCTCATGATGCACCACATCAATATTTGCCAACCGACCAATACTGTGTGATTTTCCGCATTTGTTGCGATAATAGAAATTCGGACGCCTGCGGTTTTATACACATGTACTATTTACGTTAACGTCGGTTTTTATACACATGTACTATTTACGTTTACGTCGGTTTTTATACACGTGTACTATTTACGTTAACGTCGGTTTTTATACACATGTACTATTTACGTTTACGTCGGTTCTATATACGTGTACTATTTACGTTTACGTCGGTTTTTATACACATGTACTATTTACGTTTACGTCGGTTTTATATACATGTAGTATTTACATTTACGTCGGTTTTTATACACGTGTACTATTTACGTTTACGTCGGTTTTTATACACATGTACTATTTACGTTAACGTCGGTTTTTATACACATGTACTATTTACGTTTACGTCGGTTCTATATACGTGTACTATTTACGTTTACGTCGGTTTTTATACACATGTACTATTTACGTTTACGTCGGTTTTATATACATTAACTATTTACGTTAACGTCGGTTTTATATACGTTTATTACATACCTATCCAAATTTTGCATTGAAATTTAAGTGACATAAAATCAATATCAATTTTTAAAAAAATGATAACTAACACTGTGACGATAACACTTTTAGTTTTTTTTATATCATCACTAGTGATGATATCATTTTTTGCCTGAACTACCTTTTTTAGATTTGGAACATCTTTGGAATTTAAAGTGGGTTTAATACTAGGAGTTTTAATAAAACTGAGACCGAATACTAGGAAAATGACGTCACGTCAGCGGTTTTGACGTCATAACGCTAGTCATTTGGCGCCAAATAGAAGCAGCAGTATTTGGTTACGTAACATTCATACGCCTAAGGCCAAGACATTTTTTTTGTTATATGTTTCTTTAAAATAAAGGGGAGATTTATTCCAGATATATAATAAATAGAATAACTAACTGCATGTTTTTGATATAGAATTTATGTCACTCGGGAACAAAGGGGTAATTTGGTGTAAAATCACCCCTTTTTTCCCTTGTGACATAAATTCTATATCAAAAACATGCAGTTAGTTATTCTCTATGTACTATTTACGTTTACGTCGGTTTTATACACGTGTACTATTTACGTTTACGTCGGTTTTTATACACATGTACTATTTACGTTAACGTCGGTTTTATATACGTGTACTATTACGTTTACGTCGGTTTTTATACACATGTACTATTTACGTTTACGTCGGTTTTATATACATTAACTATTTACGTTAACGTCGGTTTTATATACGTGTACTAATTACGTTTACGTCGGTTTTTATACACATGTACTGTTTACGTTAACACCGGTTTTATATACGTGTACTATTTACGTTTACGTCGGTTTTATACACGTGTACATTTACGTTTACGTCGGTTTTTATACACATGTACTATTTACGTTTACGTCGGTTTTATATACATGTATTATTTACGTTAACGTCGGTTTTATATACATGTACTATTTACGTTTACGTCGGTTTTATACACGTGTACATTTACGTTTACGTCGGTTTTTATACACATGTACTATTTACGTTTACGTCGGTTTTATATACATGTATTATTTACGTTAACGTCGGTTTTATATATATGTACTATTTACGTTTACGTCGGTTTTATACACATGTACTATTTACGTTTATCACATAACTTGCGCTCCAGGAGTGACATAAAGCAGTGACATAAATATCATATGTAACTAGTTACATAAATAGCCGACTCACAGCACGTATGTGACGTCACTCCAGTGTGACGTCACTTTAAATGACATCATAGTGTTTATAATTGTTCTGAATTTCGGCATTTATTAAAAATATTGTTTAAAGAGAATAAATCTAGATAAATGAAATGTTATAAGTGCCTTGTTGCTAATTTTGTATAAAATCAAAAGGTTATTAATAGGCACTTCTTTTTACAGTGGAAGTATGCATTTGAACTTCGGTCACTGTTTACATTAGGACGAAGAAAGATCGATTTAAAGATTGAAAACAATCTTTTTATGGTGTTATGTGATAAATAGAATCTTACATTCGTGCTTATTTGATATTGTTTTTATGAAACTCGTCGACTAAAACGAATATGACGCTCGGCAGAGCCTCGTGTCATATTATTTCAGTTGACTCGTTTCATAAAAACAATAACAAATAAGCACTCATGTAAGATCCTCTATTAACGTCGGTTTTATACACATGTACTATTTACGTTAACGTCGATTTTTATATACGTGTACTATTTACGTTAACGTCGGTTTTATATACATGTACTATTTACGTTTATCACATAACTTGCACTCCAGGAGTGACATAAAGCAGTGACATAAATATCATATGTAACTAGTTACATAAATAGCCGACTCACAGCACCCCAGTGTGACGTCACTTTAAATGACAGCATATTGTTTACAATTGTTCTGAATTTCGGCATTTATCAAAAATATTGTTTAAAGAGAATAAATCTCGATAAATGAAATGTTATAAGTGCCTTGTTGCTAATTTTGTATAAAATCAAAAGGTTATTGATAGGGACTATTTTTTACAGTGGAAGTATGCATTAGAACTTCGGTGTAAACTTCGGTCACTTTTTATATGAGGGCGAAGAAAGATAGATTTAAAGATTGAAAACAATCTTTTTATTATCTTATGGTGTTATGTGACAAATAGAATCTTACATTCGTGCTTTATTGATATTGTTTTTATGAAACTCGTCGACTGAAACGAATATGACGCTCGGCAGAGCCTCGCGTCATATTATTTCAGTCGACTCGTTTCATAAAAACAATATCAAATAAGCACTCATGTAAGATCCTCTATTTACGTCGGTTTTCTACACATGTACTATTTACGTTAACGTCGGTTTTATACACATGTACTATTTATGTTAACGTCGGTTTTATATACGTGTACAATTAACGTCGGTTTTCTACACATGTACTATTTACGTTAACGTCGGTTTTATACACATGTACTATTTATGTTAACGTCGGTTTTATATACGTGTACAATTAACGTTTACGTCGATTTTATATGTATACATTTATTACATTTCTATCCATCAAAGATAAGGATATCTCGTTGAAAGAAAATTCATAATCGTTGATTTATTGTTATTACACACCAGTGTTATAATCTACTGCACAATTGCGCATGCGTGCCCCTCCCTTTTTTCCATGGCCACGCCTCATCCGAAAATAATGCGCAAAATAGGTAAAACGACAAACAATATTCCACAGTAAATATAAACTATGGTTGAAGACACGTATTTCAAAATTTAATGTATTACAATAAATAACAAGACGAATTTTGATGCTAAGCATCAAAGACGCCGAGCAAGATTTTGAAGCATGACTTAAAGGGAAGCAGATGCAGTTCAATACATTTAAATAACCTGTGCAAACGGACAGGATGTAAATATTTTGAACAAGAAGGCCAAATGTACCTTTATCTTAAACAAGAAGTCCAAGATGTTCCTTTATTGCTCACCTGGATACCATAGTCTATAGTAAAATGTTATCAAGAGCAAAAAAAGTCCATTTTGACGTAAGGATTATACACTTTATATGCTACAATCTATGTGATATTCAGCATGTAAAGTTTAGTCGTGAAATGACAATTTAAGTCTTCAAACCAGTTGGTTTACCGTTTGGAAGGAGAGAGGGAAGTTTATTTTCCTTCAAGTTGAGCAGAAGTATGATAACAAAAAACGAGAGTATATAAACAAAAAATACAAATAATTCTAACAAGTTTAAAGATATTTAATATCAAAATTAGGCATTTATGAAATTGAAAGAAAAAGTTCTCATGTATAGTCGACATATAGCAAGAATACATTGGTCTGAATGAACAACTGTATGGGGAGGAACGTTTTAAGTTTAGTTATACAACAGAAATAAATAGGAAGAAAAACATCACCCGAATCTTTTTTCTGAGCTCTTCAGAGCAGTAAACCAAACAATTAAAATAGCGTAGCCGTATGAACTCCGTAAATCAACTCACAAAAATAGCTTAGCCTAGTTAGTTGGGGAACAGTTATTAAAAACAATTTAAATGTGTCTAAAGTTTTGTAACAACGGTAAAAGATGTACATATTTTGTATCTTGTTGTTTCTTAAATCAGTTAATACAATTTATTCAATCATAAAGGCTGTTTTTTCAAACATATTACAGAGTTTTTTTATACAATAATATTTGTTGATTGCTCCCTTTTCGATTACGTCACCGCATGGTACAAAATTAAAACCTATCCCATACTGACGCCGCGCTTCCACGCGGCGTCAACAATGAAATGTAATAAACAGATTATTCAACTCATTTTTTCAAAGATTAGAATATAATTCACTCGCCGTCTTGTGAATGGGAGGAGCCACTCGTGACGTCACTCCCAGTCACGAGACGGCTCGTGAATTATATTCTTATCTTTCAAAAAATAAGTTGAATAATCTCTATGTATTATTTACGTTAACGTCGGTTTTATATACATGTACTATTTACGTTAACGTCGGTTTTATATACGTCTTATGTCTCAATGGGTATGTTGACATTCTTGTTTAATGTTCAATATATCAATTCCATACTTGTGCCTAGATTATTCATAGAGAATACGCGATTTATATAGGAGGAACGCTGAAAATCTACTTAAAATCTACCAGAGATACATTTTTTCAAGAACCAGTTTGATTCGGAACACCAATTGTTTTACGTTTTCCATTGTCGATTGGCACCCTTTGAATAATTTTCTTGATGATAATATATCTATAGGTACTACCTATTTACGAAAAAAACGCAAGATAATTATAAACAAAAATTAAAGAGCATACTTTGGCCATGAAAAGGGATTTATGAGTAATTGACTAGACAATTATAATGTTAATGTCATGTTTCTTGCATTATCAAAACATATTTGGAATTCGTATTGCTGTCGTCTATTATTACGAACAGAAAATAATAAAGTAAAGACTTTCAGAAAATCAAGGAATACATTTATAATGAACGAGGTTAAAACATGAGGGCCAAGATGATCCTAAATCGATCACCTGCATTATGGTAAGATCAGCCCTTTTCTGATGCCACTTGGTGACTGCCTTTTTCAACCAGTCAATATGACTGGAACAAATGATGTAAATGGTCACATTTCTGCTAAACCATTTCCCTATTAGAGATGGTTTCTGAGGCCTTTGAAACAGACGATTTAGGAAAAGATTGTCGCCAAAAGAACAATTGCTCCTTATGAGAAAGTTATGCTTTTGCCACAATGTTTGATAAATAATTATACTTTGAATGAGTGAGTCAATAGCTCATGTATAGGAATTTTGGGTCTTTCCATGTTGATACCACATTTTTTGCGGGAAACGACATCGCTCCATTGACGTTACACCAAGATGAAGTGTTACGGAAATGACGTCACGTCCTTCTTTGGCTACGATACAGCAAAACTTAGGTTCGGGCGTAGAAGGTTAATGCTGTCGATTTTTTGACAAACGGGAAAACATATTTCTTACAGAGTTCCATTTATTTTTAACTTTTCGTACAAATGTTAATTCCCACATAACACAGCACTTAAATGATCTTAAATATCCGATTTAAAAAAAAAAAAGGATTAAAAAGACGACAATAATGTTCAATCCGTGTTTTTTGTCTCATTTTTTACATACTCAAAAATCGATTTTAAAAAAAATGATTAAAAAGACGACAATAATTTTCAATCCGTGTTTTTCTGCTCATTTTATACATATCCGAAATACCGATTTAAAAAAAAATGATTAAAAAGCCGACAATAATTTTCAATCTGTGTTTTACGTCTGCTTTTTATACATATCCAAAATGGCGGCCCCCATAGATTTTTCCAGTTTCATTTCAGAAAGCTTCATGGGTTATTGAGAAAAAAAAAAAAAAAAAATCTCACACCTGTTAACTATAAGCGAAAAAACCCATTTATGGTTTTTTTTTCGTATAATAACCTTAACTCTTTCAGCGCCAAATTGTTTAAAGTAGCCTCTTCCATGTACAGAAGCGGGCGTCTCTATATCCATGATAACTAATAGGCAAATAATGCTGATTTCAGGTAAGACAGCTCGTTACGAGCTGACTCACCTGAATCTGCATTGCTTGCAAAAATCTCAATATTGCCGTTTAGGCTGAAGAGTTAATAACCAGGACGGACTTGAACGTGTTACCCTTCGATCTCGAAACTTCTATAAATATGTTTATGTTCACTCGAATGACTCCTATCCCAGCCAGTCATACAGGAAGTCATTGTTCTGTCCATAGCATCAACATCTAAGATCCTGATTTTTTTTCTTCAGGTGGCAACATATTAACAAACAGCAAATCGAGTGAAGAAACCGCCAGACCACCCTGTTCAATCCCTTAGAAGATAACTAAGCGTAAGCTCCGAACAAACAATACCAGAGTAACACACCTAAACATACAAAGCGCTTAAAGCTCCAACAAAAAGGTCATCTTTCTGGAATGTCATTGATTCAGTTAACTGCGACATCATTTGTGGCTGTCATACGACTATGGGAACATTCTTATCCTTGTTAAAACACTATCCCCAGTAAGCCAGTGGACGTAAAAACACCATAAAATTGACTGTACAGCAAAGAGTCCCTCATTATTCGTTCAGCCTACAGACCCACCACCAACGACGAAGCCTATATATGCAACAGAACTCTTTTCAATAGCATACCAAATATGTGTAAGAAATTTAAAAACTCCTCGACAATCTGCACTGCGTGTGATTTCAACCTCCCCGACATCAACTGGTCAAACAACACCATCTGTGGCCACCAGTATCGAACATCCACCAACGATCAAGTTATACTGTTAGACCAAGAACTAGACCCCGCACAAGTGATAGACTACCCTACTAGAGGCGAAAACACCATGGATCTTTTTCTCACAAATCGACCAGATCTGATTAACATATGTACAGCCATCTCTGGCATTAGCGACCACCACGCAGTATGTATCGACACCACACCAGCCAAGAGAACCCTGTACATGTGGGGGGAAATATTGCCACTGACGCCATAAAGATGGAGTACAGAGTACTCTCTGACCTACATGTAAACATCAATTCCATCTCTACTACACCAGTTATTAATGACATCTGTATTTAAACTCTTTAAGAATGGCTGTCAGCATATCATTGCTGACGAGGTCCTATACCGCCTGAGCTCCACTAGATGCAACCAACATTGGATAAATAAAGATGTTCGACGGGCTACCAGGTTGAAAATACGATGGTTTTGAAACGGGAACGGGTTATATGTATAAATATCATTTCTATGGCCTTGTCGTAGAAGCCGGCTTTTATAGCGACTTTGGTAGAGTGGTTGACCTTTTCTTAAAGTAAAGCAACGTTCATCGCAGTTAGTGCCTAGATGGGTGACCCACGATGGCTTAACGCCGGTACACGTTACAGTTTAATCGAGCCAAGAATAACAACACGCCTACTTCCTGGGCCAAGTATATATGAGCATGATTGGCAAATGCCATTCGATCCAGACAAGTATGATGTCATTCACGTCATAACCAAGAGGCAACCTATCACCACCTACCACCACCACCTACACAATGCAAGGAATCGACATCAGTACAAATAGTGGTGCAAAGTACCTTGGTGTCACGATCTCAAATGATCCTGGAAGAAACATATTGATAACATCTGCAAGTATGCAAATTCCACCATGTCCTTCATTAGAAGAAATATCCGCTCTAGTCCACTATTTACCAAAACCAACGCCTTCAATACTTATGTTTTGACCAACTGCGGAATATGTGGTTTTATTTTATGTTGGACACCTGTCACACATCGACATGCGTACATAGTTTTAACCGTATTGAAAGTATACTCTTTCAAAAGTGAGGCAATTAATAGAGATGATGATGATGGTATTAACTGCCATGGCAAAGGTAAATCGGGAATGTAATCATGTTATGTACAATGCTATCATTATTTATAATGTGGAACAGGCTAAACAAAAATGTGGTACGATATCATTAAAACAATAATGTGTTAATTAAGGATGTACTGAACTGAGGTTTTGAAATTAAAGAAAAAAATATGTTTTTGTTACTTTCTTATTAAATCTTCTTATTTTGTTGTCAATTAAAACCTGTTTAGTCATTATACCTTTTTATAATTCTTCAAAATTTAAAAAAAAATGGATAAAACTTGCTTGATATAAAGGGCCTATTTTTTTCATGAGCCTTCAATTTGTTCGTGAGACGCTGTCCAGTTGCCGTGTTTGATTAAGAAATAAAACTGGGCAAAAAGAACATATTAAAGTCCATGTATATACATTTTAATCTAGAACTTGTATAGTATCATATTGTTTTGAAAAAAAGTAGAAAATATTGGAAAACATTTTTGACATTTGATTTGTTTGTTTGGAGTTTAACGCCGCTTTCAACAGCTTTGGTCATATCACGGCGGTCAGTGCACCTACCCATGTTTTCCTGGCTTTCCCACACCAGTACTTGCACAACATTCTTTCGAAGCCACTGACTACTTTCTCACATAAATCAGAGGTGAGAGGCAATGGGAAAACTCGCCCGAAAGAATGTTCGCCTCAACCGGGTATCGAACCCGTGACCTACAGATCACAAGTCAGATACGCTACCAACTGAGCTACCCGGCCGGGTTTTTGACATTTGAAGATATGTTTGAAAAATTAATAAATATATATTCATATTTTAACATTTTTTTAGCCATTCAAAGAAGAAAAACTGAAAAATATTGCCCAATGACATATACTTTTCTTATTAAAATCTGATAAATGATAGTAATTGAAATAACATAGAGAAGTTTCAGAAAAAGTTAAATATTACAAATATATTTTTCCTTATTTCAAAGTTTTGAAATTGTCTATTAATAAATCTGACAAATATGGATTTTCATTAGTGTCAAATAGTGTCTATTTGTTAGCTTTAACTACAATACATCGCATGAACTTCCAAAGATATGGATAAAATACCTTCAGAATGAGATTAAAACCACAAGAAGATAAACAATTAGCATATCATCTTTCAAATATCGGCAATTTGCGTGAAAACTTTTTTTTTTCATGGGCTGAAATAGCAAAAAAATGCTCATCATAAGATTTTTATAAATTGATATAGCAAAAAAAAAAGCCCACTAACATACCTTTTTTTTTTTTTTAATTTAACATATATCCAACTTTCAAAAAACCAATATTACAACAAAAGTTAAATATTATGAAAAAAATCCACTTTTCAGTTCAGTACATCCTTGACACGAAATATATAATCATATAATCACATTTGAATTGTTAAAAAGCAAAAACTAATAAGAAATGTGCGAATTTCCCAATTTCTCCGGAAAATATAGTATAAGCGAAACAATTTGGTGCGATTTTGAAACGGAAGTCGTAAAGCGTCATCAAATTGTGTGTACATACACAGAAAATTTGCTGGCGGAATATTTGATATTTTTGACGTTTATTTTATGTTTCACCATATTCATTGAAATGGCAGACGTCATTTTAAAACATTGCATCTTACGACTTAAACTAACAGAAATATTTCCATTATTACAACGATGGTCCTTTTTAAACATTAGAGATCTTGAACAAGTCGAAGCCATTTTGAGTGGTAAACTAGTCAAACGGGACATTGCTGTCCGAATCCAGGAGTATTGCGATGTAAATATAGGGCCTAATTCCCGTACTTTTATGCTTTCCCTTGAGCCCAGATGATTGGTGACAGGTTCGAGAACTGATCATTCCACGCTAGACAGATCTGATCTGATCACATTTTATGCAGGATTCGGGTATAGCTAGATAGCGAAAACAACTTTTTATATGACTTTAAAACCCATGTAACAATATTGTTTTATTAAATATCACTTAAACAACACATGATAAATCGATTTATAACAAATTAAATCCATTTTTTAACATTATTTTGTACTTATTATCGAAAAATATGTATTTCGGGATCGGCATAGGCAAAAACCCATATAAATGCGTATAATTATGCTGGTGGAACGGAAATATGTCGTCTCATTGTTGACGGGGAAAAATAGAACGATTAGTTTAATATGAATTGAGGGTAAAATAGGAACAAATAATTTATTATTAATGATTGATTTGATTAAGTGTACTTTAATTCCCTTATAAGAACAGACGTTACACATTCAATCCAAATCACGACTGTGCAGCAAGCCTATCAGCCTACGAAAACAACTTTATATTATCCTAGCATCCTACGAAAACAACATTATATTGTCCTACGAAAATGACTTTTATGAATTTTATTAAGAAAATATTTTCCTACATGCTTTTTTAGGATTATAAAATATTCTATGAACATGTTCTTACAATGTTTTCAACTTCTAAAATGTTCTATCTCCAATAAAAATGTTCTTTCAGCGATCACATTCTCACAATGTTTTCACATTTTCTCACAATGATTTCAACTCTTACAAAGTTCTATCAGCGATCATTCTCTCACAATGCTTTCAACTCTTACAAATGCAATGTCTTACATTATGATAAAATGAGAAATTTCACATTTTATCACAATGTTTTCAACCCTTCAAATGCTACATCTAACATTATGATAAAATGAGAAATTTCACATTTTATCACAATTTTTTCAACTCTTCAAATGCTATATCTTACATTGTGATAAAATAAGAAATTTCACATTTTATCACAATTTTTTCAACTCTTCAAATGCTACATCTTACATTGTAATAAAATGAGAAATTTCACATTTTATCACAATGTTTTCAACTCTTCAACTGCTATATCTTACATCAACTCTATCAACGAACAATAGCCGGTGTGTAGTACACCCGGTGAGACCTTGAAGATCTCCCTTCCCGACTAAAGTCGCCTCTTAGAAATTATGGTTATATGGGTGTTCTTGTCATATATATAGTTGTTTTCGTGACAGCCAAGTCGTCTCTTAGAAATTATGGTTATATGGGTGTTCTTCAACAGTTCTTGTCATATATATAGTTGTTTTCGTGACAGCCAAGTTGTTTTCGTGAGCCGATTTTATTTATTTATATGCGTTTTAGCCTAGGCCACTCTGTAATATTGCTATTTCGCAATAATAAGTACAAAAACACTATTACAAACTATTTAAATGTATTTTAATATGTCCGTGAATGTGCTATTATGTTACCAAATATGGAAAAATATTGTTATATTGGTTTTATAGTCATATATAAAGTTGTTTTCGTGACATCCAAGTTGTTTTCGCGAAAACAAGTTGTTTTTGCTATCTAGCTATACCGCAGGATTCTCCCAATATCAAGATTTGTTTACCCCTGATTTTGCTTACTAGTAAGTTCAACCCTTAGTTGAATTTCTATAAAGGTGTGAATAGATAATGTTTCCCTACACAAAATGAATGTTAGACACATCAATTTTCTAGTTCAAATTTAATTTGTTTACACATGAAGTTACTTCCTTGAGTCATTCTCTCAAGGTGCTTACAGTCAATGTGGGCTGCTAGGCCTTGCACAAATTACTATCCAAGAAATGAATACACCTTATTTCAACCCAAAATGAAGCAAAGCTGAACATTTCAGCTTGCATTGACAAATAACAACAAAATTATATCGTTACTTCTCTACACAATTCTAATCGGTTCAGTAATTAACGGGTGAAGTCATGCCGCTGACACATCTAGTTGATAGTCACATGACTAACACATCTCGCCATAACCTAGATTTGTTCTTTGTCTAACCTGTTTTCTTCTTTTTCACTTTTTTTTGTTACCCTCGCACTCGGCTATAAGGCATGCTTACCAACATTTTCTCATCCTCAAGTGAGAGTTTCAAGATCTCAAAGTTGGAGATTTTGTTTTTTAAAGTGGGAGATTTTCTGCACATAAATTTAACAATAGAACAGAATTTAGATAACTATGCAGGAGACAACACTTTCAATATTTATAGGAAAAGACTCATTTTGAGATTTTTTTTCTTTTTAACAGAATATTTTTTCAACTCTATTTTAGCAATTTAAGTATCATTTTGGCATGTTTTCAAATCTATGCATTGATATTAAAACAACTTAACTATGGTAAGCTAGAAAATCAAAAAAGTTGTGTCAATGACTTTTCATATTGCATCCAAGAAAATAAACATCTTAACAACATTTTAATTAGTCATACTTTCGAATAAACTGGGTACCAATGGAATCTTTTGTTAATCTAATGACAGAGAGACAATAAATTACGTAATCATTTAGTTGACCGATACACATTGTTTTGAACTTGTAGAAAGAATAATCAGTGACAATATGTTAAGAAAATGGTTGTAGTAATTTTCAGTACATTCAATTTTATCCTCATGATTAAATATTTTTTTGGGGGGTGGATAGGGGTTATCCAATTAAAATCTTGAGACTCACGATTGGAAACTGTGTATTTGATTTATTAACTGCAATATTTAGTTAGATAAAAGTTTTAAGGTCACTGAAACTGGATAGTTCGAGATTAATATAATGCGCAATTTATTCTTTTGTCACAATGTTTTCAACTTGATTCAACAACAAAACTTTAAATTTTACAGGACTGTTTCTTCTATTTTTGCATATATATTTTCAAAGTTGTCTGCTGCAGTTTTCTTTTACTTTTATGTGGAAAAGGGTTAAACCTTCATATACACTGTACAAATCATACATATTTTTAGTCTTTTCAAATATCTTTCTAGGAGAAAGGTGGCCTGACAGCTGAAGCTGCTGGAGAACTTGACCTTATATGTAAGTTTATTATCATACAGTTTTTGTGACCTTATTTGTAAGTGGTAGTAATGGCTGCCCTTCTTGGTTGCAGGTTAAGCATTACGACTAACTGACTGGTGTCAGGATAAATGGACTAGTAGTACTGATAACTTACACAGGCAATGCCATGATATAACTGAAAAATTGTTGAAAGCGATGTTAAACACCAAACCAGGGCTACAGATAATTTTTTCAGTGAATCGGGTATTTACCCCATTGTTTTTCAGACAATTGCTTTTAATAAAAATTTAACAGAAACATCAACAACGAAAAAAAATACATAGTTAGTTTTGAAGAGCCCGTTGGCTTGTTATGCAATACTGCAAACCAATTAACCTACATCTGTTAAACTGCCAAATATATAGTTCCATCAGTGAAAGCGATAGTCTTCAGTTTTGATTGTATCTCAATCAAACTTATACAGTAGTTAGATATCCATGAGAGCTCGGTTCCTTTCGCAAACCAGCCAGATCAGCCCATGCAAGACTGGATTATGGCCCTTGAAATTGTAAAAATTTCTATAATAGAGCTTGTGAACACAATAGAAGCTCTATTTACTATCTGATCTTCACCAAACTTAGATAGTAGTTAAATATTGATGAGAGCTTATTTCATTCCGAAAACCAGCCAGATGTGCCCTTGCATGACTCGATTATTGCCCTTGAAATTGTCAAAATTGTTATAATACAGCTTGTGCATGCGATAAAGTCTTCAGTTTTGATTGTATCTCCATGAAACTTATACAGTAGTTAGATATCCATGAGAGCTCGGTTCCTTTCGCTAACCAGCCAGATCCGCCTATGCAAGACTGGATTATGGCCCTTTAAATTATCAAAATTGCTATAATACAGCTTGTGAACACAATAAAGCCACAATTAACTATTCGATATTTACCAAACTTAGATAGTAGTTAAATATTGATGAGAGCTTGGTTTCTTTTGCAAACCAGCTAGATCCGCCCATGCAAGGCTGGATTATGGCCCTTGAATTTGTCAAAATTGCTATAATAGAGCTTGTGAACACTATAGAGGTTCCATTTATTATCTGATCTTCACCAAATTAGATAGTAGTTAAATATTGATGAGAGCTCGGTTCCTTTCGAAAGCCAGCCCTTGCATGACTGGATTATTGCCCTTGAAATTGTCAAAATTGCTATAATACGGCTTGTAAACACAATAGAGCATCCATTTACTATCCAATCTTCACCATACATACATGCTCTGGATTGAAAATGACCAAAGAATCTTCCCAGTAGAGCACAGGCCCTCATGGAGCTCGTGTTTTTTCTTCTGCCACAATGTTTACACCGGTCATCTACTACAGATGTGTCCGAATGCCTCTGTATTTAGGAAAGGGTTTATTAAGCCTAGGAATATTTTTATTCTCTATTTCAGATGGGAAATATTAAAAATTTATGGGAACATCTGTGGAATCTGTTGTCTTTTCTAGGACTCAAAATGGTCCTTATCTTCTCCAAAAATGTACACTATATTGGTAGTTTGTAGCTCTTGATATGACAGTGGATTCAGGTATATTTATGATATCTATTGGTTATTTAAGTTAATATCATTAAAACTATTTAATTATCAAATTTTTGACCACTTGTTCTTTATCAAGATCTACAACCCAGAAAGGTTCTGGGTTCTTTGATCACAATTTGCTTTTCAACACCAGAATGGACTACACTTAATTTTTTTTTTTAAATCTTGATATAGACCAAGTAGTCGAAAATTTGATAATAATAGAGTTTTGAGAATATTAAGTGTTTTATTGACTTTCTTCCCTTTCGAAGACCTGATACACAAAGACTTTGGTTATTTCATTGATTTGATATTTTCTCTTTGTAGACATACAGCAATCGTCAAGTAAGAAGACATGGAATGCCTACACATTCTCAGGTTAGTTAGGAACTTTTGATATTAAAGTCAATTAGATGTGAGATTGTTTTTGTGTTTTTAGCTCTACTGGCCAAAGGCCAGAAGAGCTTATGCCGTGGCGTGGTGTCCATGCGTCCATAAACAATTGCTTGTGAACGTGATACAGTCTTCAGTTTTGATTGTATCTCAATCAACTTTATACAGTAGTTAGATATCCATGAGAGCTCAGTTCCTTTCGCAAACCAGCCAGATCCGGCCATTAAAGACTGGATTATGGCCCTTGAAATTGTCAGAATTGCTATAATAGAGCTTGTGAACGAGATAAAGTCTTCAGTTTTGAGTGTATCTCAATCAAACTTATACAGTAGTTAGATATCCATGAGAGTTCGGTTCCTTTCGCAATCCAGCCAGATCCGCATATGCAAGACTGGATCATGGTCCTTGGAATTGTCAAAATTCTTATAATAGAGCTTGTGAACACAATAGAGGCTCCATTTAGTATCTGATCTTCACCTAAGTTACACAGTAGTTAGGTATCCATGAGAGTTTGGTTCCTTTCGCAAACCAGCTAGATCCGCCCATGCAAGACTGGATTATGGCCCTTGAAATCCCATCCCAGTAGAGCATAGGCTCTCATGGGCCTCTTGTTTATTTAAGGTCATGATTAATTCCTCATAAATCTCACAGTGTAGAAACTGAACATAAGTGGTGTGGAAACAATTTTTCAGGGAGAACAACATTGTTTTAATTGTGTTAGATTCCCTATTTGTCAATTATGTTTTATTTTCTTATTTTTCAGACCCATGTAATGGCAAATTAATGGATGGGTCGGCAAGCCAGATCAAGAAAAAGATGACAAAATATTTGAAGTTGTATTTTAACAAGGTAATTAAGCTAGTTCCTGTCTGGCTAATGAACACTTTTTATGGCATTGCTCATGCATATGCCCGCTCACTACAAAGTTTCTTGGTTCAAGTCCTGTGATGTGTGGGTTTTGTCCTTTGGGAATTCTCCGAAACAAACAGGGCAAGTACTAGTAAGGTCTCAAGGAAACAGACATCGAGCATGATTCATAAAGGCTTAAACCTTGTTTTTCCAAACAAGGTAATATTACTCTCTGTCCGTCATCCTTCAGTTATTTACTTTTAGCTTCAAACAACATCACCTTACTAGTCCTTAGCCATGAGGCCAATTACAAATCAATTCACTAGTGACACCAGACTGATGGAACCAATTTTGTGAAGCCTGTGTCATCAGTATAAAGCCTGGCAAGTCAGTGCATCCACATGTTGACCAAGGAATCCGTTGGGGTTAGCGTCGGGGATTTGATAACCAGGTGTCCCGGTTTTGATCCCCAGGCGCGGCACAACGGTCATGGTGGAGTGCCCTTGGGCAAGGCACATTTTCTAGCCTAGTACTTGTTTGTTTACCCAGGGAGCATGGATAAGTGAACTGTCGCCGTGATATAACTGAAATAATGTTGAAAGCGGCGTAAAACCCAATAAAACAAAAACATGTTGACCGGTCTCTGTATTTTTTGGTAATTTCAGGATTGTTATGTAACCACTAAATTACATAATGCATTGATCTGGGGAAGAGTTTGTCTGCCTAAAATAGGTGTGAAGACTTACAAGCCAACAAACTGCTTGTATTTTGTCCACTACCCACAGACGCCTGTGATTATCATCAATGGGATGAGAGCAGCATACAGTGGATTTATGAAACAGGTAACATCAATTGTTAACCCTTTCCCTCATATAGACGCTTTCTGACGCCTCTGCAGCAGACGGCTTTTTTAAAACATAGTGACAAAAGAAGAAATTGCTCAAAACGAGCAATTTCTCCTTTTGCCACAATGTTTTCCACTTTTAGTCATAGGTTATCCATTCAATTATAGAGGCCGAGCCTCGATAGCTAGTCATAGGTTATCCATTCAATTATAGAGGCGAGCCCCGATAGCTCAGTCGGTAGCGATGCGGGCTGTCAATCCAGGGGTTGTGAGTTTGAATCCCGGCTCGGCCAACTTTCTTTCCGACGATTGACAAAAGTCAATGCGTCATTCGTCTTCCACCAATGGGCTAAGTCTGTGGAAAAGCTGCCAGTTGCTTGGGAAGATTGTTGTGTGGAGTACTGGTGTGAGAAAACCAGGAAATGCATGAGTAGGTGAACTGGCCGCCGTGATATAACTGAGAAATTGTTAAAAACGGCGTTAAACATCAATCAATCAATTCAATTATAGAGATTTTCTATTTTTTGACAAAATTTGTTCAAAGTCGTCTGCTGCAGAATTGTCGTATGAGGGAAAGGGTTAATAATCCTTTTCCTCCTTAACCCTCTCTAACATACAGACACTTTCTGAAGCCTCAAAAGCAAAATACTTTTGAAAACATTGTGGCAAAAGGAGAAATTCCTCATAATGAACTATTTCTCATTGTACCAGAATGTTTTCTTATCTTTTTGATAAGAAACTCTATTTTATGCAGATTTTTCATGTATTTGCCAAAATGCTTTCAAAGTTGTCAGTCGAGTCCCGGTAGCCCAGTCGGTAACGGCGCGGGCTGTCAATCCAGGGGTTGTGAGTTCGAATCCCGGCTCGGCCAACTTTCATTACGACATGTGTCATTCGTCTTCCACCAATGGACTAAGTCTGTGTGGAAAAGCAGCCAGTTGCTTGGGAAGATTGTTGTGTGGAGTACTGGTGTGAGAAAACCAGGAAACACATGAGTAGGTGAACTGGCCGCCGTGATATGACTGAGAAATTGTTAAAAACAGCTTTAAACCCCAATCAATCAATCAAAGTTGTCAGCTGCGGAAACACATGAGTAGGTGAACTGGCCGCTGCGATATGACTGAAAAATTGTTTAAGATGCTGTTGAACACCAATTAATCTATGTAACAAAGACTCAACTTCTTGTTTCATAAACAAATACATATGATATAATTTTAATAAAGAGGTGGGCCAAACAACGGGGGTTTTATTTCACCATCTTTCATGTAAGAAAGGTATTGGTCATGTGGTCATGTTTATGTAACTGTCACATGGGTAATACATTATTTTAACACGGTCAATGTTCGACAATTAGCCATAGGAGATTTCAAGAAACTTATGTAAACCTTTATCCATTTGGATGGATCCTTAGCATGAATGCCCAGGCAGGTCTTTGTTCTCATAACTTGTGTTATAATTACGGTAAGGTTGGTGGTCGCAGAGCACTGACTGCTAGTTTAAATTTATGAATTAGACTTAATAATAATAAATAAGTTAATTAATTACTATCTTTCATTTATTTTATTGTCTTAACCATTTCTGTAATGATTATTTGTGTTTATCAACCATAATTTGTTTATGCTCAAGTGGAAAATAAAAAAAAAAATCTGTTCATGTTCTAATCTGTTGCTGTATTTTATTTTACCCCACAGTGTTTTGTTGGAGCTTTTGGATACAAAGAGATTACTGACATCAATTTAACGGGACACCATCAACAGTCACTGGCTGAACTAGCCATCAATAAACATTCACAGGTAGATAAATTCTAATGTTTAACCCTTTTCTTCTCGTACCAAAGGTCCCAGGTTCGAGTCCCGTGATGAGCGGGTTCTGACTTTGGGATTTTTCCACACAAACGACGCGAGTACTGGTTAAGTCTCCAGGAAGCAGACATCGAGCGTGATTAATATAAGCTGAAAGCTTGTTTCGCAATCGATGTAAAACAAATAAGTTTAAATTAAACTAACCCTTTTCTTCCACTGAATTCCTGCAACAGTAATGGTCTCCACTCATTTTTGATAAGTTCTTACACATTTATGATCTAGTCTGTAACAGTTTAAAACACATGGCTGTAAATTCAGAATACCTAAATGAAGCACCGTTGGAACGATGAACTGCTTTGTATTGCCTTTCCTGGTACTGTTTTTATGCACCTGCACCTGGAAAAAGAGCTAATTTTGAATGAACGTAAACTGCTAGATCGTTGTGTAATGCCCCAGTTTAATTTTAACAAGTGCACACAAACAACTTATAGAGGGTTGCATACAATTTCTATAGAATATTTAGTGTAATTTCTCTCTTCAACATTTTAGGGCACACTTGTCAACTAAATAACTAGGGTTTTCCTCATCATTCGAAATTTATACTTGCAATGTTTCACAAAAAAAGATAGATATTAAAATGTACAAATTCCGAGTCGACTGATAAATACTGTCCATTATTACCCAGACCTATTTGATTGTTTTCAGGGAGGTTTTACAAGATTCCAGAGAGTAAGACGACTGAGTGGACCCACAGAGGATACTTCCTCCAGAAAAAGGAAAGGTCAGCAGCCATTCTATATATACAATTACAATTTACATTAATGTTCCTTAACCCTTTCCCTCATATAGACGCTTTCTGACACCTCTGCAGCAGACAGCTTTTTGAAAACATTGTGACAAAAGAAGAAATCGCTCAAAACGAGCAATTTCTCCTTTGGTCACAATGTTTTCCACTTTTAGCCATAGGTTATCCATTCAATTACAGAGATTTACTAATTTTTGACAAAATATGTTCAAAGTCGTCTGCTGCAGAATTGTCGTATGAGGGAACAGTTAACCCCTATCAATCAGTGAGCCATGTCTCATGAAACCTGACCAGTGATGGTGTTTGTGTAGTCTGCCTGCATCTGTATGCTTTGCATACATTGGTCCTAATTTTGTTTCTGTTTGGTAGATTCTCTTCAAAGTTTGAATACTTATAACATGTGATCAGGGGAATGGAACAATACAACCAACATTAATCTAGTCTTCTGGTTTTTGGAGTTCTCCAGTGTATCAATTTCAAAAATGGTTTGTGAGTAGCTAGTCGCATGCAGATGTGCAGTTTACAAGAGCCATAATGATAACATGCATTTTTTAGCTCGACTTTTGAAAAAACGAGAGCTATTGCCATGACCCTGGCGTCGTCTTTCCGGTTAAGGCGGCGGCGGCGTGGTCGTCCGGTTAAGGTTTTTTGTTCAGCTTAGCTTTTTTTCTTCTTTCTGTTTTCTCCCTATCAGTCGAGCGTCTGTGCCGTACGCGGTGCTCTTGTTTTTAGTTACATGTACATCTCCTTTTTAGCTCACATGATCATGAAGTGTAGAATTAGCTTTTGTCATCACTCACAATTGAGTCATCTTCTTCTGTCTGTACCTTCACATTTTCCTATAAACAGTTTTTAAACCTTACATAATGTATCTATTTCACAGGTACGATCCTGAAGGTGGTCCTCTTTCAAAGTTGTTTAAAGAATTAAATTATATGTATCTTTGGTTACTGCGGCATCAGAATGCCAAAACTATCTTGTCCAAAAGGCCCAATTTGAAAATAATTCACTACAAATGTTTCTTGGGTGACCCTCTTCCAAATATTGTTCAAATTGTTTGAGAAAAATGACAGCAAGGTGGATTTCCTTATGTTTATAAAGTAAACCTTTACACATCTTCTTGTACAAAAGTACATGCCAGCTTTAAAATTAATTTTACACAAATTACCGAGGGAGAGGCATGTTCATTTGGGTCATTTTGGCCATTTTTTGCATTGTATTAAATAGCTCAAAGGTGCATGTACAAAAAAACAAATATACATTATAATATGATAATCCGGAGATAGTAAAACAACCTTGCACTCGGACATCCATTTCAACTATGATTGGACTATCAAATTTTACAAATATTCTGGGGGGAAAAACACTTAAAATACATAAACAGCAGCACTTTTAAATGTTAAATTATAAAATTACTTTCTTTTTAACCAATGACAACTTTTTTAACATTGGTTATACATGTTATTTGTTTAAAAACAAATAAAAACCTGACAAGAAATCCTACCAATTTTGAATTGACTCATATAATTATGTTATTCTGTATTTATCAGCCCCAGAAGAATTGATAGATGACAGAATTGCAGATGAGAATAAGGCAGAAAAACGGTTAAGGCTGGAACACCTGGATCAGGTGATGGGTGAAAATGTTCAACCCACGCTTGAAAAAATAGAGTATAGGGTAAGGACATACAATATTATTCTTACCAACATACTACAGATCTGCAGCAGACAATTTTGAGGACTTTTAGTCTAGGCAAAAATATTGAAAATCTCCATGAAAAAGAAGAAGTATGATTATATGTCTGCTGCAGATGCATCAAAATGTGTGTGCAAGTGGGAAAGGGTGTTACATAATCTATTAAAATAAATCAAAAACATTGAAGGGTTAATCATTCTTCTTATGTAGAAATTTGCCATGGCAGAGTGTTTAGTATCGGGAATTTGGAACTGGTCGTGGTGGAGTGATCTTGTTGTGCAAGCCACATTTCCTAGTCTAGTACTGGTTTCTTTACCCAGGGATCATGAATAACTGGTGCATTCAATATTTCTTTATTGTAGGAACTGTAATTTATACCTAAATAAAATATGAAACGTTTTTGACCGACGTTAAAATATATAAATTTATACATACAATTTTGCAAAAGTACTTGTGAAAAGAATAGCGATTAGGCTTAACCCTTTCCCTCATATAGACGCTTTTAGATGCCTCTGAAGCAGACGGCTTTTTGAAAACATAGTGACAATAGGAGAAATTGCTCAAAACGAGCAATTTCTCCTTTTGACACAATGTTTTCTACTTTTAGTCATAGGTTATCCATTCAGTTGTAGAGATTTTCCATTTTTTGACAAAAAGTCGTCTGCTGCAGAATTGTCGTATGAGGGAAAGGGTTAAACTAAAAAACACTGCATCTACATCTTGTTGCAAGATGTAGATGAAATGTTTATGCTCGAGTCATGATGAATCTGCATATATTTTATAATATGTACACAAATTGTAAATTAGTTATTAGTTATTTTCTCGGATTTTTGTAGGTTGAGCTTGCCTTCAGAGGAAAAGAGATGGCTTTGAAAATGAAAACAAATAGTGAATTATTCATGAGTAAAGTGTCATTTCGTGGAGCTAGTGTTCTGGAAGGACTTAGGAACTTGGCTGAACATGGGTACGCAACTGTACCCTTACCAAAACATTTAACTTCTGTTCCATCCAGGGCCAGAAACTATTTCCTTCTTAGTAAACGAGGAAAAGAGGGAGAGAACTCTGTCAAGTCTACAAGTTAAAAGACCATTTCAATTACACTTTATACGTTCATTATTGTAAATTTTAGCAATGATTTTTTCTAAAAAGAATAATTTTATCAAAGAAGGAACATTTTTTTAAATATTATTGCTTAACCCTTTCCACATACATACATTTGCATGATGATGATCTGCAGTAAATGTCTATTATCCCTTTCCCACATAGGACAATTCTGCAGCAGACGACTTTGAACATAATTTATCAAAAAATAGAAAATCTCTAAAACTGAATAGATAACCTATGACGTAGAGTGGAAAATATTGTGGCAAAAGGAGAAATTGCTCGTTTTGAGCAATTTCTTCTTTTGTCACTGTTTTCAAAAAGCTGTCTGCTTCAGAGGCGTCAGAAAGCGTCTATATGAGGGAAAGGGATAACCCTTTCCCTCATATAGACGCTTTCTGACACCTCTGAAGCAGACAGCTTTTTGATACAGTCAAGTCAAAATTATAAAAAAATCTCTAAAAAAATAGTATTATTATTGAATAGAGTTTGCCACAATGTCTAGAAAGTCATCAGCTGAGGATGTCACTGCATGTGGGAAAGGGATTTCCTTTATTAAATTGGGATTTCTTATTTTTTTTAGTAGTTAAAAGCAGGTTCCACTTATTTTACATTTTTATTCTTTAATGATAGTTTTAAGATGGAAAGATTTTTAATTTCTGTTTTAATTTGTGTCATAAAAAAAATCCTATTTCTGTTTTAATTTGTGTCATAAAAAAAATCCTATTTCTGTTTATATTTGGGTATCACATGAAAGATGTCCTATTTCCGTTTAACCCTTTCCCTCATACGACAATTCTGCAGCAGACGACTTTGAACATATTTTTTTATATTTCTCCTTTTGACACAATGTTTTCCACTTTTAGTCATAGGTTATCCATTCAATTATAGATTTTATATTTTTTTTACAAAAAATGTTCAAAGTCGTCTGCTGCAGAATTGTCGTATGAGGGAAAGGGTTAATTTTATCTTTGGATAGTTATAAATAACCAATTCACATCATCAATAAATATTTTTCTCCCAATTGTGTTGGAGAATCGGATCTGGTTTAGATCACCTTATCCGGACTTCCTTCCCAAATTTCTGAAAGGCACTTAACCAGTGAGCATAGGTTACTTATTAGGTACAATGACACTATTCTGACTGATGTTAAACCCTTTCCCACATATAATAAATCTGGAGCAGACAACATTGAAAACATCTAGACAAAAATATCGAAAATCTCTAAAAATAAATGTATAACTTTTGAATAGAGTTGAAAACATTGTAGCCAAAGGAAATATTGCTCATTATGAGCAACTTATCCTATGGCCACACTGTTAAAGGTCGTCTGCTGCAGAGACAGCATCTATATGCGGGAAAGGGTCAACATATTTATTTGTTTGAACAGTCATCTCTATCTAACTAACAAGTTTGTTACTGAAGATAGGCGAAGATTGATGATCGTCATAAAAATTATGTTTACATATGCAATAAGAAGAGACAGAAAACATAATAAAAAAAAAAAATTATTTTTAATATTATTATTGTTGCCATTTTAATTTGAATTGTTTTACCATTTAAATAAAAACTTAAAATTTATCAGAAGGTTTATTCTTTCCTTCCATTTATCCTCTTGTCTGATATATTGTTTATAGACTTTTCTCAATTGAAAACATTTCACTAAAAGTTTGTGAAATTTGTTTGATAATGGGTTCTAGTCTTGTTTGTAATAATGAAATCAACACGTCAGTTGGTTGGGCTCTTGAAATGTTCTAAAGCCTCCACGTCATTTAATGGTAAGCACCTTCACATCGAGCGATAGCTGGAGGTTACTAGATTGTGCCCTTGTTAAAACAACCTATCATATGCTGAACTGTCATTAAAATTTAACTGATGCATATTTTTATGCCCCGGCATACGAGGTATGAGGGGCATATAGTTTTCCGGTCTGTTAGTCCGTCCGTCCGTCCCGCTCAGGTTAAAGTTTTTGGTCAAGTTAGATTTTAGTGAACCTGATGTCCTATCATTATGAAACTTCACACAAATGACAATCAACATATCATTGTTTAAAAAATTGTATCAATTTGAGGTTGGACCAACTGTTCATCCGTCTGTTCGTCTGTCTGTTCGTCCATTCCATTCTCAGGTTAAAGTTTTTGGTCAAGTTAGATTTTAGTGAACCTGTTGTCCTATGATTATGAAACTTCACACAAATGACAATCAACATATCATTGTTTAAAAAATTGTATCAATTTGAGGTTGGACCAACTGTTCGTCCGTCCGTTTTAAAATATAGTTAACAACCGGGGCATCCGTGTTCCATGGACACATTTTCTTGTTTATAAATAGTTCAATTTGCTATCTTTCATAAAGGAACTTCATATTTTTGTATATACAAGCATTGCCAGTAAAATTATAATTTTTCTACACATCTTTATATTTTGTAATATTTACCAATACAAGTAACAACTAAGGTTTAGTATAGAAATAGTATCTATTGCGGAATAGGAATAAAGTATAAATGTCATATTTCATTTAGTACTCAACTTTACCAGCATTTCCATTTTCCTCACTCTAGGCGCATTTGTAATGTATAGATGAGATGGAGGAGGAAATTATTTTTTTAAATAAATATGAAATAGGTTCATATTTATTCAATAAATGTTCTTATATTTATAGTTTCCATATTTTTGCCTACTAGTTTACAAAGTTGGCTGCAGAATTACTTTTTATGTTAACCCTTTCCCTCATACGAATCCAGGGGTTGCGAGTTCGAATCCCGGCTTGGCCGAACTTTCTTTCCGACGTCAATGTGACATGCGTCATTCGTCTTCCACCAATGGGCTAAGTCTATGTGGAAAAGCAGCCAGTTGCTTGGGAAGATTGCTGTGTGGAGTACTGGTGTGAGAAAACCAGGAAATACATGTTTAGGTGAACTGGCCACCGTGATATGACTGAGAAATTGTTAAAAACGGCGTTAAACCCCAATCAATCAATCAATCCCTCATACGACAATTCTGCAGCAGACGACTTTGAACATATTTTGTCAAAACATCCATAATTGAATGGATAACCTATGACAAAAAGTGGAAAACATTGTGGCAAAAGGAAAAATTGCACGTTCTGTGCAATTTCTTCTTTTGTCACTATGTTTTCAAAAAGCCGTCTGCTGCAGAGGCGTCTATATGAGGGAAAGGGTTAACAGATTAAGTAAAAGTGCCTTACATATGATGGTTGGAATATCAAATGCGCTGTAATTTGCCTTTTGCAGCAGGAACTTTGGTCATTTTGTGAACCAGTCGCTAATTTCATAATTTTATTTTGATCAAACTCTGCACTGTTCATTCTGTCACAGTGTGTACAGTCTGCAACAACATATTATAATTCACAGCTTAATCATATCTATACTGACATTCAGAGATTTTTTTTTTTATACCAGTGTATTTGAGAGTTACGTCTCGGATCACAAACCTATTTGGGCAACATGCAATCTGGCTCAGTAATGACTTGAATATTTTAAAGACTCTTTTGTACACAAATACATCCACTTATTGTGCAGAAACTTAAAATATGTACCGATTGGTCAACAGGCATCGATCGGCTCATGTCATTTTGCCGTCTGTACACACGAATCCGCTTATGATCTTGACAGATTGTGACAGCCATCTTTCCGACTTGAAGATCTTATCATGTATATGAACTTGGATTTATTTCAACATGGTGAATATTGTTTTAATACTTGAAAAATAGCAGTAGTGTGGGGTAAAATTAGATGAGTGTCCAGCACCCATTATATAGACGTTTTCTGATGCCTCTGCAGCAGACAACTTTTGAAAAAAAATTGGCAAATGGTGAAATTGCTAATAATGAGACATAAATTTTCTCATATTGCAATACCGATTTCAACTTTATTCAACCATATATTCTTGCATTTATAGAGATTTTGTTTGATATGTTTCCAAAGTCTGCTTCAGATTTTTTTTTATGTGGGGAAGGGTTGAAGTAAAAGTGCTATGATTGTTGAAATTGCTTCAAGGACATTTAAAAAATTAAATGGGAGATAAATAACAACATAACAGCATATTATTACTTTTGCCTGCAAAATAGTTTTACTCACAAATACCTAGAAATTATACATTTTACCTAAAAGATAACAACAACCTATAGGCCATAACATCACATGCAAAACCTATACTTCAATAAAGATCCCTAATTAACCCTTTATCCCTTAGGATAATTTTTTTAGACTCCCTATTATATTTTCAATTATTATAATTCGCATGACTTTGTAATGTTAAATTCTCATATACTCATCATGGATAATTTCTTACTGTCTCATGCTAACAGTACGTTTTTGACCGGTTAACAGTATACCGTTACATGGCACGCGCGTTAGAATGTTTGTTATGCACGTACATGACGTCATTTCAAACAATAAAGTCACATTTTAGACGCGCGTGCCATGTAACAGTATACTGTTAACAGGTATATTCATATGTGTGTGTTACATTGTAGTAGATCTACCCATGTTCACCTCTCTACAAAGGTAGAGAATAAATTGAATAAACGTGCAATATTGTTCGGTATAATAAAAAAAATATTGCATGGCTTCCAGTGTGACTACATATTGTCTACATTTGGGTAAATACTGTTAACCTCGGCTCCGAATTTTCAGCCGACGACATTAAACCATCTAGGTAAAATATGGAAAATTTCTATAAATTAAAGTATTATTATTATAAAATAGTTGAAAATGAAAATATTGAGGTTGGTCACTATGAGCAGTATCTCCTTTTGCCACAATATTTTCAGAAGTTGTCTGCATGTGGGAAAGGGTTCATCCAGGATCTCGAAATCACATGTAAATATATATCTGAAACACTAAATTATATACATGGTAAGCTCTAAATTGCCCATAATGAACAATTTTACCTTTAGCCAAAATGTTTTTAATTTTAGAGATTTTTTAATATTTTTGCTTTGATGTTTTCATTCTTCTACTGCAGATTTGACATGTGGGAGAGAGGATTAAATGCATAATAATGATAATTTATTCAAAACATCTTGGAAAAGAGAAGTAGAAACTGTTGTTCATAGAAATCAACATCTTCTGATAAAAAAAACGATTTTGAAATGAAAATTGTGTAACAAAGTTCAACCCTTTCCCTCATGTAGACCCCTTTTGGAAACATTGTGGTTAAAGAAGAAATTGCGCATGATGTGCAATTTTTTCATTTTGCCACAATGTTTTCAACTCTTTTCAATAATTAAACTTTCATTCATAGAATCCTTTCATATTTTTGCCAAATGTTTTCATTTTTAGTCATAGGTTATCCATTCATTTATAGAGATTTTCTATTTTTTGACAAAATATGTTCAAAGTCGTCTGCTGCAGAATTGTCGTATGAGGGAGAGGGTTAACTGAAACATCCCTGCGTTCATCAACAAGTAAAGCATTATTGAGAGTACAGTACAGTCAGGGTGAGTGTATTTAAGTACACTCTGAATTTTGACATCACCTCAAAATGACCTGTAAACAATAATAAATAGGTAGAACATTAATGCAGATTTACAATGTCATGAATGATTCTACAAGTAAACACTTTGTAGCACAATCACTACAAAGATATTAACCAGCCTGCAATAATGATTATCCTCACAGTCTGCTCTGAATCCACACTCTTTGCCAGTAGGTTTCGCTCGAACTTCAATCAGGATCAGAATTGATTGCTTGCATTTCTGTGCAGGCTGTTCTGATCTTATTTTTGGACCATGTCATACCAGAAACAAAGATGTCAGAACTTTGTGAACAGAAAACATCCAGATTACCCCCACACCACTGTGCAGTCTGACCAGCATAGTCACTGTTTACTGTCTAGTAGGTAAAAAAAAGTCTGGAAAGTCTGCGGAATGGTTGTGACCTACAAAACTGTTTGATTGATTGAGGGGGGTTTGATGTCATTTTCAAAAAAAATTCAGTTGTGTCACGGCATCAGGTCACATAGATATGTTTTTCCTGGCTTCCAAACACCAGTACTCTGCATAATAGTCTTTTCCAGCAGCATGCAGGCTTCTTTTCTAAAAAAGACTGTTAGATTATTGATTGAAGACGAATGACTTGTCGCATTGACTTTAGTCAAACGTTGGAATGAATGTTGACCAAGCTGTTCTAAACTCATAATTTTCAAGCATCATAAGCATTTTCAAGGCCTCTTTTCTTAAGAGACTGTTATCCTATTGATGGAAGACGAATGACACTGGTCGCCTTGACTTTTGTCAAAACATCAGAAAGAATGTTGACCGAGCTGTTCTTGGACTCACAATCCCGGAATTGACAAACCGCAGTGCTACCGGGGCTTGGCACAAGAATGTACAAAGGAACACATGTGTTGCGATCCAATGTCTGTAAGTGAAAGCTTGGACGAACTGATGGATACACATGTGTTGTGGGCCAATATATCTGTAAGTGAAAGCTGATGGATACAAATGTGTTGTGAGTCAATATATCTGTAAGTGAAAACTGATGGATACACATGCGCTGCGAGCCAATTTGTCTGTAAGTGCATACACATGTGTTGCGAGCCAATTTGTCTGTAAGTGAAAGCTTGGACGAACTGATGGATACACATGTATTGTGAGCCATTATGTCTGTAAGTAAAAACTGATTGATACACATGTATTGTGAGCCATTATGTCTGTAAGTGAAAACTGATGGATACACATGTTCTGCAAGCCTTTATGTCTGTAAGTGAAAGCTGATACACATGTGCTGCGAGCCAATATGACCGTAAGTCAAAGCTTGGACAAACTGATGGATTGACAGAAGATTGATAAGGGATCCTTATGTGTCTTCCTGCAAAGCAGCCATCTTTTTGTGTGCCACCAGAGGTTATAACACTCAGCAATAAGGAAGAGAACAGAAAAGCATGTCTATCCAAATGACACAGATGCAGCAGATGAGTTTTGAAAACATTGTGGCTAAAAAAGAAATTTCGCCATATGCCACAATATTTTCAGGTCTATTTTATGGAAATATTTGCATAGAGGAAAAGATATATATATAACCTAGAACAGACTGACTGTCATTACATGACATTTTAACCCTTTCCAACATATCAACAAATTTGCAGCAGAAGACTTTGAAAACCTCTGAGAAAAAGTATTGAATATCTTTATATTTGAATTTGTAAAAATTCAATATTATTGCTTATTAAGAGCAATTTCTAATTTGCTGCAATGTTTTCAAAAGTCGTCTGCTGCAGATTTGTTTAAATTTGTCTTCAAGTTAGAAAGGGTTTAAAGAAGAATCACTTTCATTTTCTCATTATCATCTTTATTTCATACTGAAAGGACAACTCTGCACATCTAGCTTACCGATAAACCATACAGCATGATACACATATACAACCAATCTACTGCAGATTACATTGAGAACATCTGGGTTATATCATGTAAAATATCTTTAACCCTTTCCCTCATACGACAATTCTGCAGCAGACGACTTTGAACTAATTTTGTCAAAAAGTGGAAAATCTCCATAATTGAATGGTTAACCTATGACAAAAAGTGGAAAACATTGTGGCCAAAGGAGAAATTGCATGTTTTGTGCAATTTCTTCTTTTGTCACTATGTTTTCAAAAATCCGTCTGCTGCAGAGGCGTCAGAAAGCGTCTATATGAGGGAAAAGGTTAAATGAAAGCACAATTACTGATAAGTTGAAAACATTTTGGTATTAGACGCAACTTCACTTAACCCTTTCCCTCATATAGACGCTTTCTGACGCCTCTAAAGCAGACGGCTTTTGAAAACATAGTGACAAAAGAAGAAATTGCACAAAACATGCAATTTCTCCTTTTGACACAATGTTTTCCACTTTTAGTCATAGGTTATCCATTCAATTATGGAGATTTTCTATGTTTTTGACCAAATACGTTTAAAGTCGTCTGCTGCAGAATTGTCGTATGAGGGAAAGGGTTAAATGAAAGCACAATTACTGATAAGTTGAAAACATTTTGGTATTAGACGCAACTTCACTTAAAAGTATTTTCAAAATCTGTCAGCTGGAGAGGGTCTACGCAGTCCTCTGCTTCAGGGAAAAGGTACAACAATATATATTAATATTTGTTCTGCATATAGCCTATAACATATAGATACAGGATGATGTTTGTATAAAATATGACCAATATAAGTCTGTATGTACAAAAATATATACAAAATGACTACCGGCGGCATATATTACAGTCGTGAACACAATTATTTGATCCCCAATCCCTCAGCCAGTCCATAATAGACTATTTAACCCTTTACCCACCTGAAGATGCATATGCATGCAGCATATATATACAACTTTTGGAAAACATTTTTGGCGAGATGAGCAATTTCGCCTTTAGCCACAATGTTTTCAACTCAATTCAATAATAATACTTCTATTTATGCAGATTTTCTATATTTTTGTGTAGATGTTTTCAAAGTCCTCTACTGCAGACCTGTTGTATGTGGGAAAGGGTTAAATATCATTTAGCCTGTTTCCTTCTTTGAAATTATAGAGTTGCCTCCTTTGAAAAAAAAATGTTTTGATATATAGTAAACATTGGATTTAACAAATCTGATTATTATTTTGCAATGTTCTGATATATCTTTACAACTTTACATGATAAATAACATTGTAATACATTGTGAAAGCAACTGAAAAACAAACAACATTTCAAAGTAAAAACATTTCATAGTAAACCAGTGATCTCGTAAGCTTTTACCCTAGCAAATAAAATGAAAATTATTTGAGATGAAATCATTTAAAAATTATTTGGTAGCTCATGACCTGATATATTTTGATTTTTTCTACATTGAACATATTTGCAGAAATGGATGGTAAATGATGTGCATTTTCTCCCAATGTTTTCCTCTCCATACATTAATTGAACTTTCACTTACAGAGATGTTCCTATTTATGCTAGATGTCTCCAAAGTCCTGTGCTGCAGATTTTAGTAAGTAGGAAAGATCAAAAAAGGTGTTTTATCTAACGATTCTTAAATGCCTTTTTATAATGCATAAACAATAAGGTGTTTGATTGTTATAAACATGTACTAGTTTTAAATGCAAGAGTCATGAAATATAAACAATACACACAAAAGCAAAGATGAAATCAATCATAAAATGTGATGAGAAAAATGCTTGATATGAGACAAGAAAAATAAAGTTTATTATCTGAAAACTACATTTTTCTTTGGAAGAACTAAAAGGCAATTTTATTGTATTACTACCAGGTAATATTGAATCCTCAAATGTATTTATCAAATGTTTTACAATATATGCCTGTAAATAAGAAAAATTATTACTTGTAACATTAATACATCTGAATTTTATCCTGAAGCATTTGAAGTTTTGAACACTTGTAAAAATGATGAAAGGTTTTCAATGGTTACCCATATCGCAGATTTTAATTTTAGACACATTGACCTTGACTTGGGCAACCCTAATGTTCACTCCAAAGAATGTTTTCTACCTCAGGTGTTGAACGTATAAGTGAAATTTGCTTAGAATAAAGCAAAGGAAACAAGCCTGACGACTTTCCTCACAACTCGTCCACATCCTTCAAAAACAACAACAACATCAACACAACCAATCTAATAATTAACCCTTTCCCTCATACGGCAATTCTGCAGCAGACGACTTTGAACGTATTTTGTCAAAAAATAGAAAATCTCCATAATTGAATGGATAACCTATGACAAAAAGTGGAAAACATTGTGACAAAAGGAGAAATTGCACGTTTTGTGCAATTTCTTCTTTTGTCACTATGTTTTCAAAAAGCTGTCTGCTGCAGAGGCGTCAGAAAGCGTCTATATGAGGGAAAGGGTTAACAGGTTTCAACACTGCAGAACACCCAATTAATTAAACACTATTTAACAGTGGTGAATTTACTATATATACAAAGATATCAATAAAAACAAGAATGCTTTAACCCTTTCCCAAATGTAAATGCTTTCTAACGCCTCTGCAGCAGACAACTTATGAAACACTGTGGCAAAAATATTGAAAACGTTGTGCCATATTATGAGCAATTTCCCCTTTAAATGTTTCAAAAGACATCTACTGTAGATGAGTTTTAAAGTGTCCGCAATGGGAAAGGGTTTAGAAATGCAAACAATTTTTTTACTATTCAGAATCACATTTGTATATCTTGTGACAAAACAGGATGGCACTCTCAAGAAACATCAGCTTGTCAATGATTGTTTCAAAACAAGTAGATATTTGAACTCTGACTAGATCTTGTTCATAATTAGTAAATAGCATAACAAAATGAATACATAGCATTGCTCACCTCAACATTTTACACATCATCCTTTTTATTATATTTTGATAAATATTCACCGGTAGATCTTAACACTTGTAAAAAGTAAAACAGTAGAGCAGTTTGAGGCATGTTTCTATAACATATCTAAGTTACCACTTTACCACATACAATTGATATGCAGAAGACGACTTTGAAAACATTGAGGAAAAATATGGGATATCTCCAGAAGTGAAAGAGTAATTATTGAAAAGAAGTTGAATTTATTTTATTTGGCAAACGTAGAAGTTGTTCATTATCACCATTTCTCCTTTTGGCACAATGCTTTCAAAAGTCATCTGCTGCAAATGCATCAAAATGATTCTGTATATAGGAAGGAGGTTAGTTAACCCTTTCCCTCATATAGATGCTTTCCGACGCCTCTGCAGCAGACAGCTTTTTGAAAACATAGTGACAAAAGAAGAAATTGCTCAAAACGAGCAATTTCTCCTTTTGTCACAATGTTTTCCACTTTTAGTCATAGGTTATCCATTCAATTATAGAGATTTTCTATTTATTGACAAAATAAGTTCAAAGTCATCTGCTGCAGATTTGTTGTATGAGGGAAAGGGTTAACTATGTCACTCTTCAAATAAAGAATATAGATTTCAAAACAATGTTTGACTACATACACATAGCAGAAGATCATGTACAAATAAGCATACACATTATATAAATTAACATTCACTTAAAAAGATACTTTGTTTTTTATCAAAATAACACTACAAAAGAATAAATGTGTTAACAAAGCAAAAACTTGCATCACAAAATAATATTGTTATTTTTGACATGATAATATTGTATATTTAAGTATATTTGCATGTAGTTTAATATTACAGTACTAGCAAATATAAATCTAATGATCCCTTTGTTTAAAACAAACTAGAACCAATTCTTAAAGATAGAAACGGTCTGTTACCAGATATGATAATTTAGTCTCTATATTCCTTTCCCATATAAAGATGTTATTTGACACCTCTGTAGCAGACATCTTTTGAGAACATTGTGGCAATAGAAGAAATTGCTCAAAACAAGCAATTTCTCTATTTGACACAATCTTTTCACCTTGATAGACTGAGACTGGAAGTAAAAAATATTCAGCCTTCAAATATATAGACATTTATCTGATATGATATTTTTAGTCATGAAAACATACACGAAAAACAATTTTGTATTTGAAAATGTAAAAGTACAATTTAGATAACACTTGAAATGGACACTATTCACGTTTATCAAAAATATTCCTTGATTTTGCTTTTCCCAGTGTGAACAAAAGGAGGAATTATTATTTTTGATACTGTTGACATTGGATATCTAGCAAGCAGGTGATTAAAAAGGGTTAACCCTTTCCCACATACAACAATTCTGCAGTAGATAACTTTGACCATATTTTGTCAAACAATGGAAAATCTATAATTGAATGGATAACCTATGACTAAAAGTGGAAAACATTGTGGCAAAAGAAGAAATTGCTCGTTCTGAGCAATTTCTTCTTTTGTCACTATGTTTTCAAAAAGCTGTCTGCTGCAGAGGCGTCAGAAAGCGTCTATATGAGGGAAAGGTTTAAAAGAAGCACAGAAGGAAAATGAATAATTGCACATGATGGGCAATTTGTCAAGATTCCCCACCAATTGCTGTCTATAATGCTTCTATTTCAGATTTCCTTGATTAATCCTTTCCCTCATATAGACGCTTTCTGACGCCTCTGCAGCAGACGGCTTTTTGAAAACATAGTGACAAAAGAAGAAATTGCACAGAACGTGCAATTTCTCCTTTTGCCACAATGTTTTCCACTTTTTTAAAATTAATATTTTGATGCAAACAGTTATATAGTCTATATATAGACACTTTTTGACACCTCTGCAGCATATAACTTTTTGAAAACATTGTGACAAAAATAGAGATTTCTTGAAATGAGCAATGTCTTCTTTTGTCAAAATGTTTTAAAGTACATCCAGATCTGGATTTACTCGTAAGCACTGCATGAAATTTACTTCAACACCTTCATACAATCAATAATTTGGTAAAATGTGACAGCAATTGACAATGTACATTATATGTACCGGTATATATTAAGAGATTTCTTGAACTTTTTCCCTCATATAAGTGGTCTGCAGCAGACAACTTTGAAAATCTCCATGCTATATAATGGAAAATCTCTATACATGAAAATAGAATTATTGACTACAAATTAACAACATATAAAAAGGAGAAAATGTTCCTTTCGAGCCATTTCTTCTTTTGCCACAATGTTTTCAAGAGCCTTCAGCAACAGATACGTCTAAATGTGACAATTCTGCAGCAGAAGACTTTAAACATATTTTGTCAACAAATAGAAAATCTCTATAATTGAATGGATATGACTAAAAGTGAAAAACATTGTGGCAAAAGGAGAAATTGCTTGTTTTGAGCAATTTCTTCTTTTGTCACTATGATTTCAAAAAGCCGTCTGCTGTAGAGGCGTCAGAAAGCGTCTATATGAAGGAAAGGGTTAACCCGATAGCATTGAACACAGAACTAACCACTTATTGATAACAAAATAATATTTGACAATCTGGAATCGACATTACAAGGAATCCATCATTATTACAAAATAACTCTGAAAACGTATGTGGTAGACATGACTGATATGAAAAATAATTAATGAGCTAGTTGGCATGAACATTTTCTGAACAGAAAAGGTTCAGATCAGCCATTGTATCTGCTCTGTTTTATCAAAATCTTTACAAATCCCGAGAAGTTTCTGAAACCCTTTCCCACATATAGATGCTGCAGCAGACGATTTGTGAAGAAAATGAGTAACTTCTCATTTTGCCACAATGTTTTTAACCTAAATCACTAAACGAAAGTGTAACAGTTGAATAGAATTGAAAACATTTTTGTTTTCAAAAGTCCCCCAAAATGTGTCTGCAAGTTGGAAAGGGTAAAACGCAAGAAAACCATATCAAAACCATATTTCAAAGTCATACACCATGGTAGGACTTAAATACTTCTGAGCAAGTTTTCCTTTTAACACATCGTTTTCAAAAGTCGTCTGCTGCTGATGCATCAAAATGCGTCTGCAAGTGGGAAAGGGTTAACAGACAGAAAGGGCAAACATCAAATTCTGTGTGCATAAAAACTACTCTCAATTACTCTCAATCTTTTTGTTTCCTTCTTGTTAAAAATTAAACATGAACTTGTCATATCTTTCTATTCTTTCATTTCAGCCTTTTCTTTTTTCAATTTGGTTGGAAATCAGACAAAAAGGATTAATGAATCCATGAAGTATATCTAGAATTATGAATATATAGTGATGACTTCACTTCCACTGCCTCGCACCATTAGAACACGATCCAAGCCTTCTGTTAACACTTCTAAAAATTCCATATCTGGAGGGAATGTTAAGGAAACAATACAATGAAAGGCTTTTTGAAACGTTCTTTAATTAAAAAATTTAAAGTAGATTTTTTGTCTCCTCCATTCAATAGATTGACTGATTCAAGTTTGAGAACATTCTTTTCATAAAGTTTTACAAAATTACCGAACAATTTAAGTAATACTACATTTATCTATTCAGATTCGACAAAAAAGATGGAAAGTCCACAAAAAACACTTATTAATCTTTTTGATGAATGGTTACAAATATTTTCAGATATAGAACACAGTATGTTCATATATTGACACATATGCTCTATTGACACATATGCTCCATCAACTAGCTTTTATTGCTTGATTGTTTGGTGTTTCATGCCACTTTCAATAATTTATCCGTTAAATCACGTTGTTTAATGGGTAGGTAAGCAGTACTACTGGTCCAGTCAGTCAGTTGTAATACAAACCCCGCAACCCTGAGCACCAAGGAGGGCTGTCATTACTACCATTTTTAAAGTCTTTGGTATGACCCGACCGGAGATTGAACCTGCAACCTCCCGCACCCGGGGCAAACAAGCTACCACTGCACCAAGAAGGCTTTTCATGTTAGAGAATGTTAAAGCTGAACCCCGGTAACTCGATGGGAAGAGATGCAGGCTGTCAATCCAGCGGTTGTGAGTTTATCCTCGAATTTTCTGTTGGACATTTGACAAAAAGTCAATGAGACAAGGGGTTTACAGTCTATGTGGAAAAGTTGCCAGTTGCTTGGAAAAACTGTTGCCTGGTGAGTACTGAAACAAGTTGATAGGTGAACTGACTATGGTGATATGACTGAAACATTGTTTAAAGTGGGATTAAACTCTAAACAATCAAACAATCAATCAAGGAATGACCTTTACTGATAAGTCTGTAGTAAGTTTTATTGATTGATTGAATTTTAACGCGACCAGTTCACCTACTCATGTGTCTCATGGCTTTCTCAGACCAAGCAACTGGCTGCTTTTCCACAAAGACTGTTAGCCCATTTGTGAAAGACGAATGACGTTTATCACAGTGACTTTTGTCAAACGTCAGAAAGAATGTTCATTTCACAACCCCTGGATTGACAGCCCACATCGCAACCGACTGAGCTACCGAGGCTCGGCAAGTGGGAAAGGATGAAATAATACCCATAATTCCACAATTTTCTCAAAAAAATGGACTTGATGTAACAGCTGATTCCACAGTTCATATTGTCAGTTTTACCCTGTACCACATACAACAAATCTGCAGCTGACAGACGACTTTGAAATAATCTAGTTAAAAATATGAGAAATTTCTTTAAATAAAAGTTTAACCATTGAATAAAATAGAAAACATTGTTGCAAAAGAATACATTGCTCCTTTTGAGCAATGTCTACTTTTGTCACAATGTTTTCAAAAAGTCGTCAGCTGTTTTGCCTTCAGAAAGCGTATGTATGTGGGAAAGTGATAAAGTAATTAAAAATAAAAGGATACAATTCAACTCTCCTTCCTCTTTCTTCGGTGGTGCAGGTAAATTGAGAATCACAAGTTTGGCTTCATGAGATTTTTCAATGATCACTTCGTTTATTCGCACAGCTGTATGCATTCTTCTAACGTTCTTCTGGTCCCTGCAATGTTACAGATATATACAGATATTAGTCCCTTTCCTCAATACAGTAAATCTGCAGCAGGCAACTTTGAAAACATCTATCTCTCTCTCCTTAACTGTAGTGTGTGCACAAGGTGATATGATATACCGTAAGCTCGGTTATAAGTCGCTCTCTTCTATAAGACGTCCTCCCCTACTTTGAGGTTTGTTCTCTCTAATAAGACGCAGTCAAATTTCAACCCCCCGAAAAAATACGAAAAAGATTCATGTCCAAACAAATACTTCAATAAAACATGGTTCTTGATGTAAAACTGGATAATGATACATCAAGATAATAATGCACAAACCTGATTTTATAAATCCAAATAAGCCAAACAAGCCTTAACTGTAGTGTGTGCACAAGATGACTTGAGATATATAATATGATATACCAGGTATATAGGATCTGACATGAGTTGTCATTTCATAAAGTTTAATTAAACGAGTTCAAGAAATTTGTTATTAACCCTTTCCCTCATACGACAATTCTGCAGCAGACAACTTTGAACGTATTTTGTCAAAACATAGACAATCTCCATAATTGAATGGATAACCTATGACAACAAGTGGAAAACATTGTGGCAAAAGGAGAAATTGCACGTTTTGTGCAATTTCTTCTTTTGTCACTATGTTTTCAAAAAGCCGTCTGCTGCAGAGGCTTCAGAAAGCGTCTATATGAGGGAAAGGGTTAAGCAAGTTTTGGCGAGCTTTATAACAAATTTCTTGAACAAGTTTAATAAAAACTTTTTGAAATGACAACGAATTATCCGATTCTTTTTATCACATGTTGAAACACAAAAATAAAATCAGGTTAACTAATCGCAAACAAAAATATTTTTATGACCCATAACGGTCCGTTTAGCTCATCCATCGATCATGATGTTTGTGATAGTTTGTGATGTTTGTGTTTACCTGATACATGTTCTCAACCATTTTGTAAACATCTGGGATGAAAACAAACAATTTAGCTTCTTTTATGGAGATTTAACGTCTTTTGTAACTTTGTTTTTAAAATTGTCTGCTGCAGATTTGCTTTATGTGGGAAAGGGTTAACTGCCTTCAACCATGCATTTTTAAAATATTCAGCGGGGGATAAAAATGTCACAACTTACGGTTTAATTTCTAGAACATTTTTGTTGATGGATGATGCCATCTCCTCCATAGATTTAGCAGGGCCGCTTGTTGGTGTAAATGTATACTGGTTCCTGTCTGATAACTTCTCTTCATCTGTTGTACTGCTTTCTTCAAGGACGGGGTCTAGTAAAACTGTAGAGGTGACATAAACATAAATCATTTTCCTCATACAACAATTCTGCAGCAGACGACCTTGAACATATTTTGTCAATAAATAGTTACCAGCACTACTGATCAGTTTATAGAGACAATTCCTATTTTTGCTAAAACGTTTTCAATTGTTATCTGTAATTATACTTTCATTGCTAGAGATATTCCAGATATTTACCTAAATGTTATCTAAGTTGTCTGCAGCATATTTACTGTACATGGGTAAGATAAAGAGTTAAATTACTTCAGAGAATTTTATCCTTTAAACTGGCTTATCATTCATAAACATATCCCCCTAAGCTCTAAGTGAGGAGAAAGTCATTATTTCCATTTTAACCCTTTCCCACCTGCAGACGTATTTTGACGCGATAACGGCAGACGACTTTTGAAAACATTCTGGCCAAAGGTGAAACTGCTCATGATGAGCAATTTTTCCTTTGGCCACAATGTTTTCGACTTTATTTAATAATTAAGCTACTTTTTATGGAGATTTATCAGGTTTTTGTCACTATGTTTTCAAAGTCGTCTGCAGCAGATTTGTTGCATGTGGGAAAGGGTTAAAGTGTTGGTGAAACCGACATTAAGCTAAAATTTCTAGGATCTCAATTCAGACACTTTCACAAATACAAATTTAGTTTTGATTTCACCGCAAATAATCTTAAAGAAAATATACCTCAATGATGTCGGAGCTGCCTTAACCCTTTCCCTCATAAAGATGCTTTCTGACGCCTCTGCAGCAGACGGCTTTTTGAAAACATAGTGACAAAAGAAGAAATTGTTCGAAACGAGCAATTTCTCCTTTTGCCACAATGTTTTCCACTTTTAGTCATAGATTATCCATTAAATTATAGAGATTTTCTATTTTTTGACAATATGTTCAAAGTCGTCTGCTGCAGAATTGTCGTATGAGGGAAAGGGTTAAGACAAAAATATGGAAAATCCTTTCTAATGAAAGTAAAATTATTGAATAGAGTAGAAAAACATTGTAGCAAATGAACTAATTTCCCCATTATGAAAAAAAATCCTCTTGAGCTACAATGGTTTCAAATCTCATTGTGTGGAAAAGAGGTAAATAAACAAATGGATATCGTACTTTTGATATCTTTTGGAGCTGCCCCGTGACTTTTATCTACGATGGTTTGTGGTACCAGAACCTTATTGGTTTTAACTCGCATGTTCTTCAACATCTCTGTTCGCTGTTCCATCATCAGGGTTCTCTCATAGGTATAGGCTGTGATGTCCTTCTCTGCCTAAAATATACACATGAAAACATTTTAGTTTAGACTTCATTGTAAAATGGTAAGTGTTGATACTATACTGTTAACAATCATAGGTATAGGTGGTGATTTCCTTCTGTGCCAATAATATACATGCAAATTTTAGTTTTGTTTTATTGGAGTTTTATGCCACATTCATCATTATTTTAGTTATATCATGATCAAACCAGTACTAGGCTAGAAGATGTGCTTTGCCCAAGGGCACCCCACCATGACTATCAAGCCGTGAAACATTCAGGCTTCATTATAAAATGGTACCGTAAGTGTTGATATAATAATGTTAACCCTTTCCCTCATACAACAATTCTGCAGCAGACGACTTTGAACGTATTTTGTCAAAACATAGAAAATCTCCATAGTTGAATGGATAACCTATGACAAAAAGTGGAAAACATTGTGGCAGAAGGAGAAATTGCATGTTTTGTGCAATTTCTTCTTTTGTCACTATGTTTTTATAAAGCCGTCTGCTGCAGAGGCGTCAGAAAGCGTCTATATGAGGGAAAGGGTTAACAGGTTTCAACACTGCAGAACACCCAATTAATTAATCACTATTTAACAGTGGTGAATTTACTATATATACAAAGATATCAATAACAAGAGGCCCAAGAGGGCCAGTATCGCTCCACGGCCATAAGGCAAAAATAAACTCTCCAAACAGCCCTGCCCCGTGGTGGCTATTTTTTTTACCAACCACCATGGCTTAAAGGAATCTTGTAGAGTGTCACCAAAGGAATGTTTCTGCAAAATTATTTGAAAATATGCCTGACACTTTCGGAGGAGAAGATTTTTTAAGTTTTCACTATGGTCATATAAGTCAAAATAGCCCCGCCCTCTGGCGGCCATGTTTTTCGACCAATCAACATGTCTTGAAGGAATCTGATAGAGGGTCACCCAATGAACATTTCTACAAAATTATTTGAAAATCGGCTGAACACTTTCGGAGAAGAAGATGTTTTAATTTTTCACTATAGCTATATAACGCAAAAAAGCCCCGCCCCCTGGCGGCCATGTTTTTCGCCCAATCAACATTTCTTGAAGGAATCTAATTAAGGTTCACACAAGGAACATTTCTACAAAATTATTTGAAAATCGGCCTGACACTTTTGGAGGAGAAGATTTTTTAAGTTTGCTCTTTAGCCATATAGGCAAAATAGCCCCGCCCTGTGACGGCCATGTTTTTTTACCAATCAACATGGCTTGAAGGAATCTGATAGAGGGTCACCCACGGAACATTTCTACATAATTATTTGAAAATCTGCTGAACACTTTTTGAGAAGAAGATTATTTAAGTTTTCACTATAGCTATATAAGGCAAAAAAGCCCCGCCCCCTGGCGGCCATGTTTTTCGCCCAATCAAAATTTCTTGAAGGAATCTAATAAAGGGTCACCCAAGGAACATTTCTACAAAATTATTTGAAAATCGGCCTGACACTTTCGGAGAAGAAGATTTTTTAAGTTCTCACTATTTTTTTCTTTCGGTTGCCATGGAAACCAGAATTTTGAATGGATCAAAAAAATTTGAAGGAATTTAGTAGAGGACATTGAGAGGATGCTTCCCATGAAGTTTCAACCAAATTGGCCAAGTGGTTAGGGAGAAGAAGTCGTTTAAAGGAAAAAGTTAACGCACGCACGCACGCACGCACGCACACACGCACGCACGCACGCACGCACGGACGCATGACGGACAATTCGCCATGACATAAGCTCGACTGGCTTTCAGCCAGTGGAGCTAAAAACAAGAATGCCTATCTCACATACAACTAAAACAGCAGTCGACTTTAGGTAAAACATGGAACATCTCTATAAATGAAGGTATAATAACTGAACAAACTGAAACTAGAACTATCACTGAAGATGACAAATAGCCCCTAAACAGCACCTTGACCTACATCATAACTTAATAAGTAAAAGGGCCATAACTCTGTAAAATAACATGCAATTTTAACCCCTTTAGGATATATGCATATCTTCTCTTGGTATAGAAGCTTCATGTAAATTGTTATTGAATTCCACCCAGTGGTTTGTAAGAAATAGGCCGGACAAAATATGGCTTCAAATATGGCTTCCGACTGACCGACCGACAGACACAGTGACTCCTATATACCCCCTCTTCTTCGAAGGGGGTATAAATATTGTGGCAAAAGGAGAAATTATGACAAATTTATCCTTTTGCCACAATGATTTTAAAATCTGGCTGCATAGGCATTAGACTGCGTCTGCATGTAGGAAAAGGTCAAATCGTAGAAATAATTGTGAGAGAGAGAGAGAGAGGACACATCAAACCTAATATATCCAGGTAAATAATTTAATATGACAGACTTTAAATGATTCTCACAAAATTGTACACAAGGACAATTGATTAAATTTCCTTTAAGTGTTTACATATGATATATATTAAAAGATAAAAGAAAGTTTTTCAAGAACTGCAAACATCAAGAAATAAAAGTGAAAGGCAGTGGTAGAGGTTTGACCTCTTGTACCAAAAGGTCTAGGATCCAAATATAGCACAAGTTCTGCATCTGGGATTTCCACATTAACAGCACAAGTTTTGTAAGTTAGTTTAACCCTTTCCCTCATATAGACGCTTTCTGACGCCTCTGCAGCAGACAGCTTTTTGAAAACATAGTGACAAAAGAAGAAATTGCACAAAACGTGCAATTTCTCCCTTTTGCCACAATGTTTTCAACTTTTTGTCATAGGTTATCCATTCAATTATGGAGATTTTCTATGTTTTGACAAAATACGTCCAAAGTCGTCTGCTGCAGAATTGTCGTATGAGAGAAAGGGTTAAACTAAGAATTAAATACAAATACAACTAAAAATGTAATTTTCAGACTACAAAACTTATTGGGAAAAGAAAGTAACTTTTTCAACTGTCAACAGAACTCACAATTTTCAAATATGAAGTAATGGGGAAGCCCTGTAGAGGAAGATATTTGAAAATAAAAAGGGAACAGAAGTAAATGCACAAAACAAGCCATTGTTCATTTTCAATATGAATATTTTCCAACTATGTATTAACCCTTTCCCTCATACGACAATTCTGTAGCAGATGACTTTGAACATATTTTGTCAAAAAGTAGAAAATCTCTATAATTGAATGGATAACCTATGACTAAAAGTGGAAAACATTGTGGCAAAAGGAGAAATTGCACGTTTTGTGCAATTTCTTCTTTTGTTACTATGTTTTCAAATAGCCATCTGCTGCAGAGGCGTCAGAAAGCGTCTATATGAGGGAAAGGGTTAAAATAAGTTACTTCCAACTTTCTATATCTCCTTCCTCCAACTAGACAGTTCTATAAATATCATATCAAGTAAATAATGAAAGTAATAGTTAAAGAAGGATTTCAGCTCATTTTAGGAATAAACTGTTAGTTCATGAAGGATATCAGCTCATGTTAGGAATTAACTGTTAGTTCATGAAGGATATCACCTCACTTTAGGAATTAACTGTTAGTTCATGAAGGATATCAGCTCATTTTAGGAATTAATGTAGTTCATGAAGGATATCACCTCATTTTAGGAATTAACTGTTAATTCATCAAGGATATCACCTCATTTTAGGAATTAACTGTTAGTTCATGAAGGATATCAGCTCATTTTAGGAATTAACTGTTAGTTCATGAAGGATATCAGCTCATTTTAGGAATTAACTGTTAATTCATGAAGGATATCACCTCATTTTAGGAATTTACTGTGGTTCATTAAGGATATCACCTCATCCTAGGAATTAACTGTTAGTTCATGAAGGATATCACCTCACTTTAGGAATTAACTGTTAGTTGATGAAGGATATCACCTCATTTTAGGAATTTACTGTCACTTCATGCATGATATTAATTCTTTCACTGCCAAATTTCACAAAGTTGAATCTCCCATGTTGAAAATTGGACCACTTCATTTTTTGTCCAACAGAAGATTAGGTAAAATGTAATGTCTATATGGCAAACAGTGAAGCTTTCAGGAAAGACGGCCCGTCACAAACTGTCACACCTGAATCTACATTGTTTGCAAAAAAGCCTTTAATTGCCTTTAGCAGCCAAAGGGTTAACACTTTCCCTCTTATATACGCTTTCTGACGCCTCTGCAGCAGACAGCTTTTTGAAAACATAGTGACAAAAGAAGAAATTGCACAAAACGTGCAATTTCTCCTTTTGCCACAATGTTTTCCACTTTTTGTCATAGGTTATCCATTCAATTATGGAGATTTTCTGTTTTGACAAAATACGTTCAAAGTCGTCTGCTGCAGAATTGTCGTATGAGGGAAAGGGTTAATTAAACTGAAAATCATTTTTTTACCATTTCTACAACTTCAACATCGGCCTGTATACGGAGTTGGTACATAAACTTCTCTAAATCTTTCTTCATCTGTATTGTGTTATCTTCAAGTTCTAAAAAACTCTTAAGGAAACTAATTAACATATTAAAATGATGTCTTAACTATTTTGTTTTTAATGAGAATAAGAGTTATCAGAGGATAATATTCACTATTCAGGCTTTGGATATCTAGATAAACAAGATGTGTTTGTGAAACACTGATGCCCCCGAAAGGCAACATCTAGGTCAAAGGTCAAGGTCGCCAGGTCAAAAATGTTGGTACTGACAGAAAGGTCATGTCACAAGGAATACACATGTGAAATATGGTAGCCGTACCTGTTATGGTTCAAAAGTAGTGGTCAAGGTTAAAGTTTTTTTCGGGAATGGCAACATCTAGGTCAAAGTCGCAAGGTGAAAAATGTTGGTACCGACAGAAAGGTCATGTCACAAGGTATACACATGTGAAATATGGTAGCCTTACCTGTTATGGTTCAAAAGTAGTGGTGAAGGCTAAAGGTTTTTTTGAGAATGGCAACATCTAGGTCAAAGGTCAAGGTCGCAAGGTCAAAAATGTTGGTACTGACAGAAAGGTCATGTCACAAGGAATACACATGTGAAATATGGTAGCCATACCTGTTATGGTTCAAAAGTAATGGCCAAGGTTAAAGTTTTTTTCGAGAATGGCAACATCTAGGTCAAAGGTCAAAGTCGCAAGGTCAAAAATGTTGGTACTGACAGAAAGGTCATGTCACAAGGAATACACATGTGAAATATGGTAGCCGTACCTGTTATGGTTCAAAAGTAATGGCCAAGGTTAAAGTTTTTTTCGAGAATGGCAACATCTAGGTGAAAGGTCAAGGTTGCAAGGTCAAAAATTTGGTACTGACAGAAAGGTCATGTCACAAGGAATACACATGTGAAATATGGTAGCCGTACCTGTTATGGTTCAAAAGTAGTGGTCAAGGTTAAAGTTTTTTTCGTGCAGACAGACAGACGTGCAGACAGGCCAAAAACTAGATGCCCACCGAATCTCCGATAAAAAGGAATTAAGAAAAAGATCTAATCAAACTAGAGTGTTGACGGAACACGTGTGTTGCTTGCAAATATGTCAGTAAGTGAAAGAGTGACACACAGACAGATGGACAGACCATGGCAAAATGATTCCTATATGTCACCCTGCCCTTAACCCTTTCCCTCATATAGACGTTTTCTGACGCCTCTGCAGCAGATGGCTTTTTGAAAACATAGTGACAAAAGAAGAAATTGCACAAAACGTGCAATTTCTCCTTTTGCCACAATGTTTTCCACTTTTTGTCATAGGTTATCCATTCAATTATGGAGATTTTCTATGTTTTGACAAAATACGTCTGAGTCTTAACCCTTTCCCTATTACGACAATTTAACCCTTTCCCTATTACGACAATTCTGCAGCAAACACTCAATGCAAGAGTTTCTTTCAGCGTTATGAACATGTGCTTATCAAACCTTACTCTATATCTAATTACAATTACTTTCTAGATGTAACAATGATTTTATTTGGATGTTTTAAAAGGAGACGACACTAACAAATATAATGTCAGGAAAATGGTTCGCCTGAGCAAAATTCCCGTACAAACAGTTAAAAGGATACGAGCTACGGTAAACACCCTCAGTTTACAGTTCTTCCATGTTTTGTGTTGTTTCAGTAGAAATGGTAACAGCATCAACAAACCTCCATCATGTAGACACAGTTAAGGAATTTAATTGCAATTATCAGAGATCTATCTAGATATCGTGAGGGTTTATATTTGAGTTCTTAAATCCGTATTTGAACTTCTAACCACATGTTGTACGTGCTTAAAAGAATCGTCTCACTGAGACAATTCCTTTGAGTACCCACACAATAGGATTTGAATGAGTAATAAGAGAGATACTGTGGTTAAACAAGAGCTGTGTGGACCTCTAGTTTCAAAACATAACATTTTGATTATGATTTATCAATTTGTCCATTTCCCACATACAACAAATCTGACGTCGTTGAAAACATCTTGGCAAAAAAGTGGAAAATTTCTAAGAAGAACCATTATTGAATCAATTTAAAACAGTGTGGCAAATGGAGAAACTGTTCATTATGATTAATTTCTCCTTTTACCACATTGATTTCAAAAGTTGTCTGCTGCAGGGGCATCAGAAAGTGACTATATGTAGGAAAGGTTTAAGTATTATTACTATCTTTAAATTGAAATTATTGTGAAAAATGTTCAAATGGCTAAAAATAAACAATTTATCATTTTCCTTAGAAAAGTGTTGTTACTATATGCAGAAGCGCAATTTGGTCAGAACATTCATTCTTCGAGAGCTAGTGTGTTAACTCAATCAATTGGTCAGTTTTTAATTCAACTTCACCATTAAACAATTTGCTTGATATGCTAATTTTAGACTTCCAATTTTTTGAAGAATTAAAGAGAATATTCAGGCCAAATATAGAAAGAAAGTCAATTAAAATCAGAGAAAATAATAAAAGACTGTTAACCCTATTTTAATCAAGGATATGTACAATCCACCATACATCAATGGTTCCCTTGAACTTCTCTGTACTCTCTGGGAATAAGTTGGCCCCTTTAAGGACCAACAACGCCATCTGGCCAGCACCAATATTGTTAACAGTTTCTGAAAAACAAGAATTAATAATAAGATTATTTATTATATACCTGCACATTTTCCCTCACAAATACATGCAGATGGTCATGTGCAGTTTAAAGATGACAGATTAAAATTCCATATTTGACCTAAATATGGGACCTAATAAGGTAATGGTACTTCACTAAAATATGATGTGACACGTTGAAATATGCTTTTACATCATTCAAAATGTAGTACTTGGGCGTGGTTCACATGCCAATCATGAATTATATTTTACATGTAAATTATGTTATTTCTTTATTTAAAATATAGATTTTATTTTATTTTATTACATGGCAATTAATAAACGGAAAATTATGTTCCAGTAGGTGATACAGGTTTTAGTATTGTCTTCTCAGGGAGTGGATAATTTGACATCTCTCTCAACCTTCAATCTTGCAAGATATCAATTGTCCACGCCCATTGTAGTTCAATACTAAAACATGTATCGCTACTGCAACATAATATTCCCTATTTATCATAATCAAAATTGACAAATAATAAAGCATTTGATCTAACCAACAGTTTGGTGATTTACACTTTCACCTAAATTTCCATTGTTTACCAAGAAAAATGATTTAACGCTTTTAAAGACTTTATGGCGAGGTGATTAACCATGGTAAAAAAAATACCAATTTTAGTTACAACCATTTCACGCCAAGCACTCGAAGTGCAATCCAAAACGACTCGTACGTACTTTGATTGATGTTGTCTTGAATTCCAAAAATCTTTGAATATCGATTTTCATAAATAAGTGTATGATCGCATAACATATAACAGCTTTATCTATAGGTGTGTTAAATAACTTGCTCTTTGGTAGATCTGAATGTGTCAAGTCGGGAGGTTTGGGGGTCTTGGTGCAACTAGGGAATACTCGGAATTGATCTGTGCGTACTCTACGTACTGTCTCATCAGACCCATTAGTGTAGGATTTTCCGCATGCGTGCAGTAAAGCTATATCAACGTTACTTATCAGGGAAAATATTACATTTTAGTACCTCTGGTTCTACTCTCTCACCATTTTATGTTATGTTTAGGAAGGGAATAAAATAAGACTGAAAATGCCAGACGTGACTTGACTTTCTTTTGTCCAAGCAGAACATTGAGAGTTTCTTAACTGATTATGACATGAACTTGTTCAGCTTGACAAGTCTATGTTGGAGAGAAAGCATATCTGGATCTTCACTGGTTTTAAATTTCCAAAGGTCGCTTTTAGTAGGCTGAAACTTTGTCTAGGGACAGTTGATGATGGCGTCGTTGTATTTCGTTGGGGAGTTACCAACGTTAAGGTTTAAATTTTGCGTTTATTGTTTGCTATTGGATTTTGAGTTTTAAGATGTGTTTAAACTTATTTAGTTTACATTGATTGCAAAACAAGCTTTCAGCTTATGTTAACCCTTTCCCATTTGAAGACGCATTTGACACATCTGCAGCAGATGATTTTTATAGAGATTGTGGCATATTAAGAAATTGCTAGTATATTGCACCTTTTGCCACAACGCTTTCAACTTCATTTAATATTCTTTCATTTACATTTGCCTACACGTATTTAAATTTATTCGTTTTCTGGGTAAGGGTAAGTAACCAGACCATTTATCCGGACACCAGCCAATCAGTCATATTGCTAACCCAGCAACCTGTAGCGCAAAGAAGGGCAGCCATTACTACTGTTTTTTGGTATGACCAGGCCGGGGTTCAAACCTGCGACCTTCCGCACCATTGTAAAAGTTGTGTTTGTACAAATGAGCCAGTGCATAAGAACAGGTACCAGTTGGCTTTTCTGAATAGTGCAGATCAAGATCAGCCTGTGCATCCAGTCTGATCAAGATATACAAAGCCAACTTGTGTAGATTATAATAAGACTAAGCAGGTGGACAAGATCATCTGAACCTACACTGTTCAGAAAAGCCAACATGTACCTTTCCCTTTGCACAGGCTCATATATTAACCCTTTTCACATACAACAAATCTGCAGCGGACGATTTTAAAAACATATAATTCAAAACGGGGAAAATCTCTATAAATGAAAGTCTAATTATTGAATAGAGAGGAAACAATTGTGGCAAAAGGAGAAAATGCTCGTAATGAGAAATTAATTCTTTAGGCACAATATTTTCAAAAGTAGTCTGCCGCGGATGCTTCAAAATGTGTCTGCAAGTGGTAAAGGGTTAGACAAAGAGTACCAACCTAAGAAGACTTTGTAGCTCCTCTCGTCCACGTTATGTCTCCATCCATACGGCCATCCTAACATTACTGTATTATGTCGTAGACCTCCAAGACCAGAATTCTGAACTCTGAAATTAAACATATACATATTTCTTCTGCACATAGAACTATAATAATAGTATGCTTAATATGTTAAAAGTTCAATTACCTAGAGATGAAGAGTGTTTACTGACCTGATCAATTAGTAATATGTCAGTGACAGCTCAATTTGCAGGAAGTATAGTGGATTTATTTAGTAAAGCCATATTAACATAATGTAGGGATTTTCCATATTTTTTCCTAGCTGATTTTAACCCTTTCCCTCATGTATACTCTTTTTGAGGTCTCTGAAGCAAGCGACTTTTGTAATCATATTGACCGATGGAGAAATTGTTCATAACTGGGAATGAACAATTTCTCCATTTGTCACATTGATTTCAACTCTATTCATTAATCATGCTATCATTTTAGAGAATTTCTATATTTTGGACTTGATAATTTCAGTTGTCTGCTTCAGATTCATTGTATGTGGGAAAGGGTTAATGTTGTTTGCTGCAGATTTGTTGCATGTGGGAATGGGTTAGCAGCAGAACATCTGCATGTGGTAAATGGTTAACTTACAAGAAGCAAAGTCCATTGGTGACACTCTCAGATACAATTACGTCAGCAAAACCTTTAACACCAGTGTGGTCTATTCTCTTCTGCAGTGTCTGTAAGTATAAACAACAATCGTTAAAAGTCATTCAAAAAACATTGTATGAATAGATCGTAATTGATGTGTTAACACAGCATGAAATAAACAAGAGCGCCACAGAGCGAACGCCAACACTCGTATCCTATTTCTAAGTCAAAATGGGCATAACTTAATATTTATTAAAGCCAGTGTTATGTAACTTGGTATAGACATGCATATTGTTCCTAGGAACATGTGTACCAAGTTTCATTTGAAAATGTTGAACGTTGTTGATTTATGAGATAAGGTAAGGTTAAAGTTTTTACGCAGATGACGACGACATTGCCAATGGTATCACAATAGCGAGAGCTTTTTTCTTTGAAAAACAGACGAGCTAAAAATGTGCATGGTTGCAAATCATACAAGAATCAATCAAAAGAACACTTGATGTGAACTTGATCTGTGACACTTGATTACAAAGCCATATACATAATTTAGGCTCAATACATCAAAGCATGTAGAAAAAAAGTGCGGAAAACAAATATTCTAAGTTCAAAAAGGGGCATAACTCATTCAAAAATTGATGAAATCCCAGGAAATATGAACTTGATCTGTGACACATCACTACAAAGCCTTATACAAAATTTCAGCTCAATAGCTCAAAGTATGTAAGAAAAAAGTGCGAAAAACCCGAACGGACGGACGGAGGGACGGAGGGAGGGACATGACTATACCATAATACGTACCGTTTTTAAGAAACGGTCGTATAAAAATATTGGAAATCTGTAAATGAAAGAAAAATTATTTTTCAAAAGTCGTCTGCTACAGAGGCATCAGAAAGCATCTATATGTGGGAAAGGGTTTGAACTCCTATGAATACAATCATTATTATTGTATTAATCCATTCCCACATAGATCTACAAGAAATTTGCACCAGACAACTGTGAAAATATCTAGGCACAAAATATTGAACATCTATATAAGTAAAAGTGTAAATATTGTATACAGTTGAAAACATTGAGACGAAAGGAGAAATAGCTCACTTTGAGCAATTTTTCCCATTTGCAACAATGTTTTCAAAGGGCGTCTGCTACAGATGTGCTTAACCCTTTACCTCATACGACATTTCTGCAGCAGACGACTATGAACATATTTTGTCAAAAAATAGAAAATCTCTATAATTGAATGGATAACCTATGACTAAAAGTGGAAAGCATTGTGTCAAAAGGAGAAATTGCTCATTTTGAGCAATTTCTTCTTTTGTCACTATGTTTTCAAAAACCGTCAGAGGTGTCAGAAAGCGTCTATATGAGGCAAAGGGTTAAATGTGATAGCATGTGGGAAAGGGGAGGATTAAATGAATGTTTTCAGCATAAGACGTACCTGTTTAGCAGCCTGGGCATCTGCATATCTTTCTGTCCATTTTCCTTCCAATACACTTGTGACTAGTGTGAGTCCTTTCCCTGTAATAAACATAAATTGTGATCTTCAATCAATTTACATGAAACTATCAGAGTGAAAGAAAACCTTTTCTAAATTTAATAGCTGGCTCAGTCAGACACCAACATTGATGCAGCTTTCAATCATTACATCTGCAGCAGACGACTATTGAAAACCTGTAGCAAAAGGAGAAATTGCTCAAGATGAGCAATTTCTTCTTCTGCCACAATATTTTGTACTCTTTCCCTTAATTGAGCAGTATTCTAAGATAACCAACTGTATGGCATTTTCTGCCAGTAAAGACAGTCCATCCATGCAGTCTGATGTTGACCTCCACTGTTTGACAATTAGTCATAGAAGGATTAAAGACACTTCTGTAATGCAGTATGTATTTGGATTTTTAGCATGGATGCGCAGAAAAGTATTTTTCCACACAGGTTATTACTATGTAAAGGTTGGTTTTCACAAAGAACCCCTCAATTATGATTTCCTTTCTTAGAGACTTTCCCTATTTTTGCAAAGTCGTCTGCTGCAGATTTGTCAGATTTGGGAAAAGGAGAAACTGCTTGTTTTAAGCAATTTATCCATCTCTATAATGTTTTCAAGATTGTCTGCTGCTATGGCATCAAAATAAGTTGTATCAGAAAAAGGATTAACAAGTCTTCTTTGGTATGATGAATCATAAGAATGACCATTAAACACACAAGCTTAGCCTTCATTGTACACTTTAACAGTTGCACACTTACAACAAATTCTGCAGCTATCAACTTTAAAAACACCCGAGAAAAATTATTATGAGCAAATTTTTCTTTTGTCACAATGTTTTCAAAAGTGGTATGTTGCAAATGCATCAGAATGCAGCTGCAAGTGGGAAAGGATTAAACTGTCAAATAGTGCATATACATCCCGGGTAACACAGTCAATTTATACATAAACATGTTTATATTACCCCTGACCTATCAGTTTCATAACTGGCACTGTTACATGAACATTGAATATTGTAAACATTGTGGGAAAAAGAGAAATTGCTGATAAATGAAAGTGAGAGGTGCATTACCTGCTTTCAGTTGTGAGGCAAACTCCACCATTTTGGGATATTTTGGTTGTAAATTTTCGTCTAACTTGAACAGCACCAATACCTGGGGTCTGGAACAGTTAAGAATTAATCCGTAAAAAGTCAGTTCTATAAAAAGCTAGGTGATCACATAATGCAAACTATTTAGAGCCATCTGCTATGAGAGCATGAGAGGGGATAAAATGTAACATAGATCTGAAAAACTGGAAACTTTTGATGCTTAAACCCTATCCCATCCGACTTCGAAATCATCTAGTGTACATGTGGACACAACCTCAAAGTTAAGTTTTAGAATAGATCTGAAAACATTGTGGCAAAAGGAGAAATTGCTCATTGTGTGAGCTATTTCTCCTTTTGAGACAATGTTTTCAGAAATTACTTCAGAGCATATTATGCTGCATATACAAAGTTTTTGATAATCCTTATATGTATGTTTTATGTCTGTACTACAAAATAGATTTTCTCATAATAACTAAATGAGTCGTTCCCTCTTTAAATAGAGTATTATTACTTTAATTTAACTCAATCTCATTAAAACCAGACCTAAACTTCGCTAGCTCCTATATCAATCTGATGACTGCCCCATACAGGTCGTCTCAGATTGACCTTTGCATCAGCCAATCACATTGTCGCTTATCAAATCTTTCCGTATGAAACAGGTAAGTCAACCCATAAAAATAACGATAAAGAGAAGCGGATATTGTTGAGTTCTCCGGTTGTATAGCAAGGGTGTTTGTTGCATCGTTCGATTTCATTGCACATAAAGACCTAGCACATGCTCATGAGAATTTAAGCGTGATAGCGTGCACTCATGAGTATTCAACCCTTTCTCTCATACGACAATTCTGCAGCAGACGACTTTAAACATATTTTGTCAAAATATGACTAAAAGTGGAAAACATTGTGTCAAATAGAGAAATTGCTCGTTCTGAGCAATTTCTTCTTTTGTCACTATGTTTTCAAAAAGCCGTCTGCTACAGAGGCGTCAGAAAGCGTCTATTTGAGGGAAAGGGTTAAGCGTGAATAAGGTCAATTTGAGACGACCTTTTATTCATTGTAGTCAGATCCAATATATAAAACAGCGAAGTATTTTTGTCCGATTTAAATGAGATTGATTCAAACCCTACCTCCAGTTTTTCGTATGTGGGGGACCCTGTTGCACTCGTAGAAGTGAATATCTTGCAGCCGACATGGCCAAACCTCGGATGCCATCTCCCCACTCCTTCTCAGCTCTGTCAAAAGTAATAGTGTCATAACCATTTAACCCTTTCCCTCATATAGACGCATTCGGACGCGTCTGCAGCAGACAGCTTTTTGAAAACATAGTGACAAAAGAAGAAATTGCACAAAAAACGTGCAATTTCTCCTTTTGCCACAATGTTTTCCACTTTTTGTCATAGGTTATCCATTCAATTATGGAGATTTTCTATGTTTTGACAAAATACGTGCAAAGTCGTCTGCTGCAGAATTGTCGTATGAGGGAAAGGGTTAACTAATATGATTTGTTTAAGGCATCAGCTTTGAACACATGATTGTGTTTTACAGTAGAAGGATATTTTCAGTACGGTAACGACGCGGGCTGTCAATCCAGGGGTTGTGAGTTTGAATCCCGGCTCGGCCAACTTTCTTTCCGACGTTTGACAAAAGTCATTGTGACATGCGTCATTCGTCTTCCACCAATGGGCTATCAGTCTATGTGGAAAAGCAGCCAGTTGCTTGGGAAGATTGTTGTGTGGAGTACTGGTGTGAGAAAACCAGGAAACATATGAGTAGGTGAACTGGCCGCCGTGATATGACTGAGAAATTGTTAAAAATGGCGTTAAACCCCAATCAATCAATCTATAATACAATAAATCATTTTCCCTCATACAACACTTTCTGAAGCCTCAGCAGCAGAAGCCTTTTGAAAACATAGTGGCATAAGGAGGAAATGCTCATAATGAGTAATTTAACCTTTTGCCACAATATTTTCAAATATATTCAATATTTATGCCTTTCATCTATGTTGATTTTCCCTAATCTAGCCTTAACCCTTTCCCTCATATAAACGCTTTCGGACGCCTCTGCAGCAGACGGCTTTTTGAAAACATAGTGACAAAAGAAGAAATTGCACAAAACGTGCAATTTCTCCTTTTGCCACAATGTTTTCCACTTTTTGACATAGGTTTATCCATTCAATTATAGAGATATTCTATGTTTTGACAAAATACGTTCAAAGTCGTCTGCTGCAGAATTGTCGTATGAGGGAAAGGGTTAATGTTTATATAATCGTCTGTTGCTGACTTGTTGTATGTGTGAAAGGGTTAACCATCACAAGTCATCTAGGGAACACAGCAATATAGCAATACAGCAATACAGCAATATAGCGGAAACTGTTGAAAGTGGCACTATAGTTCATCGTCGTACTCAGTTACATCATCGTAGTCTATGTAAATAACTATCTTTTAACCCTCGCCTAAATAAAACAATTCTGCAGCAGACGACTTTGACACAGTTTAGTCAATGTAAGGAAATTCTCTTTATAGGAAAGAACTGATCTGAATAAAAATGAAAACATTG